>CM030842.1:11472866-11865366 GCA_018105865.1 Metaphire vulgaris | reverse complement strand
TAAATGCGACCTAGCAACAAATGCGACTAGTCACATTTAGGTTTGCATTTAATATAGTCCGGCTTTTTTGCGCCACCCTGCATATATATATATATATATATATATATATATATATATATATATATATATATATATATGCGTGTGTGTGTGTGTGTGTGTGCGGACAGACATGGACATGGGTATTGGGTTGGGTTGGGTTGAACTGGGTCGGAAATGTCCATATTTACGGTGGAGTGGGTTGGCCACAGAACCTATTTTATTGTTTTTATTGTTTAATTTTCTACGGTCAATAATGTGTAATGCAGTGGCGTAGCCAAGAGTGGGGTTTTGGGGGTTAAAACCCCCTTGGCTGGCGAAAAAATTTGTTTAATGATTTTCTATGCAGTTTTTAATTTGGGACGCGATTTTGAGGTCAAAAACTCCCCCTTGGCTACTTGGTTATAGAATGTAACACGGTGTAAGAGGTGACGACCTTTGTTGCTTGTCAAGAATTTTTCGAAGTTGGTCACAGTCAAAACCAAAAACCAACCCCCCCTTGCGGAAATTAAATTCTGGCTACGCCACTGGCGTAATGTATTGCGGTAGGTTGTGTTGGGTTGGATTAAGTAACCCTATTGCTTTCGTGGAATGAGTCTGAATCATTATGGGTTGGGCTTTAAAAAATGGACCCATGTCCATACCTGTGTGTGTGCGTGCGTGTATTTGTGTGTGTGTGTGTGTGTGTGTGTGTGTGTGTTATTCCTGTGTTTGCGTTGCCGTTGGTTTTATTGCTTTTCAGCGAATCTTGTCTACACCTAGTATTTGCAATAGACGGTCTGCCATTTATTTTTTTCTGCAGCCTTTGTGTGGACATAGATATCGTGTTTTAATCGCTGGTGCAGTGGCGGCTCTAGGATGTTGCAAGTGGTGGGGGTGGGGGGCGTTGTAGTAAAAACTTCTAAGCATGGTGGCCAACTATTTGTTGTTAGATATGTACAGTAGTTGTGGGCCTAAGACCCTAAGTATATAATGTCCAAAAAGAGAGGCAGTGGAGGGCCAGGCATTCAATAAGGGGGCACGGGCTCCCCGGGCCCCCATGTGGAACCGCTACTGCGCTGGTGTAGCAGGCGTATCGTTGGACGTGAGTGTTCTAATAGTCTTCTTGTGTGTTTGTATGCAAACGAGATTTACACCACATGTATTTGAAGTCGTCTTGGCTATTGATTCGCTAGCAGATAAATTTTATACTCATGTATTCACCAATGTTCGTGGTGTATTTTGTCTGGTGTATTTTTTGTTTGGTGTATTTTTTGTTTGGTGTATTTTTTGTTTGGTGTATTTTTTGTTTGGTGTATTTTTTGTCTGGTGTATTTTTTGTTTGGTGTATTTTTTGTTTGGTGTATTTTTTGTTTGGTGTATTTTTTGTTTGGTGTATTTTTTGTTTGGTGTATTTTTTGTTTGGTGTATTTTTTGTTTGGTGTATTTTTTGTTTGGTGTATTTTTTGTTTGGTGTATTTTTTGTTTGGTGTATTTTTTGTTTGGTGTATTTTTTGTTTGGTGTATTTTTGTTCGGTGCATTTTTTGTTCAGAATATGTAACGAAGATAATTTTTTGTCGCAATATATTCTAAAAATTTACAAGATGCACTTAAACGAGTTTTCCATAGATCGTCTGCCTATCCACGAGATTTTACTTACTTACCTACTTAGCCTATGATGTTAAGGCGTTTACATGTTACCCGTCGCCTTTGCTTTAAGTAAGTAAGAACGACATCTTTTGATGCATTAAGGTAAATGTAGTCCCATATACTCGAACAAGCGTATAGGGTCTGGCGCTTATCTCCATCTACTATAGGCAAACAGCGACGCAGATGGCTTATACGCTATTACTCAAGAGCAGGTTGCCATTGCTTTCTCTAGACCTGCGTTTTACCTTCGCAGCTTAACGCTGCTACCAATTTATCGACGCCTAAGCGATGAACGACTTGGTTGACCGCCGCACCACGACTAGACCTCGGGATGGTTACCCATCCAAGTACTAACCGCGCTAAAAACGCTGCTTAATGATGCATTAGTAAACTATAAAAGCTACGAATTACAAAAAATTACAAAAATTTTCATTGTCGAAGTTGTTGTAATTGTTTATTGTAAATTTTGTAATTATTTTTGCACCCGTCAAAAATTTGCATTTAAGTATAAATTTGAAGAAATGTCAAACTTTACTCCAAGGCACTTGTCCGAATGTAGACTAAACTTTATACCACACCGTGTTATAAATTCAACACCTCTAACACACATGCATAGTTGCATACACACACAGACGCACACGCACGCACGCAAACAAACACACACATACGCAATAGCTAGTACTATGCATGGATACCGTATCTGTATATTGAAGAGAACGCTATAGCAGCGGGATTCCTGACGAGTACACTTGATGGATGACGGCGTTTCTCTTTTATTTATTATGTTGTTGATTCCGAGCGTCTATAAGCATTAGCCCGGAGGCGTGTCTCGCTTCTCAACAATTTAAAAATACAAGCGCTGATTAACACACAAGACCTGTGTCTGGACGGGGAAAGAACAGTCAACTGGAAAGTATCAGCCTCAGTGGCGTAGCCAGGATTTCCGGAAGGGGAGAGTGGTTTCGGTTTTGATCGTAACCAACTTCGAAAAATCTTGACGAGCAGAAAAAGGTCGTCACCTTACATCTTTACATTCCATGGCGCTTAGAAATTATTTTGGGTCGGCAGCCAAGAAGGCATTTTCATCCCAAAACCGCGTCCAAAAAAAAAAATGTATGGAAACACATTTTTTTAAATGTGTGTCGGCAGCCAGTTTGGAGGGTTAAACCCCCCAAACCTCTCTCTTGGCTACGCCGCTGATCAGCCAATTTGTAGAGATTCGATCCAGTGGAGTGACTTTGTGGTTAACGCAATTATCTACACGCAGTTTGCGCCCTTGCCTAAAAGTCCAGCTGAGCGCATATACAGTAATATCTCGATGGGGCCTGAACCTGAACGCTCTAGTAGTCGGACAAGACTTTAAGCGCACTCCTGGGACCAATTTTCCGGTCCGACTGCGCGCACAACAGGCCCTAACCCTAGCAGCAGCAGCAGCGGCAGTACACGTGATTCGGCGTCTCACACGGCGCTACAATAAATCTGAATTCCTGACCTGCTGCCGCCGCCTGGCGATGGAAAGGAGGGGGTGGCAGGCGAACGAACGAACGAGAGGAGGCTCTCTTCGTCATTTTGATTGATGGATGTTCGCCGCCGAGAGTCGCGGACGGGTCATTCGAATTGAAAGAACGATTACTCAGCCGGCGGCCCCGCGTTTGAGCAGACGAGTTGGGGTGGGGTGGGGTAGGGGTGGGGTGGAGGTGGGGCTTGGGGAGGCGAGCAGTTGCCATGGATGCAAGTCCTGCTGAGAACTAGATCATCGCCATGTGTCGCGGCGTGAATTCAGTTTCGAAAGCGCAACGTCGAAGAAGGGGATCCTCTTTTCGCGCCGAGTAAGTTGTTCCGATCGTCGTCGACAGAGGCGCTTTGGGCTTCGCTCTCTGTCTCTGTCTGTCTGTCTGTCTATCGGTCTCTCTGTCTGTCTCTCCTATCTCTATCTCTCTCTCTCTCCCTCCTATCTCTCTTTCTTTCTCGTGTTGCGTCGACTGCGATGCGTAGTAGTGTTACTAGTGTAGCGGCGACTGGCGCAGTCTTCGTTGTATAGCATTGATTGGTTTCGTTCTGCAGAAGATGACTCTTTACTGCAGGTACGTCGACAGCAATTAGACCTAACCTATCTGGCAGCATATAAACGAGGCGCGATGGAGGACGTAGGATTATTGTCATGCAACCGAAAGGTAGCGGGTTCGAATCTGACCCTAAGCACCTGAGTAACGACCTTCGACCAGTTGGTCGCTTCTGACTTGCTCCCCACTTACTTGTGAATGACTTGACGTGTGTTAGCAACCATATAATAATAATAATAATAATAATAATAATAATAATAATAATAATAATAATAATAATAATCAGGGGCGTGATAATCAAAGCCGTGAGGCGCCGATTCAAACTACCTTAACATTTTTAATGTGCTTTTCAAGATTTTCAAAATTTTAAAGATTTACACCCCTCCCCAAATCACATTATACCCCCAAATCAAATTCCTGGCTACGCCTCTAATAATAATAATATGATAGTCGTATCAGAACAGAGAGTATTTTTTGCTTAGGGCCAACTTTTCTGTCCTAAAAGTCAATTGCGACTCTTTAGAAAGAAATTTTTAAATCGCTCTTTTTACTCGTCTAAGCGTTCCTTTAGAGTTTAGATGAATGTTCATCGCGAACGTTATTACCGTTTCCCATGTCAAATAAAACAACGCATACGAATGGCTTACCCTGGGAGCTGGTTTCCTAATCATTCTCTGTTTCAGCTTCTGTACTGTAGGTTGCAGATGAACATAGAATAGCATGGACACTGTTTTTGTCATTAACCTGTTCTAGCTGGCGTTACTGTTTGATTTGACAGAGATGGGAAGGGGGTGGTTAGCCACTGTATGCTGGTGGACCCCACAGAGGGATTCTAAAATTTTGGGCTGTATCTATCCGTCGCCCGGGGGGCCCCTCCCCATTAGAGGTCGAAAATGTTGGGAGGGATTCGCCCTAACCACCATTTCTTTTATGGAAAATCGAATATTTAAGGCACGGTTTCCAATTAGTGAAACCTCTGTCTGTATACGCTGTGCGCATTGGGATAAGCGTCTCCATGATGTCCGAATGTTTTGACAGCTTTGACAGCTGTTGGGTTTTGATGATTGACAGCTGGAAAATTGGTCGGAACCTTTTCTATGCATTCAATTTCAACGCAAAAGAAGCACGCAAAAGAGTCGCACAGATATATGGCGATAGGCTATTGGGAGCGTCAACTTCTAATTGGACGGATGCAATACAATGTGTCAACTGCTGACAAATGCTAAAAATCTCACGAGAGGATTAGAAACAGCGAGTTTTTTCTTGGATCTTGACTTTAACGCGAACAGATAAATCCACTGGCTGAAAAGTATTTTGCACTAAGTAAGTAAGTAAGTCAGCAGTGGAGCTATTACAATCTACAAACGACAGGAATTCTTGGAGGTCCATGGTTACGAGTCCATGGTTACCAACGTAATGATACAGGGCACCTAAAGAAGAAGAAGAAGAAGAAGAAGAAGAAGAAGAAGAAGAAGAAGAAGTAAAATCGTGTGGTTTATATAGCGCTTATCGATAAGTAGACGTGTTAATTCGTAATAGTAATACAAGGAGAGGATAAGGAGACTTAATTGTTAGCCTATTGCATTGACGAGACTTGGTTCAAATGACACTTTGAAATTAACGATTAAGAACCGGAATTCGACCAAATGTTCGACTGATTGATTGGCTTCTCAACAATATTGGACAGATAGACAGATTGACTGATTCATTGATCGATCGATTAATTAATCGATTGATTTTCTCAGCGTTCAACACCCTTACTTTTTCGCCTCAGACAACACCTGTAGAAATTTTTCTGTTAAAATATCATTTTTAGAATTTTGTTCTGTGCTCATTTCATTTTAATTTTCACTGTTTCGCCGAAGTTTATAGTCGATAGTCAATAGTCTATCGGATAGTCGATAGAATTCTACGCTTAACAATATCAGCATTGTCCAGGAAAGAAATTGTTTTTAGTGCAGAGGGTTGTGAACAAATGGAAGAGTCTGGACGAGGTGGAAGTGACAGTTGAAACGGTGAACGGATTCAAAGGCTATCTCGGAAAACTAGGTTATTGAAAGTGGTGAGCTATCACAATGGTTTTCACACAGGCTTACTAAGCCTCCTAAA
This sequence comes from Metaphire vulgaris, assembly GCA_018105865.1. Lineage (NCBI taxonomy): Eukaryota > Metazoa > Annelida > Clitellata > Crassiclitellata > Megascolecidae > Metaphire > Metaphire vulgaris. The sequence continues at coordinate 11,859,528 of CM030842.1, read as the reverse complement.
CCACTTTAAAATCACATTATTATTATTATTATTATTATTATTATTATTATTATTATTATTATTATTATTATTATTATTATTATTATTATTATTATTATTATTATTATTATTATTATTATTATTATTATTATTATTATTATTATTATTATTATTATTTGTATTATTATTATTATTATTATTTGTATTATTATTATTATTATTTGTATTATTATTATTATTATTATTATTATTATTATTATTATTATTATTATTATTATTATTATTATTATTGAGCATGTAATAGGGCGGTGTGATCGCTGGACATGGTTAGCTTCCTCTCATCCGGTCTCTGCAGCAAGGGTGGTTGATCTACGGTGGTTAACTGTCGTCAGGCGGGGTATTGTTCAGCTTCAATCAGCGAAGGGTATTATAGATGTTTATCTGCGATGGAGATGATGAACGATGTGTCGTGCTTCGAATACAGATTGGCTCCGGCGGATGATGGATGGAGCTAATTAATCAGATCAGATATTAATTTTCTCGGCCGAATGCGCCGTTGAATTGAGCGGATTATGCCCTTAAAGACGGCTAGCCGACAAAATCTCCCCTTTGTTTGCCTCCCTCGATCGGCTGACGCCGTCCAATGGTTCTTCACAAACGCTTGTGAGCGTTAATAGTTGCGTATGATTGCCGGACATGGTTAACTCCAGGGGCGTAGCGACGGGGGGGGCGTATATCGGTAAATATACCCCCAAATCAAACTACCTTAAAATTTTTAATGCGTATTTTAAGATTTTCAAAGTTTTTTAAAGTTTTATACTTCCCCAAATCACATTATAACCCCCGAAATCAAATTCCTGGCTACGCCCCTGGTTAACTCGGGTCTCTGTCACTCTTAGTCTCTTAAATAGGCAGAACTCAGCTTCTACTGATCAAAATCCAGAGCAGAGCGCTTCTTCACAGAAGTTATCGATGCTTTGAGTGAACAGTGAAAAGCTGTATACTTAGGATTAGGTTCTGTTTTGCTTCTCTTTGTTAAACGTGGCTTCTGAAGTCTCCGTCGATTCAGTATCCATCGTAAACATTTTAAATGGTAGATGGCAATTGCCAATGTTTGGATGCTACATGTAGTACTTCCATTCCTATATGATATTTTGCCGTTCGACTATTATTTTTCCCAGGGCGCTTTATCTCTATTGCATTGCTCCCTTGACTCAAACCGTGCACCACAGTGAGTAATTCATAGAACACAAGATTACCTCAAGCGTTCAGCTTCTACGAGACTGCGTCTGTGGCATGTCTGGCTGTTTGTCTGCTGTCTCTGTCTGTCTGTCTGTCTGTCTGTCTGTCTGTCTCTCTCTCTCTCTCTCATATATATATATATATATGTGTGTGTGTGTGTGTGTGCGTGTGCGTGTGTGCGTGCGTGTGTGTGTTCGTGTGTGCGCGTAGAACGCGCTCAACTAAACAGATACAGTTGGAGACATATTTTGAGAATATTGTCTGTCTACTGTCTGTCTGTCTGCTTTCTCTCGCCATATATAAAAGTAAAGTTCTTCTTGAGCTCTCAAGGCTAACCTCAAGGCTCATAGGGCGGCGCTGATCTCCGTTACCAAGGCCCTCAGCCAGGCGACTGGTGCAATTTACATGATACGGGGCCAGTGTTCTAATGCAACGCCCTCTGTTTACTCCGTGGATTAATCCGCTACTCATTTGCAATCGCCATCTGGCGAGAGAAGTCTGAGTCGACCTTAGGGCTTCTGCGGGTCTCGAACCCGCGACCTTCTGCTCCATCGTTCAACGTTATTACCACTCAGCTAACTTCCCGCCCCGCCATATACACATAGATGCAAAAAACATGCATATTAAAATTTAAAAACATGAAAAACATGGTTTTTAGAAAAATATAAAAAACATAAAAACATTGGCCTTGTTTACAGTCCTTTATTTCCCATCCATCTATGTGTCACATTTGACATAATATTAAATTGAAATAATATTGACTGACTTGAATATGTGATCCCTTGCTATACATTAGTTCTGCAGCATCACCAGGAAGATGAGCCTGAATTCGTTCATAATGAATTGAGAACAAAATTTGAGGATGCTCAGGACCAGGAAATTGATATGTATGAAATAAGATAAAAAACATAGGGAACTTTTTAAAACATTAAAAAACATGTTTTCAAGAAAAGATAAAAAACATAAAAAACGTTTTGTGTCTGTATTTCCTAATATTCTGTGATTGTATATTGCGTCTGTTGCAGGTGAAAGTAAAGCCAGTTTTTCCAGTATGAACGATAGAGGACACGGCAGCGAGCAGTCAACGGCGGCAGGTGAAGACCTAGTCTCCGGGGGTCAGTTGGGAATGCAGGACGACGAAAGCGAAACTTCTTCGGATTATGATGACGCTGTCGTTACACCGGAACACCAGCAATCATCGTCCGGTGTCATCGTCCGGTCGGATTCACCGCCGTTCAGACCCAAACCCGGTTCGATTCCGAACCTCCTTCGCCGCTCCAGTACACTGGGAATCGAACCCGGAATCTGTTCTTCTCGGAGTGAGAAGAAAGCGGCCACTGAAAGTCGACCCGTCGTTCTTCTTGGGAATTGGCCGCCACCTGTCGACGAACGCCGCAACGATTCGCGATCGCGCTTCGTCGCTCTTTACGACGATAGAGGGAGCTGCTGTTCGTCGACCGGAAGTCCTCGCAGTACCGGAAGCGGCGTCATCGGTAACGAAAGTCACGTGACCAAATTGCAGTCGTTCGTGGATTCGCTGGCAAATCTGACGAGACCGAACGCTTACCAGGGATCGTCGGCTCTGCTGGCTTCCAGGTCTTCATTCCGTCATCTTCCACGACTGAAGTCTCTTTCCGCCGCACCGCACCCACCCCGGATCCAACTCCGGTCGGCCGTACTCCTCTGGCCTCCGCTCCGCTGCGGCGGCTGCGGCGGCGGCGGCGGCGGCGGAGGAGGAGGAGGAGGAGCCGCTGGATCTGTCGACCAAAGGGTCCTCCGTAACGGCGTCCGGCTTCAAAGACCCGGACGCCGCCACTCCGGTCGAAATCCAGAAGCGAGAAATCTTCGAACGACTGCGGCGGTCACAGGTCGAGAATCTCGGTCGCTTTCGTTTCTATTCGCAGGCGATTCGGCAAAATGACGACGCGAGACGCGATTCAGAGGAGACCGATAAAAACGTCGCTTCGTTGGCTCCAACTTGTGTTCGTGATAGGACGCGGACCATCGAAATGCGCGACAAGAGGGAGAAGATGATGATGATGATGATGCCTTTCGAAGAGCTGCGAGTCGATGTCACGTCGCACGAAGTCAGGCCGGACAGTTTCGCGGCAGCCGAATTAGCTGACGGCGAGAAAAGAAGACTGCTCAGAGGCCTGCGCCCTGGAAGCCAGGAAAATGCGAATAGAAAACGAAAATCAACCCACCACACGGAAGGTATTTTGAAGATCGAAAGAAGGAAGGCGCGCTGCTTGAGTTCCCACCAAAGTTCCAAACATTCGAATCATTCTGGTTTTAGACGCCCAAACGGTTCCGATTTGAACCTGACGGAGGCAGCCCCGGATAAGACGAAGACTGCAGAATTGTTGCGTGCGAAATGTACCTGCGGGAGGGCGTTCGAATCGCTCTATCAACTGGCGGTGCACATTCAGCAGAGCGGTCACGTGCTGGAAAATCGGAAACCGGTTTCGACGGATGACTCAGCGAAACCGGTTTACGGTCAGAGAGCAGCGTGGACGTTGGAAGTAGTACAGAGACAGACGGAGTCGAGTATGAAATCTATTCGATGCTCAAGCCCGTGCTCTTCGCCGACTCAGGCGATGTTTGCAAGTCACTCGAGTGACGTAGCATCCGAAAATGATCGCTGCGCTGGACAGAGAAGTGATTTTGGAGCCGCTTTGGTGGAATCGGCGCGCGCAGACAGAAAAGATCCGGAAGATGGAAAATCCGTCGACGGAAAACCAATTTCACCGTCTGATTTGAATCGTCGCCGATCTGTCGCTGCCAGCGGTTATCGAGAGTTTAGAAAAGATTCGCTGAGCAGCAGTAGAGAACCCGATTTCAAATCTGCAGCTGCTGTTGCTTCCTCTCGATATCAGTCGAATACGAAAGATGAGACGACGCTGAAAGAAGAAGAAGAAGAAGAAGGCAACAGAAGATTCATCGGAGTCTGCAAGAGATGAAACTACACCTGACTGTTACCACTTGCCATCTGATGATGATGATAATTATAACGAGGAGCAAATGGAGACTGCAGTAAAGATAACTCCAACCGAAGAAGAAGACGAAGCAGAGACAGAGCACTGCGTTCCACATTTCTCTGCACACGATCTAACTGATGAAGTCAATCGTAAAAACATCCAATCGCCACGTCTAGAGTCGGTACCAAAGCAGTCACCGAGCATTTTATCAGCAGAAATAGCAGCCGAGCATCGTCTAACTGGTACTTCGGGTACGGTCTGCACTTCCCGGCAAAGTAATGACCCTTCTGTCACTGAAGCTAGCGATTATCCGAGGAGTGCAGCTTCGCGTGAAAAATCGCCTGCAATAAAACGCCACGAAAGACGACGCAAGATAAAGTCACGTGATCGGTTATCTGATGACGAAAGAAACCCGATTGGTTTCGGCGACGATAAGAACCAGTTGCGTAGGCGTCGATTCACGAACGGTGGTTTGCCGGAAAATGGGACAACTGGGGATCGGTCCGAGAATAATTCAGAAACGACAAAAGTCATATCAACGACATGTATTGCCTCGGACAGTGCCACAAGCGACGACCGGTCTGTTAGTAAACGAATGCACGAGCGAAATGGCGTCAATCGAGAGACGCAAGAAAAAGAGAGATCGTCTTTTTCGGATCTGCTTCAACGCAAAAGATATTCTCCCGATGATAGAAACTGCGCCGAAACAACGAGACAGGAAATTGCCAGAAATTTCGAAGCTCAGTCGCTCTTCGTTTCTCCTCCGTCTTCGAGTGACGTCGTCGACAGTTCACTGTCTCTAGTGGCCATGAAGAACTTCGTCGATAAACATTTTTCCGATCAGGACAACTATCGCCTCTTTACGAAAGTCAACGTTCTATCGCCAAGAAACTATAACAGGACGACCACGACACTCGACGTGCTGTTATGACTGTCGGAAGAACTAGCACAAAGTCTTCTTCCGCTCACAGGAAATGTCCGTCAACTAAACGGCTGGACGTGCTGTTTGCCACGAAGACCCTCCTTCCGAACAGTCCCTGCACCAGCAGCATCGGCGGCGGCGGCGGCGGCGGCGGCTACAGCCAAGACAAGTCTCACGAAGTCCTGGATCGGCCCTCGGTTAGCTCCTCAGCGTCCAGTAGACCTGCAAAGGGGAGGCGATCAGAAGAGAGAACTGGTCATGAACCTGAGTCTACCGTCGGTGATGTAGAGCAGCTGGAAAGTTCCGAGAGTTTCAAGAGCAGAACTTTCGAGGCGTCGTCGTCGTCTTCTCGATCCGTGCAGAATCCGTTTACTGACCGACCGACGATCGGAGGTGGACCGAGGAACGGCGTTACAGCAGTCCATGCGGAATCGGGGACGACTGGGGGAGGGGGAGTGGCGCGGTCGACCCCCGGCAGAGAAACGGAGGCTGAAAACGCCGCCGCCAATTCAGCTGACGTCATCTCAGCGCATCTCAAGAAATCCTCTCCGCTCGAATTCAAGGCAAAGTCCTTGCCTCCGACTGAAACGGCTCCCCTCTCGCCCTCTACCTCCTCCTCCTCCTCATCCTCCTCAATCTCGTTCTCTCTCACATCCTCTTCCTTTTCAAAGGTCGACATCGGTGGTGCCGTGCACGCGACTGCTCCAAGCTCAATAAATCACTTTCGCTGCTGCACGGAATCTCTGGAACAAGTCTGTTGAAAACAGTGGCGGCGCCAGGCACGGGCCTGGTTTGGCTTACAGCCCCAAATTCCACATACCAAAAAAGAGGTGTCTGCTTTGGCCTCTGCCCCATATCGCGCCGCTGCTGGCTGGAACTAATATACTCTGGCCAACATTGTACACCTATACAGTTGTACACATATACAGTTGTACACCTATACAGTTTGCATAAGTCGCTTCCCATCCGACGTGCGCTAATGACTGTGGCCAATGGATCGATTAATAATTATAATTAGCAGTGAAATCGCTGCTCTATGAGATCTAACAGTCACTAATTAAATGAACGCAGCGATTCAACAGTCGATAAACAGCAGATAAATGTAGGCCTACACGAATTGTGCTTAAAAATCAGCTGCCAGGCTAGAGAGAGACAGAGAGACAGACAGACAGACAGAGAGAGAGAGAGAGAGAGAGAGCAGAGAGAGAGAGACAGACAGCAGAGAGAGAGGCATGAGAGAGGCAGAGAGAGAGGCAGAAGAAAGAGAGAGAATAAGAGGCAGAGAGAGAGAGAGAAAGGCAGTAACAGAGAGAATGTAGAGAGCTTAAGAGAAGAGAGAGATGCCGGAGCCGTGGAGACAGACAGACAAGACACCAGGGAGAGAGAGAGAAAGACAGTCACATCAGAGAAAGAAAGAGTCGAGAATGTTTAGGCATTGACAATGCCTGAAATTTGCCCATTTTATAGAGAAATCTTTAGATAGAATAGCATAATAAGCTTTAACTTGGACTTAAGAAGATCTGAGGCTTCGCTGTCAGGGCCATATTAAGGCTGATGCAAAAGCGGAATAAAGAAGAAGGGCGCTGTCACAGTTTTTGTCATCTCCGTTGAACGAAATCTCGAACGTGACCTGAATAATAAACATTTAGTAATAGCTACTGTATCATTCTGGTGACAATGTTACCGTCCCTGTTCCATTATTATGCGGGGCGACCCTCGTAATATCATGGGTGTCATTTTAAGAGTCGTAATCTGCACGAAATCAATTTAATTGTGCAACCAGATACTGCTAAATGAAAATGATGTAACAGCGTGTATGTATAAACTAAGGGGGTTCTTAACGATGAATCCACAATTTGTTTAGCAATAAGGAATTGATGCTGGGCTGTTTTATTGACTGCTTTTTCTTCAGCCATGGACCGACCAAGCACCTGTGTATAACTTTTTCTGCCTGTTTTTATTTCATTTGAACCTATTAAAGACACCAGGGACTGTTTATGTTGGGGGGTATATCGGTATATATACCCCCCAAATTCAGTCTACCATAAAGTTTTTTATGTGAGTTGCATGTGGTTATATGTGGTTTATATGGTTTATGTGGGTTATAGTTCAGATTTATACCCCCACCCAAAAGATTAACACCCTCCCAAATCAAATTCCTGGCTACGCCTCTGCAAGACACCTGGCCTGTGTAGGCCTATTAGGCTTCCGGATGCCACTATTTTATACTTTTTCAACATTGATGTTTTTTTCTTTTTTACTTTAATGTTGTTTAAGCCTCACAAGAGGAACAATTAATATTAAAAGATAAGCTTATTGAACTACGACTTGTTATAATTTTATTTCGAGGGAACACTTGGAGCATGACGTTGTGGCAACTGCCCCCTTATTAAAACGCGTTTGCTTTAACGTTTTAATATAATTATAGCCTAATCTGGGAAAACTCTTGCAGAATCATAATCGAACCGAAAAAATCTTTAGGCCTATCACATTATCAAGGCATTAGCTTCTTCATATTTTGTTCTAATAGGAGGCGTGCACTCATAGGCGTAAACTTCTATTCGGTTTCTATAGGCTCGAGTTTCCCCCTATTTTTTGAAAGGCTACAATAGGAAATAGGAAGGCGCAGGGTTTGGCCCCCACTTTATCGTCCAAGTTTAAACCAATGCGTGCACTCTTTCTGCACGCTGCGTATAGATATGCCAGCTAAGTAACATTTCGTAAATTTGTTCAGCGCTTTCGAGAATAGTATCGTAATCCTCCTTCTTCTCCTCCTTCTCCTTCTCCTCCTCTTTCTCTTCTTCCTCCTTCTTCTCCTCCTCCTCCTCCTCCTCCTCATCATAATCATCATCATCAGCAGCAGCATCATCATCATAATCATAATCATCATCATCATCATCAGCATCATCATCAGCATCATCATAATCATTATCATCATCATCCAAATAAAGTGGACGAATATACAGGCGTAGGCTATGAACAAGGTCAAGCTGGCCAGTGACGATATCAGCCAGTGTTTAACCTAGACCGTTTCCGGGGGCGATTTGCCCATTTCCCCCCGGAAATTTTAAATTCCCCCCGGAAATTTTGGAATACTACATGGACTAACAGCGGCCCCTAGCAGAATTTCCCCCCGGCTTTGTCAGTTTCCTCCCGGCTTTTTCAGTTCCCCCCCCCCCGGAGTCCAGGAGTCTAGATTAAACACTGCTATCAGCCTACGCAAATTTAGGCCTATAGTAGGCCTAGTGCAGTACGAGCAGCTTTGATTTCGGGAGGGTAAATATTTCTATCAAATGCCGCTGCAAAAAAATTAAGTGAACATAAGAATGAATAAATGTGAAAGGAAGAGAAGAATTTTCTTTAGAATACTCTCATTGAGAACGGTCCTCTTTGAACACACACCTGCGTAGTTTGCTATGTATTCGCCAGGGAAGTTTTAATTAATGCTGTGACTATTTGTGAGTACTTTATCTTCCCCAGGTGGCGCAGGTTGCGGCTTCTACGAGACAAAGTGCTTTTCTAATATGCTTTCTATTCGCCAGGTTAAGTTGGTTTCGTTATTTCTTTCGTCTGCTTCAGCTTTGCTTCATGCTAACATTGAATCCATCAACACGTAGAAGCAAGAAATGTTTTGCCCATTTAGGAAGAAAGTATTCAAATATACATACGGGGCTAAATACAATTTGCTAACGTTTATTATCGTGTTGGCTCGTTGGTCTAGGGGTATGATTCTCGCTTAGGGTGCGAGAGGTCCCGGGTTCAAATCCCGGACGAGCCCTACTTTTCTACTTTTACCATATAGTCCATGACTGCTATGTTTTCTAATTTTACCACGTAGTCTAGCATAGCTCGCACACCTTATATGGTTTTTGCAGCCATTGACAATAAATGTAAATAAGAACTTTACGTATGAGTGGTGGGTCGGTATACCGAATAATATCGAACCGATATAACCCATATACCCGATACCGAATATGATCCGACTGTCCGAGTGCGAAACATGAATTTGCATCGAGGCGCAAAGTATTTAGCATCACTAACCAGTTTACGGGAAGCAGTGGCGTAGACCAGAATATTTCAAATTCCGATCGATTTTCTAACTGGCGCTGGAAGTGTCATTTTTAAAATGCAAGAATTAGAAATTGTAGACGTCCAATTGTAATGATGAAGGTGGTTTGCACGCCTTGCAGAGAGAGTCGACTTTGCAAGAAGCCCGTTAAAAGCTAACAAAGGTGAATTGATCGCGCAGGAGTTAATTTTAGAGCTGTGAGCTATAGAATTTAATTATTTCAGAACAAGTCGTCATTTTAGCCTGAAATCTTTATTCATGTGAAACTTCTCAGTAAACTAGACCGTATGGGGGTAACCAGAGGTAACGTGAAGTCGTGAACTACGACAACACGGTTATAGACACCGATAGTAATGATTGTTTCTTCCTGCGGATTTGTCTGTCTCATTAATCTCATTTCCACGAGATTTTACTTACTTACTACTTACTTACTTACTATGTTTTAACCGCGGCGTATATGTATAGCATAGATGAAAAGAAACACAGCTTCATAAGATTTAGTCACGGCGTTAGGCCTAATAATGTCAACGATCGTAAAACAAGGCTTACTTAGCCTCCTAAACCACTTAAAATCACATTATTATTATTATTATTATTATTATTATTATTATTATTATTATTATTCAACGTTTAATTAATTATATTAATGAGACGGTTATCTAATTTTAAGTGATGTTGGTGGGCGAGCGTTGAAAATCTGGTAGACGGTTTACTCCTTACGTCGCGATTCATGTTGGTGGGCGATGTTCGCGTCCGACGTTGAACCGACTTGATTGTTCAGAGTCTTGCTTTCCTTCGTGTTTAGAGAGTCTTTGCAGCGTCAGCGCTGCTGGTCTCTTCGTGACGACGTTGATGTCTTTGGTAGCATTGCTTCGGAGCCAGCTGCCCGCTTCCTCATACATTTTTCCGTCCAAACAGATCAATGTCAACAAATGCAGTTGCGTGATTTTCTTTCCACCAGTGACTGATTATTCTTGGCGCAGAGCTGCAGGTGGGTTTCGAGTGCTTTAAATGTTCTTCCCAGAATTCAATGATTGGGGGTAGTTGTAGGTATTGGATTAGTATTATCCTGCACTGCGAGTATTGAACGAAGCGAGCATCTTTCGTTATTATTATTATTATTATTATTATTATTATTATTATTATTATTATTATTATTATTATTATTATTATTATTATTATTAAGGCCACGTTATGGCTAAGCGAATAAGTAAGTAAGTAAGTTGGTAGGCGGGTAGAAGTTAGTAGTTATGTAAATAGGCAAGTAAGCAACGTCTCGTGAATTCATATAGGGCTTTCGGATAGTAGTACCGACTGTACCGTATAGTAACCGCTTATCACTGGACGCTTAAATCTATCTTTGAATAATTATAGGCATAATAGTCGAGATGAAATGGTAAGTCAGACAAGACTCTGTTTATGCGTAGGGGCAGTGAGGCAGATTATGTGAATAAATAATTAAACGTCTGCATAAAATGTCGTAAGGTTTCAAATGCAGTGGCGTAGCCAGGATACCCGGAAGGGGGAGTTTGATTTTGATCGTAACCAACTTCGAAGAATCTTGACAATCATAAAAGGTCATCCTCATCTTTCCTCATGTGTTTATTCCTTTGTAGATGCCGACAAGCAAAAAAGGTCGTCACCTTTATTTATTTATTTATTTATTTATTTATTTATTTCAAGACAATTTCTATAGCGCCGTGCACTAGGCTAAGGTCTACGACAAGGGCGCTGCACACATAGTCAGCCATATCCTAAACTAAAAAGGTGCGTCTTTAGTTCTCTCAGGAACAGTCCAGCTGAGTTGGCCTCAGTCACTGCGGTCGGCAAGGCGTTCCAGAGCAGTGAGTTCCGCGTGAGAAGGACCTGTCTCCGAACTTTGGGGTCTGTGACGGAGGCGGGACGAGCAGCAGTGTTTAATCTAGGCCGTTTCCGGGAGAGAAAATTGCCCTCCCCCCGGAAATTTCAAATTCCCCCGGAAATTTTGGCATACTACATGGACTAACAGCAGCCCCCTGGCAGAATTCCCTCCCAGCTTTGTCAGTTCCCCTCCCCCCGGCTTTTTCAATTCCCCCCCCCCCGGAGTCCAGGAGTCTAGATTAAACACTGACGATCACTAGCCTGTAGGACACGATGGCTGGAACGAAATGCCGACCTCCGTGCGTTCGAAGTTGATCGTAGGGGACTAGCTCAGCCAGGTACTGTGGACAATGCGGGTCCTTCAACGCTCGGAAGGTGAGCCAGCAGCGCTTTTGGATAATGCGCTCCCGGGCTAGAAGCCAGTGCAGCTGGTCACGCAGTAGGGGTCACATGGGTTTCCCACAAGGGCTACTGAAGACGAACCGAGCAGCAGTATTGAGCACGGATTGCAGACGATTCAACTTTCCATCGGGGAGGCCCAGCAACACGCTGTTGCAATAGTCCAGTCTGGGCAGGACAAGGACGCGCACAAGGTGCACTGCCCCGCTGATCGGAAGATGTCGGCGGACCAGACTTAATCCTCCGTAGGTGGTAGTAGCACCTTACACCTTTACATTCTATAACACTTAGGCCTATTGAAATTTTGAAATGTTGGGTCGGCAGCCAGCCAAGGGGGTTTAACCTCACCCTTGGCTACGCCTCTCGACTGTTGTGTTTGCTTAAAGACGCGTCAGTCCTGAAGACGATGTGTGTGTGTGTGTGTGTGTGTGTGCGTGCGGGGCGGGGGTGCACTCGGCTGATGTTGTAATTGGTCATAAAGTGGGGGTGTGGTTGAGCAGTTTCTGCAATGTTCTAACAATGAGCGACTTTCATATTAAGGGTATTTTGTAACGCAATCGTTATTCGCAAGATGTTAGCCTCGCAGGATAGAACAATACCTTCAATACGTTTATACAGAGACGCCTCTAATACAAAGACAACACACGCTTCAGTAAGAGTTAGATTTGATCCTTTGATATTTTAAGCTTTAGAAGGATCTTGATTTAATCACCGTTGGCCCTAATATTTTCTCGTTGGCGTTTCATTTCAAAGAACAGAAAATAATGTTCTCGCATTTTGCGCTTTATTCTTCACAGGCAAATGATTGTAGTAAGGGAAACAATTCATCTAGCGTTTAAGCGGAATTTCTCTTATGTATGCATGAAGGACGACGTTATATAAAGGTTTCATGTTGAACAAAAGAGAATCGCCAAACATTGCTCTTGCGGGACACTACACCAATATATGACCTGGTTCTTTTGATGCCCAAATTGCTGCAAAAGTAAAAAATACGAATATGCAAAACGAACTTGTCCTATATTTGATTAGAATTACACCGTGTGATTGGAATTTTATTTTGCGTAAGAAGCGACGTCCGTAATTCGCCAGATGGCGATGCAATGCGTCATTTGTGAATTAGTTATCATTGAGAGGCAAAAGCCTCGGACCAATTGTATCTCTGGTATCCCAGTCACGACGAAAGTCCGGGGGTTCAAACCTCCGCCGAAAGAAGACGTGAACCTTTGCATTCTTCATTTGGCGTTAAATCTATAGGTTGTAATTAGAGAACCTGTCGTCATTTCAGGATATCAATAACAGAGACGAAAATGAAAATCTATAAAAACTTTAATAAGTTGTACAGCAAGAGCAAATCCTCTTCTTCTGAGTTGATATGTGTTGGTTTACTCCAATCGTATTGTTTACCTATTAGGCCTATATTATATGCTACTGAAGCCACTTGTCCGAACAAGAGCACTTTAGATAATTTGGATCGTCCAGAACAGCAGGCTGTGTGTAAAATCTTTGATGTACATAATAAAGTAATGATTGACTGCATCCGCGAAATGTTTGGATTGCATTCAATACATGATACTGTGAAGAATCGTCTACACTCTTTTACGTTCGGTTATCTAAGAAACCACTTTATTTTGTCAACTGTATAATAGTGGAATGTGTAGCTGTTAGTTAAGAATTATGTTTATCTTATGTTACATTCGTTTGCAAATAAATAAATAACTATATATATATATATATATATATATATATATATATATATATATATATATATATGACCGACCGCAAAAAAGACCAGGTCAATTCCTGAGATTTATGAGTGTGGGAGTGGGAATCAGTGAGGTTACCATTTGTTATTGCCGATGTAGGGCTTAGAATGCACGTCGGTCATGCATCCAGTGGCGGTTCCACGTGGGGGGATGACTGGGGATGCATCCCCACCGGGCTTTTTTGCTTGACACGCTTTTTCGGGAAGATGTCAGATTTTTGTTTACATTTAGTGGACAATATACCACGAATGACCCTTTTTTGCTTGTCAGCCTTTTTATGGCAAGGTTTAATAAAATTTAGTGAGCGAAAGATAAGATGCCACTGAACTTTTCTTTTGTTGCTTGTCTTTCCGTCCCCCACCAACTTCCTAGAAAATTATAGCATCCCCCACCAAGAATTTTTGGAACCGCCATCGCATGTATCGGCAGAATAATTATCAGTCATTGGCCTATTTGACGATATATGTGTAAATTTCTATTGGCCCTCTAGGCCAGGCATTTTTCCAGGAATTTTCGTTCGGGGTAACAGAAAATAAAGAGAGATATGCTGATGACACAACCCTATTGGCGACATCAGAAAAGAATTACAAGAACTGATTGATAGAATAGGATTGGAAAGTAAAAGATACGGCCTATAACTATAGATGGATCTCGATTTAATGCCCTTTAATATTTTGTATTTTGCGTTTCACTAAAGTTAAGAACAGAATATAATCTGTTCTCGCATTTTGCGCTTTGTTCTTGATAGGCAAACTGCTATCACGTTCCAGCCTGAGCCTAGCGGATAGGCGGAATGTCTCTAATGTATCAATAAAAAGTGAGGGTAAATAAAGGTTTCTTGTCGAACAAAAAAATGCCAAACATTGGCTTTGCAGAACGCTGCATCATTATATGATTTGGTTCTTTTGATAATTAAATTGTTGCAAAAAATTAATGGTGCAAATAGTAGGAAATGTGAATTTAAAAGACGAACTTATCATATATAGTTATATAGGATTAGCATTGCACCTTTTTGTGATTGGATTTATGTTTTGCATAAGAAGCGTCGTTCGTAATTCGCCAGATGGCGATGCACTGAATTAATTGTTCTTGAGAGGGAAAAGTGTAGGACCAATGGTAGCTCTAGTCTCCCAGTCACGACGAAAATCTGGGTTCAAATCTCAGCCGAGTAAAGATTCTTAGATTTGGAGCCGAAACTTTGTAGTCTGAATTTGGCATGTGACGGCACTTTGGGAATTTTTGAGTGAAATTTTAAACATGATCGCCGTTACAACTTTCCATTTAAGGTTTATCTATTTATCAACTTTTATGAACAGATGGTACTCCATATCGTAAAAGACCAGGTCAATTCCAGAGATTTATGAATGTGGGAGTGGGAATCAGTGAGGTTACCATTTGTTATTGCCGATGTAGGGCTTAGAATGCACGTCGGTCATACTGTATATCGACAGAATAATTAACTATCAGCTATTGGCCTATTTGATCGCATAGGTGTAAATTTCAATTGGTTCTCTAGGCCAGGCATTTCTCCAGGAATTTACGTTCAGGGAAACTTAAAATAAAGATATACTGATTATATGACCCTATTGGCAACATCAGAAAAAGAATCACAGGAACTGGTTGATAGAATAGGATTGGAAAGTAAAAGATACGGCCTATAACTATACATGGATCTTGATTTAATGCCCTTTAATATTTTGTATTTTGCGTTTCATTTTAAGAACAGAATATAATCTGTTCTAGCATTTTGCCCTTTTTATGATCCATCGAATCCGCCGTTAAATAGCCCAGCGGTTAAGCGGCATCTCTCTAATGTATAAATACAAAGTGACGCTAAATAAAGGTTTCTTGTTGAACAAAAGAGAAATGCCAAACATTGGTCTTGCGGAACACTACACCAATATAATTATGGTCTGGTTCTTTTGATGCTTAGATTGCTGCAAATAGTAAAAAGAGGAATTTGCAAGACGAACTTGCCCTATATTCGATTAGAATTACATCCTCGTGTGATTGGAATTTTGTTTTACGTAAGAAGCGACGTTCATAATTCGCCAGATGGCGATGCAATGCTGAACTGAATTAGGCCTAGTTATGCTTTAGAGCAGTGGTTCTCAACCCGTGGTCCGCGGACCAAAAGTGGTCCGCGAGAGGGGTCTAGTGGTCCGCGGACAATTCTGAAAAAACGTTAATAAAATTAGACATATATATTTCCATGTCAGTGGCGTAGCCAAAGAAGGGTTGGGGTTAACCCCTCTTGGGTGCCCGGACCCAACATTCTTTAGAGCAAGCAGCACAATTAAGTAAGGTGACGACCTTTTTTGATTCTTGATGCACTGGCGAGGGACGAAGATCACACGCGATGACCCCCCTTTTTCGCTTGTCATGATTTTTCTCAATTTTCAGGTGGCCCGCGAGAAATTTTTGATCTTCAAAGGTGGTCCGCGATGCAAAGGGGACCTGAGAGCCACTGCTTTAGAGGCAAAAGTCTAGGACCAGTATCTGGTATCTCAGTCACGACGAAAACTCGGATTTAAACTGAAACCACAGTCGAATGAAGATATGGAGCTGAAACGTCTTTGTATTGAGTTGGTTGCGCTTAGGCGTGTTGTGGTAGCTGCTATGAACGTGTTGGTTTTTCGAGTCCAGCTGTTCACTAGCAGCGGCGCTTTTGACTAAAAGCGCCTTTGACATAAATTAACTTATCATCATCATTATTCTTCATTTGGCATGATACGGCATACGGCAATTTGGAAATTTTTAGAGTGAAATTTCAAACATGATCACTACAACTTTCCATTTAAGGTTTACTCAGGGCGCGATTTGCGGGGGGGGAATCTTCCCCCCACTGCCCAACTGCATCCCCCCTACTGCTACATCCCCCACCACTACATCCCCCACTGCTACAGTTTCCAACAACTACATCCCCCCCCAAGTTCGACATATCCCCCCACTGCTCCAGGTCACAAATCGCACCCTGGGTTTACTTAATTAGAAATGAACTTCGATTGCACCGATATATATTCAAATGCGTGTATCGATGGTTCTCCAAATCCATGTCGCAAAAGACCCAAAAGACCAGTTCAGTTTCAGAGATCTATGAAAGGAAAGCAGTGGAAAGAAAGAGTGAGGAGCAGTGAGATTCCCATTTGTTATTGCCGATGTATAGGACACGTTTTAAAGCGATTAGCTTTATTGAATGCGATTCGATGCGAAGAGTTACTACAGTGGTTTTCTCGCAGGCTTACTTAGCCTCCTAAACAGTGGCGGTTCAAGGATTTCTTCGTGGATGGGATGAATCAATTCATAGAAAGTTGGTGGAGGATAAAACTAGAAGGAAAAAATCATTAAACGTTGCCGACAGAGGCTGAGAAGGGGAATTATATCCCTAATTTTACTACGCTTTTCCCGAAAAAATAGGTTGACAAGCAAAAAAGGTCATTCCCCCAGTTGGTTTTACTAGACTTGTGCCCACACATAGGTTTTCACAAGCAAAAAGTAACTCCGAAAGTCCAGTGGGGGATGCATCCCCACTCATCCCCACGTGGAACCGCCACTGCCTTCTAAACCACTTTAAATCACATTATTATTATTATTATTTTCTATCGGACAACTATAAAATCTAGGTTCCATCTTGATACTTTGACAAACTCAGAAACCTTGCAAAAATAAATTAAAACTATTCTTTTCAAAAATCTTGTGTTGAAATCTTTATCATAGGCCTACATTCTATTCGCCGCAAATCTTGTTATCACCCTTCGTAAAAATACTTTTCTACGACTGCTTAGGCCTATTGGGATTTACAACCTTGACCACCACGGACTATGGATTACGGACTCTGTGGAATTTACATGGATTACACTCGTGAATAAGCTGGTGCACTGCGCTAAGCTTTCGGACAGCGCTATAAAAATTTCGTTTTTACTTACTTACTTAAGTCATTTCGAACTTTCAACTGTTATGCAATGATTAATTAAACACAGATTTCGCCAAGATGAGTCAATTGTATTTCTTTCCACAGTTTTTTCTTCAGAAGCATACTATGAGTTAAACACTAACATTTATTGATTTGTACATAAATAGCAGAATTTCTACAGCAAAAAGCAAACGCAAAACGACGACTTTACGACAAATTGGATCTTTTAACAAATACCGCTGTTTAAAAAAAGACGTTAAATATCATACAATTGTTCGGAAAGTCACAAATGAAGCACACTTTTTGTCGAATTGGTAGAAACATCGTGTGCGTAAGACCTGTTACCATGATCAACATTGAATTAAAATAAATTTAAACAAATGTTCGAACAATGAAGTTTAAAAAAACTTAAATTCAATCAAACTGCATTAAAATCAGCAGATTAGAAGTAAGTAAACGCGCAAGGCATTTTCGATTCAATTGCACGAATTAATCTTATTACTTAATTAATGTGACGTTAAACATTGAAAAACAGTTGTAGTACTTTCCATAGTAAGCCCATAGTAAGTAATTTGTTTAACAATTACATACATCTTATTCATTGGACATGTTAAATATAATAATTATTGATTATAAAAAGTTGTAGGCAATCAAGATTTCTATTTAAGTCTTAAAGAACAATTATTATTCGGGTAACGGTCGTCTGACCGCGATAACTCGTTTAAAATGCGAGTTTTTGAAGGAAATAATGGCGCCAATTGAAGTCCTTTTAAGTGATTGTCAATTCGCTTATAAAAGCATTTGCGTGGAATTATAAAAACCTTGAAACACGTTGGTCCGCTCAATAGTACATACAGTATAACATATCATATTTACGTACATTCGCTCAGCACCATTGCATGAACATCCGTCTAAATCTACAAAGCTAACAAGCTGCTAAAAAGCCTGATTCACTTAGCAACATATTCACAACCAAGTATCGAATTCCTAGGGTCAGTATTCAAGTATAAAAAGTCAAGGCACGTTAACTGGTCGTGTACAGAGATGGAAAAGGGTCACATGGGTCATGGGTCACATGGGTTATTGGTCACGTGGGTTATGGGTCACAAGGGTTATGGGTCACATGGGTTATGGGTCACATGGGTCGTGGGTCAATGGGTCACAGGTCGAATGGGTCGTGGGTCATGTGGGTCATGGATAATTATGAATGACCCATTATCAACTCTTGTCGTGTGGCTATCGCTTTAGGCCACATATTTGCTATCTTAAAATTCCAGATTATCTGAAAGTATTTGAAAACAATTGAAATAGTTTGTGTGTCGCATACGAAATGCTTCTATCCTTGATGGAAATCTCACTTAGACATCAGGACAAAAGCACGAAGCACAAGGGGTACATTTGATGCTATAGGCTAGTAAGTAAGTCTGGAGTCCGTAAAAAAATTTCACATCGTAATTTGACGCATAGGCCTAACTTTTATTAGTAGTTACCCTCAAAATATTCGAATCATCCAGAAATGGTGTTGCCAAGTCATTAACCCATTAACCTCTATTCTCTCTACGCGCCTAGATCTAAGACAGGCTCTACCGGAGTCTAGCCTACTTCTTTCTGAGCAAGACACTTATAGTACCTTGAGCAGTCTACACGTGAGTAAAACCGTTGCTAACATAGGCGGCGGAAGACAATAAAAAACAATTGTTTACTAGTTTAGCGGCAGCGCCCGCGGGCGCTGAGGGTCGAGGTGCCTAACTAACTTACTCAGTGGCGTAGCCAGGATTTTCGGAAGGGGGTTTGGTTTTTAGTTTTGAATGTGACCAACTTTGGAAAAATCCTGAGCAGCAAAAAAACGTTATCACCTCTACTTTTTTAGCTGACAAGCAAAAAAAGGTCCTCGCCTCTTAAACCTTTACCGTCTATAGCCAAGGGGGTTTGACCCCAACGACGCGTCAAAAAATACACGGAAACTCATTAAAAATGTTTCGGCGGCCAAGGGAAGACTTTAACCCCCAACCCCTCTTGGCTACGCCACTGAACTTACTAACGACCGTTCTCCCATCTTCACGGTACGTCTTGGATGGTGGGGAACGAAGAAATAACTACAGGGAATACAAACCCCGTGAATATTACAGTGAATGGACATAGAAATGGAAAAAGTCTGGTCATTCAGAAGTGTTGGAGGTGTGATTGAAAGAGACGGCAGTCAGCAAGAAGATATAAAATCAAGAATATCAAAGGGTCTCCATACAATGGGATTGGGAATGATGAAAAACTATGGAGAAAAACAACTGGGGGTGTCCCATAATTCCCGGGATGTCCATGTCAAGTGTTGAGTCTTAGACGGTTAGTTTCTCGTATTATAGTCCTAGTCCTGCACTCATCACTATGGAATAATTTCCGCAGATGTTGTATTATCCGAAGTACTTACAGTTTGTTCAGGGCCTTCGATATATTCAGCTTACGACGTTTAACAGCAAACTTGTCCATACATGTATGGATGGCGAAACGCTGTTGGCCGATTGAATCGCTGAAGCCGTAAGATTGTTTCCGCGATTTACGCGAACACAGTGTCAGTGAAGATCTAACTGATCCGTTTCGATCGAGACTCAATTCCGACTGCCCTCTCTGGATGAAACACTCTCTAGCGCCCTCTACTGCTTCCTGGTGCCCCCGCTCTTCCTGGCACCTTTTGCTGTCCTTCGGCCGTCTCCCCATTTCGTTCGTCTAACTTAAGTGCCTTCATCCGTCTTTTAATCTGATGTCAACTGATACACATACGTTGCTACGGTGTTTGACACCTTCGGATTAGATGTGTATATGACATACTTATCTGATCTTGCTACTATAAAGCCTTATTCGGCAATGCATTCGCCCTCCCGCTACAGCAGCTCCCTCCTTCGTCTCAGTGCCTTCTTCCGTCTTTTAATCTAATCTAATTTAATCTCCGTCTTTTCATCTAATCTAATAAGTCTCTGACTACCGTGTTTGACGCCTTCGGGTTAAATGAGTATATGATATGCCTATATCTGATCTTATCTGATCCTGCTACTGTAAAGACTTATTTATTCAGCAGTGCATGCGCCCTCCCACGACAACAGCTCCCTTCTGAATTGGAAATGAAAATTAAATCAAACAATTTAATAGAATTGCAATTCTTCAGTTCTCACTTCTTAAAAAGTACCCCGGCCCGGCCTATGGCGGGCCGGGGCACTTTTAAAAGTACCCCGGCCTGGGCCGACGGGGCCGATAGGAGTGCGCCGCCTATGGTTGCTAACTATTATTATACTCAATGACAATATTGAAAGCGCATAGCTTTGGAAAGTTCTACCTCGGGTTGCAGAAATCTAGGCCTAATAGTCTATGTAGGATTTTAAATCTGTGCAGTTTATGTTGAATTTTTAAACATGATTTCAGTCCCCGTGTTTTTCTCCATCGACTCTCTATAAAGGATGGACCGTCTATACCTGTGTTTCCCAAACATTTCGGAACCGCAGCCCACTTCAGCGGGTTTTTTTAGCGTGCAGCGACCCTAAAAATAGCATGTAATATAAAAAATGCATTAGGCCATCTGGCGAACGTTAGTTGAAAAGAGAATCTTCTTAGTTCTGAATAAATGGCAAAACAAAAGTTATTATTCAATTCGAATGGAAATATGGCAAATATCTTATACAGAATTATTCATATTTTTGCTAAATCGGACAAAATGAGAAATAGATATTGAAATTTCTTGAAAAATGTCTCTTTTAAAATTTTGCCAGGAACATACCTTTATTACGCGTCTTAAAAATCTTATGAGTATGGCAAAATCGCTTAACCTCAAAGGTCCGTCTTTATCAAAACCAGATTCCTATTGTTATTGGAGTTTCAGAGCAAAATGGTCGGAATACGCTTTTCTTGCGCTATTGCGAAATAATATTAATTTTAAAAATACTATAGGCTAGGACGCTAGCGTCCTAGGGCTTCCCAAACTTTTTGAAGACTTGCAAACTTACTTTTGACTAAAATTTGATAAAACACTAATCATTTGAACATAAGCCGTGTATGGAGGATTTCAGGCATATAAATTTCTTAAAACCTAAGCCTACTTGCAACTTTTAAGGCTGGTGACATTGTGGCATTGCTTAGAAAATGATATTTTGGAATCTAATTTCGCGTTACCCCGCGACCCACTAGAATGAGCCCTGCAACCCACTTTGGGTCGCAGCCCCCCACAGTTTGGGAAACACTGGTCTATACTATAGGTCTTGTAGATGAATCCATGGTATAGGCCTACACACTGAATTCATTTGTAGTAGAATTCTGTACCTCTACATAAGCGTGCAATTTGACTACACTATTTCATGTCTCAGGGACGCACTATACGTCGACTAATCAGAACATGTTTCTTTAGAAATTAGTTTCAACAGCACGAATGTCTAAAACTGACAGTTGAGGCAGGACATCTGTTTTCCGACTGCTCGCGGTTCTAAAATATTACACTGAAAGCGAATTGATGGCTTAATTAACCCCTTAACCGTGTATTTAACTGTAACTCAATGTAAAATGGACGGATATATCCGGGATCCCCAGTTAAGGGGTTAATCTGTGACGCGTTTCTTAGGCCACCGACCTTTCTCGAGGCTTCGACGACGACGGGGCGGAGGGTGGTTTGAGGGTGAAAACTCCCGTCTCCCTTCGTTTGGCACATTCGCACCCGACGGTCACGTGATACTCGGAAAACGCCCAGACTTCTTCGAAGACGGTGGCATTGGACTGACCGGCGACGGCGGCGACGCTCCGCGGCAGAGGATTGCACTGGTCGGGAACCCGTTTGAGCACCTTGACGGCGTACTGGCGGGGGATGCAGGAGTACAGCCCCATCATACAGGTGCTCTGGGCGCACCTGCCCGTCTCGACGAGGGGCGGAAAGACGTCCTCTTCCATGCGCTTCCACTCCGTTTCCAGCCGGCACATCCAGTTCGACCTCTCGACGATCGCCATCTCTACGGTCTGCGATGACGACGTGTTAAGATTCCTCAGTCGGGAGTCTCTCGTGCGCTTTGGTTTCGGCGACGGTCTCTGGCGAGGCCCTCGTTTGACCGATGGAGTGACCGAAGCCCCCGGCGATCCCCGTCGGTCCGTCGCCGTAACTGACCTTCGAACGACGTCGTGATCCGTTCCAGTTGACGGTGACCTACGGCGTCGAACTCCGTGACCTCCTCCTCCTCCACCTCCGACGGCGGCGGCGGCGGCGATTGGTTCGGGCGGCACAAGAGGAAGGCCGGAGGGAGCTCGGAATCGGTTGAGAGACTGCCTCGTCGTCGCCGCCGTCTCCAGCTTCTTCCACAGCACTTCCAGCGGTATCGGCAAACACGGGCGTCCGGGGACCGACCCCCCGGACGCAGGACGCTTGACGACGACCCCGCCGGGGACGGGGGTTCGTGGAAGCGACTGGACGCCACCGATGAGGAGGAGGTTGATGATGACGACTACGGCTGCTGCCGTCATCGCCTGATTGTCCTGTTGAAATAAAAGCCTAAATGTTCGTATTTAACTCTTGATTTAACCAAGCATTGAAAAAGGATCCTCTAGAATTTGGTGACTGCTAATATAAGTCCCTCGTAATCAGTGTCGAATTCTCCCTTTAGAAAGCAGGCTCGTTAGGCTTACCTGGCGTTGCCAAATATGCGATCGGTTATACTTCAAAGCGTTAAAAGTAGCCTAATACGTAAAGCGTAAGACTGCCAATTTGATTTTTTTTAAATTAAAATTTCTATGAAAAAATTAAAGAAAGAGAACATTAATCGCATTTCAAGGTAACGCATGAAGCTAAATAAATACTTTTTGTTTTGAAGTGATATTGAGAATACTGATAGACCTTATACCTATACCTATGTTACAAACTCTGACTCTCTCGGACTTTTCCTAAGTAGGCCCTAATCTTAAGACTCACCTATTCACCATCGGTTATACGTAATATTGTAAAGCGCTCTTGTCTTTGGCCATTTTTGGCACGCTTATTGCGCTATATAAATTGTATAGCCAATAATAATAATAATAATAATAATAATAATAATAATAATAATAATAATAATAATAATAATAATAATAATAATAATAATAATAATAATAATAATAATTGAACAGTAATCAAAATTTATATTCACCTTTATCACGGTATGCATTGTATTATTGAAGATTCCTCTTCTTGTTCTTCTTCGTTTTCTTTAGTGTTGCACGAATTTCGGTCAAACTAGAGAAGATTTTTGCTTAACTGACGAACAGTTTCCTTTACTTCTATAAACAGCTTTTATCAGCAATCGCCAGATTAGATAGCAAAGCTTATCGCCACTGATTTCAAACTGTTCGTTCGATGTTCCCTCTGTTTCTGCAAAATCGCCGCCCGTTTGCCTTCGTATTTCCGTTGTCGCTTTATCTCGAAGCGACTTTTATAGGCTTTGGTGATCATCGCTTTATCGACACCACAGCTGTAACGACCGACATATGTCGAAATTCCTTTGTCGAGATTCTCCCTTCCCACGCCCCATCTGATCATCCTTTCCTCGTCCCGGAATTCGACGATTTCTGGCGGAAATTCGTCGCTCCTCCCTCGTCGTTCCGTCGGGGCTCCTGGCAGGGCGCCTGTCCGAATTCCAGCGGTCTTCCACCGGGCAGCGCGATGCTCCGCAAAGAGACGCTCGACTAAACTGTTTTGACGGAGGACGTTGGTCCGTCGAGAAAATATTGATTCGTCGTTACCTTGCCTGATTGTCGGATCTCTTGGTACGATTGAGCGAATGTCGTTAATCGCCCGACAGAACTCCGCGCGTCTCTAAAGCAGCCATCCTCCGCCTGCTGCTTTTCTCCCCCCCCCTCAGATTCAACACCATACGTCAAATCGTTTCATTTCGGAGCGCAAGTCATGCGTGGCTTTTACACTTCTGGGGAGGAATTGGAATTTGAACATCCACCGTTGGAGACTGGAATTTTTGGACTTATGTTGAACGAATGTCAAGAATCCTTTTGTAAAACAGTTTCTGCGTTTTTCTGCATTTCTGACTCTGGATTTTTTCTGTTCTTGCAACTGGCTCAATAAGTCAGACTGATGGATTTGAAGTTTAGACTTTAGAAGTAGTTCTAAATAACTAAAAGATTTCAATGCAATTGAACAGCAACGACTGGTTTAGACAGCGTGCTGTCAATCAATTTTATATTCGATTAACGCGTTAATCTGTTAATCGCGATTGTATTATTACTACCAGCTGTTAACCCGTCAAAAATGACAGAAAAAGATTGGCTATTTCCTACCCTGATTTATTGCAAAAGTTCATATCAAATATAGGCCTAACAATTTTTTTCACCTGATAATGTATAGTGAATGCGTGATTATCTTTTAAATTTTTTATAGGACTGACTAGTCTTGAAATTCTCACAAGGGCTGCACACCAACTGGAACTTATGTCTATTGGGGTCTTATCCTACTCTCCACGGGAATGGGCCCCAGTGGAATAACGTTGGGCCACGGCCCCAAAGGGATTAATCACCATTAATATTGGCCCTCTGTCTCGATTGTTTGTCGATTGAACGCTGAACTTTTTTAATCGTTGAGAACGCCGAACATGTAGCAAGAGTTTCCGGATTTTGTTTTTCTTTCGGGAATTTCGCGTCATTCGCTGTCTTCGTTCTTCCCGGAGTCTTGTCCTTCAATCGCATTTCATTCATTGTCATCAGTTAAGTTAGGTTATCCCGACTCTGCTATCGCGATTGGATAAGAAATGAATGCAGTTGGTTCGGTGCAGAGAACTCCAAAAATGAAAAAAACGTCGAATATTCTGAGTGTGCAGCACACACATTCACAATAATGTAAACTTAACGCTGATATCACTTAACGCTGATATCACTTAACGATGATATCACTTAACGCTGATATCACTTAACGCTGATATTCAATTTCTTTTCTTTGCTTACTTGTTTACGTTTGAAAACCAAAAACAGAGTCGGTAGTTGGTCAGTTTCATATTTAAACACGTCATTTAAGACAATTTAGGGTCGCTTCGCTCGCGCTCCTTCACTCGCAGTGCAGGAAAATACTAATCCAATAGTGGACCTAATACCCAATCATTGAATTCATGCTGAACAACATTTCAATGATCGCCACCTAGCCAAGCTCTGCGCCACGTAATAGGGGCTATGTACGTTAAAATCACGCAACTGTGGCCATTTGTGACGCTGAACGTATTTTTGTATACGTTAAAATGTACGTTAAAATTGCACAACCAGGTTGCGAACAATTGTTATTTTGCAACGTTTCGCACGCCCAGCCGACATTAAACTACGATTCTACGTTCAATTTTACCAGCAACGTCGTCTTCGAACATCGTCCACCAACGCATTGCATTTCTAAATTCAATTGTCAATCAGAAGTTAAGGTAACAGACATACAGATAACGATCTTAATATTATAGATGAACCTTGCGACACTTTTTAGTTATCGGGAGGATGGTATTTGAGGGCAAGACCAGTGGGGGAGAGATTTGTAATTGCTTCATTAGCCTGAATAAGTTAGTTAAATAAGTTAATGACAGCATGAAACTTTCAACTTTCAGTGCGTAGAGTGGGGGCAGTCAACCAGGAATTTCTCCCCTTCCTCCAAACAAATATACTGGTTATCGGCCTGTAATCGGCAAAACGATGACTTATCTTGAAGCATTTTCTGGTGCATGTATATAACCTTCCGCATGACGCAAACGAATCAATAGATGTCTAAATTTAGAAATTAAACGAGGTCGAAATTCCGCGAGGCGCCCACAGTCTGTTCTGTTTGCAAAAAAAATAGCAAAACGCATCAAAAAACAAATCTGGTTCCATTTTCTGTGTTCGAAATTGCAAAAATTCCTGGCATCTGCCGGCTTTTGCGTGCAGTACGCGATGAACTGGTCACACTCGCGTGGAGAGTAAGCCTCACGGTGGTCACCTCATTCCTCTGCGTGGCGTCGGTGGCTCTCTCCTTACGCACACTTACTGTGTGTAGAGTTTCTTTATTGGCTATTTGTATGTTTTCGTTGTCTAATTGGCTGTGCTATTTAACGCGATGTCTAGAAAATCAATCTAAATAATGGAAATTACTTGTCAGTGGCGGTTCCAGGAGATCTTGGTGGGGTGGTGCGGTGAAATGAATTCATAGGATGTTGGTGGGAGGTTGAAAAGAGAAGAGGAAAATCAATAAACTTTACCGAAAAGGGTTGATAAAAGACAATTTTCTCTAATTCCCAAATTGACAGCTTTTCTCTAATTTTATAACACTTTTACCGAAAATATATGTTGATAACCAAAAAAGATCATCCGCACGTTTTCCCCGTAGTTTTACTAGACTTGTACCAAAAAATAGTTTTCACAAACGAAAAAAAGTCCGGAAGTCCGGTGGGGGGATGCATCTCACTCATCCCCCACGTGGAACCGCCACTGTTAATTGTGGTCTCAAGGTTCTAAATAGGCGCGCGATATTCCTGACATTCAACTCAGCTAAATGTAATCTGATTCGCAAACATTTATTGGTACATGTAAAATTTTCTGCTATTTGAATGGATATGAAAAATAGACTATTCAAAGAAACTGCTATGCAGCAGTGGCGAATTTTTGCAAAAATTCAAAACAGATTCCATTCGAATCTGCACGTTTTTCGGACAACCTTCTGCACGGTTTGAGGCATAGAGTGTCAGAGATCTCAGATTCCAGAATGATAGCATCGCTCGGAATTTGACGCGCGTGCGGCAAAGTTTGCCGCGTCAGATTTTCCAGCGAAATTGTATCCGCAATAGCAGTCTCTTTATAGGCGTTGCCCCTCGCTCTTTCAATTACTCGCACGTGCCGCCCATTGTAGACTCGGTCAGAGACAGAATCGTTCGTCGGCGCTGTATCTAAACGGCCGCGCGAGGCACTAAACGCCCGTCTGAGAGAAAACAACCCGTTGCATCTGTTCGATATAAAAGGCGCGAATTGGCAGACGACGACGACGACGACGACGACGACGTCTGCAGCAGCTGACGTCTTGGCTCCCCTGAGTTTCCCATTCGCATCGTCTGCCATCTTTAGTCGCTCGCTTGTGGCTTCTGCAACAGGTATGCGATGTCTCTAAGTAGCATGCTTTGGCGAAATTCTTCCGGCGACAGGCAAACGCAAATAGTTTCGGAGCAGGGTTATTTCTGGGATTATCAATTTGTGGGTGTTGGTAAATTCTGGGGGTGCCATGCCAAAAATGTCTGACAAACAAAAAAGGTCATCCGGTTATCCGGTTATCAGATTGGGGGGGTGTCGGTCTCAGATTGGGAAGGTGTTGTGAGGGGTGTTAGGGGGTGTAAAAATATCCCTGTTTCGAAGTAATAATTTCTGATCAAACGAATGTTCAACTGAAGTAAGTAAGTAAGTAGTTTAGTAAGCTTGTAACACGCAAATGAATAACGCTGTGTCCCCAACTACGAGAAATAGTTTCAAATAAATGCAATTTTAATTTTCATCATTTCATGATGCTGAAATAATTGCATCGGATGATTTTCTGTAGAATCTATAAGATTCTCGGGCAGAGCTGGCTTTTCACTTAAATTAAATGTCCTTAATTCTCTCCAAAAGGAATTCGTTTTCACCTCAACAAACTCCATTACCTTTCCCCCTATGGTTGCCATATCTCTGTCTCCAAAATACCGGACACTCTTGTAGGTGGCAAAAAATGCAAACGTAAAAAGATGGACTAGGGAATAATTTGTATTAGACTACTGTATGTTTGGTCAAAGCTAATAGATTATAACTTGGTGATTTTACGAGTTCATTCCAAACTTCAAATGCATTTTTACAAAATTTTACTTTTTTGGACAGGCCACTCTGGTCCTCAGCGCCTCAATTAACATACATTGTAAATAAAACAATAAAATCGCTACTGCCTCTTTAAAATTAAATACATGTATAACATGTATATATTAAACTGTACTGTTTACAACAAAGAAAAAAAGAAACTGTTACATGGCTTAGTATTTATTTACAAAACCCAGCTGCTTTTATTAATCTTGGTTGTTCATTTGTATAAAATGTACTTAGACATTGCATCTCACTAATTATCTTCCATGTAGCCAAAAGTTAAAGTGAAAGGACAGAACCACGGTCATTTAGAAGTAAATTTTATCTAAATATAAGCTTAGTGTCACTGTTTTAAATGAAGCTGTATTTTTCACAGGCAGTTTTACTGAATCTTCGCGTAAGGTGTATTCGATTAGATCTATGAGAGATGGTTTTCCAGATGGTCTGCGTTAAATGACATCGACGATTGACCGTACAGTGGCGTAACATGAGGGGGAGGGCGAGGGGCACTTTGTCAAGTGCCCCCCGGGCCCTCTGGAGAGGGGACCCCCGAAGAGTGGTATTATACTTTTTTTGCTGGTCAACACTATAAAACGGCGTTGAGACCTTTTTTGCTTGTCAGGGCATTTGAAAAGGATAATTAATTAGACAATTAGTGCGGATGACCTTTTTTGCTTGTCAAGGTTTCTGGCAAAACAAACCACCGGGGGCCCCCATTTCAAGGATGACCCCTGGGTCTCCAAAAGTCACGCTACGCCACTGTGACCGTATGAATTGTTTCCGTATTGCAGAAGCCATTCTTGAGATACAGTTACATGCGAAAAATGATCGGTGAACAAAGGGTACGCTATTGCAGCGAATGCGAACCGGAGTAAACCGTGTACGTCTGTTTAGAACTGGGGTTCGTCTGTGTCGCTGTCCTAGGACCTCAGTTAAGAGCTAGACGGACAGTGCATGTTTTTGGTTGATCTATTACAGCTATTCATCATAAGAGACTGAAAAGAGGAAGGCCGATTGACCCTGATCCGGAGACATTCAATGTTGTGACAGGTAATGCAAATTATGTAATGTAAATTTATGTAATGAACTCATTTTACAGGGCCCAGATGGTTTGCGTGAAATACCGCAAGAGGAGACCTCGAGCATTTGCTATGAGCTTTGTACTTTGACCTGTTATAACTTTGCTTTAGTTCATTTATTAAATTCAGACCATGTTGTGACCAATTAATTATAAAATTAATTATAGCATTAATTATAAAAGGTAAAGGTAAAGGTTCGTCCATACTCGATTTCGAGCGTTGGGCCCGTCGCTGATCTCCGTTGTCAGGCAAACAGCGACGCAGGAGGTTAACGCCACCAATCCATAGTGGTTTGCTATTGCTTTCTCCAGACCCGCGTTTTACCTCTGCAGTCACAGCTGCTACTTGTTTACTATCGCCCTCTAGCGAATGAAGGTTGAATCGACCGTAGGGTACTAGGGGCTCCTGCGTGAATTGCGCCCGTTCCGTCGGCGTGCCTCTCTGGCGTGTTTCCAATCTGCCATCTCCCCCCTTAAAGCTAACCGAAAGTTACTCACTGTTCTATTAATACGATTTCGTGTTTCTATTCGCCAAATGGCATTAGATCGTTGTATATCTTTATAGGAGTTGCACAATCTGATTCGACCCCAAAATCAGCTTTAAATCTGTTATAATGTTGCCATCTCTGTGCGTGCAGCCTAAGATCTATTTTTGGGATTCCAATTTTTTCTGACATTGTTTTCAAAATGTTTCAGGCGAAGTAGGGCGTTGAATCAAATATCTAGGCCTATATGTGGCCTTGTTTGGTCTCCACTTCGCTCACAAAACCGTAAAATTTCGTCTTCAGGTTAAAAAATAAGTACCCTTGACATCTATCGAACTGTAGAAGGCAAGTACAGTACCTCATTGGCGTGGCCATGGAGGGCACGAGAAGCACGGAGCCCCCTATTCTGACTGGGACTGGCCATGGGATTTGCCCAAAACCGTTGAGAAATCTAGGGATTGGTAGCATGAGCGAAGAGATAACGTGGACTTGTGACGATTTTTGTCTCGCAATAACCTAGACTGTTTTCTTTCTTTCATAGTCTTCTGTCTTGCTGCTTTCCCACACGGTCACCCAGAGTCGCCCACTCTGATCGATCTCTGGAATTGACCTTTCCCGGATGACCACTAAACTTCGGCTATGGCTATTTCAACAGTGAGTCAAGCGCCTAGGAATACTACTACTACTACTACTACTACTACTACTACTACTACTACTACTACTACTACTACTACTACTACTACTACTTATTATTATTATTATTATTATTATTATTATTATTGTTATACTACCAAAAATAATAACAATAATAATTATAATCATAATAATAATGATGATAATAATAAGTATTAATAACAAGGTTTAAAGTGGTTCAGTAGGTTCTGTCCTGTATGAGAACCACTGTTGTAATAAGCAGCTACTACTGTACCTATTGCGAAAGCGCTATAAAAATACGTTTATTTTTTTATATAGTACTTCATTTAAAGCAATAGGATTCTGTAGCTTATCTCAAGCGCAAGTCACGGTGGTACTGATGAGTGGCGTAGCAGCAATATGGCCCACGTGGCTCAGAGCCAGAGGTCGCATCACAGGGCTCCAATGACCGCATATGGCCCGCGGGCCACAGGTCGGACAACCCTGGTCTATGTAGCATTGCGTCGATGGAATTTATTTGCTTAAACAGAAACTGACGTTGTCTCAATGAAATCCAAAAAGCGCAATCCTACTCAAAGCATTTCAAATCAGTCCGATCATATGGGAGACTGCTCAGACGAAGAAGCCGAGTAAGTCTTCCACTAGAATCAATCAAATCAATCAATTAGAATCAATCCACCGAATCAATCATTCGAAACAAGTCAAATAAATTCAATGACAATCGTGAAGAACAATTACTATGGATGTAACTAAGCAAGTAAACAGGCACGTCGGAACAAATTTTCAGCACAGGGTACAGATTTTCAGATTTTCTTTTTAACAAAAATTCGCATCTTAAAAACCTGACAAGCAAAAAGAGGTCTTCACGCATGGAATTTCCTCTCTTTTTAAAAATCTTTTTCCATGGGTTGCAGAGGGTGCAGATTCATACGGGCCTCCAGGGGGTACGCTGAACCCCCTGCATTTTTCCAGGCGGTGCAGTTGTACCCCCTGCACTCTCACTTCGTACGGGCCTGCAAGAAAGTAAGAAACAGTAAAGTAAGAAAGTAAGTAAGACGAAATTTCTAAGGCGCTGCCAGAGAGCTTGACGCAGTGCACCGGCTTATTCACGAGCGATCAATCTGGGTGAAATCTCTAGTCCGTAATCCGTAGTCCGTCGTGGTCAAGGTTGTAGATCCAGGCAGGGGCAGTTACAGCAAAGTATTTTTATGGAGAAGGATGACAAGATTTGCGGTAGTGCAGATAGCAGGTAGGTCTATAGCACTGTCGACTTGCCACGTCGACAGTGGTCACTGTTGAACCGCTTCAGGACAGGCCAAGGCCGCTGTGCGGCCAACCTTGTCCGCTGGGGTCCTGCTTCCGATCCACACTGTGTATGCGGAGAGCCGGAGACAATGGCACACATGGTGAACGACTGTCCACTTACTCGTTTTAACGGAGGTCTTCCTGGACTTAATGCTGCTGATGAGGAGGCTGTCTGCTGGCTTCGCACGCAATGCAAACGCAAATATAATATATAGCAAAGATTTTGCCATAAGATTTCTTGAAAAACTAGTTTTAATTTGTTTGCGGAAAGTTTGTGGAGTTTGCTTTATATTATTTTTTAAATTAATGGGCGTTTTCAGCAGTATGGTATTTTTATGGAGGAGAAAATCCTGCTTAATGATGTCCTAACTTATCTAAATAACTTATTTAGCTCAATTAAACGACTAAACATTCTTTCCATTCCGCTGGTCTGACCAAAATATCACTCCGATTGTCATTCGGCCTACCAACATATTTTAAAAATTCAAATTCTTCTTCTTTTATAGAATAAGCCAATATAATTTAAATGAACACTAGATAATTGCACACTAGACTCGCCTCTGGATCATCATCACATCATCATCATCACACTCCATAGTCCATAAGGACCGTCGGAGCCAACGGTGTAAAAGTGCTCGCCCATGGCCCTTTCCTTTCTTTGGCCATGTATATCGCATTTTGGGTGGTGTCAAGTCCAGTCCATTCAAGAATGTCATCGATCCATCTTCTCTTTGGTCTTCCTCTTTTTCTCATACCATTTGACCTGCCCATCATCACTGTCTTTATTATTCTGTCATCCCTCATTCTGCAGATGTGTCCAAATATCGATAATTTTCTTTCTTTGATCTTCTCCACAACGTCTTTGTTCGTCCCAGGTCTTTGCGAATAGTATCATTTTTGATCATATCTTTATAACTTATTTTCAGCATTTTCCTATAACATTTCATTTCAAATGCGTTCAGTTTTAATCTGTCTTGTTTCTTCATGGTCCATGTCTCACATCCATACAGTAGGGTAGATATCACGCATGTGTCCATAATTCGCAATTTAATGTCTGTGCAAATGTTTTTACTTTTCCAGATCATGTTCAAATTGGCAAAAGTACTGCTTGCAATTCCAATCCGTCTTCTTATCTCCTTGCTGCAGTCATTATCTTCGGTTATTAGACTTCCTAAGTAAATAAACTGGTCAACACATTCCAACTTTTCACCATCAACATGTATTTGAACTCCTTTGTTGTTTCCCATCACCATCACTTTTGTTTTGCTTCTGTTAATAAGTAATCCATATTCTTTGCTGGTTTGGTATACCTCTGTGAGTTGCTTCTGCAGGTCTTCCTCACTCTCAGCCATTAGATCAATGTCATCAGCAAATCGTAGGTCTTTGATTTGCTGTCCCTGAATCATTACACCTCCTTGTGTTTTGGCCTCCATTTTTTCCATAATGATTTCTAAGATGGCAATGAATAACAAAGGTGAAATCGGGTCTCCTTGTCGACTGCCAATAGTTGCTTTCACCCATTCACTCAGTCCTTGTTTTGTTTTTACCGCCATTTCTGACATATCATATAAACTTCTTATGGTTCTAATAAGTTTTTCTGGTGTTCCTAAACATGCCAGTGATCCCCACAGACCTTCATGCCATATCGAATCAAATGCCTTTTTAAAATCGATGAAGCATTGATACAGACTCTTTGATTTGCCTAACGTTTCTTCAGCTATCAATCTAATGGTTAGTATCTGTTGGATTGTACTACGATCTTTCCTGAAACCTCCCTGTTCTTCGCTCAAATTCTCATCGATTGCACCTCTTAACCTCTCCTGTATGATATTTAACATTATTTTGCACAGGTGGGGGATGAGGGCTATTGTTCTATAATTTTCACATTTTGTTAAGTCTCCTTTTTTCGGTAATGCTATTAAGATGGATTTGCACCATTCTCTTGGCCATTTTCCGGTTTCCCAAATTGTGCTGCAGATTTTCCACACTTCTTCAACTATACGGGGTCCACCTGCTTTTATCAGTTCTGCTGGAATTTCATCAGTGCCACAACTTTTGTTATTTCTTAGTCTTTTTATTGCTCTTTCTGCCTCTGGATAATAATAATAAAATAATAATAATAATTATGCACTTCTATAGCACCATTTCTAATACTCAAGGGTATCAATCGATGGTACTTCAAATCCATCCGCAAAAGACCAGGTCATTCCAGAGATCAATTAGAGGGAAACAGCAAGACAGACTATGGAGGAAATGCTAGTTGGAAGAGATGTGTTTTAAGCCTAGATCTGAAAATGCTCAGTTTATTGGAAGATCTGACAACCAGAGGGAGAGAGTTCCAGATTTTTGGCCCAGAAATAGAAAAATCTCTCTTACCAATTTCAGTGTTTGTTCTAGGTACATTTAACAATGAATCAGCAAATCTTGTTGAATGATAATGTTTTGGATGGTTTATCATAGATTTTAAATATTGAGGTTGGCCAGACTGCAGAATTTTAAAAACAAGGACACCAGTCTTAAAAACAATTCTTTCTTCTACTGGCAGCCAGTGTAACTTTTGAAGGACAGGTCTAATGTGATCATGTTTGCGAGTTTTTGTAATGGCCCGAGCCACAGAATTCTGAATCCTTTGAAGTTTTTGTATATTAGATTTAGATAGAAAAAGAGAGGCGCTATACAAATGTATTATGAACAAGATATTCATCGTGTCATTTGAGTAGCTCTGTAATTTGTTCATTGTGTACGGGACCTACTTCACCATTAAATACTTGTTTATTTGCACAGAAATGCAAGTGAAGTATCAACGGACTGGTAACGTCCATAGTTCCTATCCATTTCCCCATCCATTATGTCATTATGTCGCCGAACTGTTTAACTCTATTAATTAACGGGCGATTCTTGGATGTCGTCGACCCGTCCGATAAGTAAGGAAGCATTAAATCATCATTTGAGAGAGAGCGCGTCTGTCTGTCTGTCTGTCTGTCTCTCTCTCTCTGTCTCTCTCTCTCTCTCTGTCTGTCTGTCTGTCTGTCTGTCTGTCTCTCTCTCTCTCTCTCTCTCTCTCTCTCTCTCTCTCTCCAGACGCTCGGCTTACTGAGTCAACTTTCCGGCGAATGCGACGTTCGCAGGTCGCGACACTCGATTCGCCCGAACACTCGAGAGCGGCGACCGATCGGGTCGACCGACCGACCGTCGGTCGTAATCGGCGCGTTTGCTCAGCGCCGATAACGGGTCGGAGTATCACTCGTTCACTCGGAGCAGCTGAGTACACGAATTACGGTGAGCGCATCCCCCTCTCCCTCCCCCTCCCCTACTCTTCGCTTTCGTTTAAGCCACTTGTTTGTATGAACAGCTGTGTTGAAAAACTCTGACGTTCCGTTTTTCGTGAGATGACATTTTCAGATTTAATATTATGTCTTGTCTTGTCTTCGACCGTCTTCCAGGGGTATTTTACCCCCTCCCCCTAACACCCTCCCAACACCCCCAATCTGAGAGCCTGGGATGACCTTTTTTGCTTGTCAGACTTTTTAGGCAGGGACCCCAAAATATACCGACACCCCCCCCCCAAATTGATAATCCTAGAAATAACCTTACCGTCTTTGCTCCGAAGATTGGCCTGTCTTCTTCAATGTGTTACGGTCTTCTGCTCTTCTTCTCGCCTGCGCTCTCTTTCTCTCTCTCTCTCTCTCTCTCTCTCTCTCTCTCTCTCTCTCTATATATATATATATATATATATATATATATATATATATATATATATATATATATATATATATATATATATATATATATATACATGGTGAGTCCTGTCCATTCTTTGATGATCGCTTCTTTCTTGGTCTACCTCTTTTTCGTGATCCTGTAATTCTGCAGTTGAACCTCCGATGAGTATATATAATGCCATCTGCGTATCTTAAATTGCACTGCATTTTCCCTCCTATTTTAATGTCCCCTGTGAAACCGTCCAGTGCTTCTCTCATTACCTTTTCTGCCATGATGTTAGACAGGTACGGCGATATAACACAGCCCTGTCTAACTCCTTTTCTTTGCCTTCAGCCAATTTGACATCGTTCCGGCCAACTTGACTTTAGCTTTCTGTTTTTTAAATAAAGTTTGGTCAGCAGTTCTATTAGAGGCAGTGGGTATCCCATCTCTATCATACGTATCCATTCATGGGCGCCCGCAGAAATTTTTCCAGTAGGGGCAAAACACAATGGTCACAGTTATGTCACATAAATTTTTCCAGGAGAGGGCAAAACACATTTTAACACTGTGGTCACGGTTAATATTTTAGCAAGTTTTTTCAAATTTCAATGTGATATATTCGTATTTGCATTTTCCAGGGGAGGCATGTGCCCCCTCTTGCCCCAATGTGCGGGCGCCCATCATGCGGCCCATGTATCCATTCCATAGTTCGTCATGCCTTACCGAGTCGAATGCTTTATTGAAATACACAAAACACATGTAAAGTGGTACTTGTTGTTCAGTTGCTTTTTTCTAAAAGTATCCTAAGATTTGTTACTGGGTATCGTGTGCCTCTCTCTTTACGGAATCGTGCCTAATATCCAGTTCACTTTCTGTTTTGCTAGTTGTCTTTCGAGTAAAGAGCGGAAGATGGTATAGAGTGGGTTACGCGCTGGAGCGGCAGGCTGACGAAGCGGGTTCAAGCCCCGTTAGCTCCTCTAGTGGCTTTCACACAGACAGTAATGCCTCCTAAGCCACTATAAATCATGTTAAGAGTATAGTTCTCAGAATTATCTTGTTTCCATGCGACGCCAGTGCAGTTGTTCTATAGTCAGTGGCGCAGTCAGGATTTCCGGAAGGAGGTTTTATTTTTTGGTTTAGATGGCCATGACCAACTTCGGAAAAATCTTGACAAGCAAAAAAAGGTCGTCACCTCATCTCCATTTTTTCCTCCTCCCACGTCCTGAATTCGACCGTTACTTTCTAAAGCCAAGGGGGTTTTCACCCCCAAAATCGCGTCCCAAAATTTAAAATGCATAGGAACTCTTTTAAAATATTTTGTTTTCGACAGGCAAGGGGATTTCAAGTTTTTAACCCCAACCCCCCCTTTTGGCTACGTCACTGTCTATGGCTATAGTTATCGCAGTTTCTACGACCTCCTTTTTTGATAGTGGGAGGAAGTATGAGTCTAACCATTCTTCAGGCCATTCCCCGCTTTCACCCAATGCCGTGCAGGTTCCATCCATTTGTTGATCACTACTTTATATAATTATAGGAGTCCTATAATAAAGTAAACGACCCCGCTTTCGTCCGTTTGACTCGATGTTGAGTCGAGTGCAGAGCAGACACCGGGTGGGTAGTGGGGTGGGAGGTGGGGGGAGGGGGCATATTCCACCGCGCACTCCACTTCCTTCCAGGGCACTCGATGATGTCATACTCATCGCTCCTCTCCGGTTGAAGGGTGTGTCTATAGCGTGACTCCGATGCTCTGAGCCCCTTTTTTCATCTCCAAGGCGGCTTCTATCTCAAATTGCAGGCGCTATACCGTAGATGAGTGGAAGCCGGGGCAAAGCAGCGTTGCCCGGCATTGGCTGCTGTTGGCTTCACACGGTAAAGCACGCCGTCTGAATTAGAATAAGCCTCAGCGACCACGACGATGGCCCGGCCGGGTTCTCTCTCTCTCTCTCTCTCTCTCTCTCTCTCTCTCTCTCTCTCTCTCTCTCTCTCTCTCTCTCTCTCTCTCTCTCTCTCTCTCTCTCTCTCTCTCTCTCTCTCTCTCTCTCTCTGTCTCTCTATCTCTGTCTCTGTCTGTCTCTCTCTGTCTCTGTCTCTGTCTCTCTCTCTCTGTTTATATTTAGTCTGGATATAAAGAGTTCGCATGTAACTGGTGGCCCGATCGGATTACCTCCATCCCGATATGGACTTGCCTCTCTAAACCAGTCTGAAGTTGAGCCGCCTTCGATGGGGATTGTTGCCCCTCTACGCTTTGTGCTGCATGCTTTGTTTCGAAGTACTTAACCCAGATAGGGTTTGACCCTGGAATCACGTCAAGTATTTCTCCAATAAGTACTTTTTAGTTTTCCTGTAACTTAAACTCAGGTTGCTCACGGTGCAGCGTATTGATGTGTTTACACGAGTATTGCGGTGATGCATATCGAGGCACACGGTATTATTGAGGCAGCGCTAGTTGTTGGTTTCAGCTGAAGCTGCTTGAATTTCACAAAGACCGTAGTACTTTCTACCAGGGACGAAGACCGTTTTCAGTCGAGGTTTAAGGAAAGCTTAGGCTGGGTTTCATCAACGAACTAGCATTGCTTCTCGCATTTGCTGCACTGCGAACTTGCGCTTTATAAATGTTCGTAATCTTATTATATAATTCTCGATGTCCGTCCGTCTGTCCGACGGCAACACGGCGGGTATTGCAAGACGCTGTTGTCATTGACAACCAAATATTGTTTAATCAAACCGGAGCGTTTAACGAAGCGTCTTAATTGCAGCAAACCCCCGTCCCCCTTCCTCACCCCATCCCCTCTCCCAATCGCCCAGACCCCAACCCATTCCTGCCCCGGCCCCACACCCCCTTTCCCTTCCCTATCCCCATCTCCTTTTCTCTCCCATCCCCCCTCCCAATCGACCCCCAACCCCCAACCCCGTTCCTTTTCCGTCTCCCCAACCCTTTTCCCTCTCCCCATCCCTCTCCCAATCGCCCCCAACCCCGTTCCTTTTCCGTCTCCCCAACCCTTTTCCCTCTCCCCATCCCTCTCCCCAATCGCCCCGGCCCCAACCCATTCCGGCCCAGGCCCAAAACCCCCGTTCCTCTTTCCTCTCCCCATCTCTTTTCCCTCTCCTCATCCCTCTCCCAATCACCCCGGCCCCAACACATTCCGGCCCCGGCCCCAAACCCCGTTCCCCTTCCTCTCACCATCCCTTTTTCTCTCCCCATCCCTCTCCCAATCGCCCCGGGCCCAACCCATTCCAGCCTCAACCCATTCCCGCCCCGGCCCTAAACCCCCGTTCCCCTTCCCTCTCCTTATCCCCTTCCAACTACCCATCCCTCTCCCAATCGCCCAGGCCCCAACCCATCAGCCCTACCCCACCGGCCCCAAACCCCGTTTCCAAACCTACACAACGCTGCTCCGAAAACCCGTACAACCCACTTTCCTCCTCCCAAATCTCCCTTCCCTCTCCCAATGCCCTGCCCCCTCCCGTTATTATATATATTTACTCTTTCCTAACCTCAAACCCTATTTTTTTAAATTTTACCCCTCAATTGTGGATTAAATTTTCAGACGCTGTCACCGTACTGGGAATTTAATTTTTGGAAAAGCGTTCTTCAGAAATGATTGCTGTAACGTTTTAAATTTGCTATATCTCAGGCTATATAGGAGCTAAAAAGATTAGGTTTGCACCATTGTTTAGACTGTTTATTTCTCTTTCTAACCGTCCGTGCAAAACAAAAAAATTTGGGGGTAGAGCCCACTTTACGGCCTAAAATTTCACCCTCTCCCCCGAAATTTTTGTAAAGCTCCCTAGCAAAATATTTTCAGCGGTAACCCCACTTTGGTCAGCGGCAAAGTTCTAAAGGGATGTCAGAGGAACAAAATAAACCAAAAAGTTTGAAAATCGGTTGACATAAAGATCTATCAATTCTAACTCGATGACCCCAATGTTTGAACATAATTATTATCGGTGAATTTCGCGAAAGTTTTGAATTCTGAGAAAGTTTCCAATTTTTTTGAATTTGCTACATCTCGGGCTATATAAGAGCTAAAAAGATGAGGTTTGCACCATTGTTTAGCTTTTTTTATTCCTCTTTCTAACCTTCCGTGCAAAACAAAAATGTCGAGCGTTCACGAGCTTTCCGACAATCAAGTGAGAATGAGGAGCAGGCTGTTGCTCGGCGTGAAAAATCAGCACAGCAAACAAGACAATCAAGCACTACATGTCGTTCGACACTGCCAAATCATTACACTAACGTTGACTATCAATTTTCAGAAAATTTCTGCGAATGGGCGTTAACTCGGTTGAAGGAAAAGGCGGCGAGTTAAGGGCAATTAATTGCTCAAAATGCTATTGCATTTGCGCAAAAGTAAAACAGCCAATCTCCCCGTCATAAGATGCTATTGCATTTGCGCAAAATCGGGTGGTAAAACAGCCAATCTCCCCGTCATAAGATGCTATTGCATTTGCACAAAATCGGGTGGTAAAACAGCCAATGTCCCCCGTCATTTTTGACGGGTAAACACCTAGTAATAATAATAATAATAATAATAATAATAATAATAATAATAGTAGTAGTAATAATAATAATAATAATAATAATAATAATAATAGTAGTAGTAGTAGTAGTAGTAGTAGTAGTAGTAGTAATAATAATAATAATAATAATAATAATAATAATAATAATAATAATAATAGGCCAATCATTGAGTTAACCTTCAACCGCAGAGTGATGACTGATGAGCATGACGTCGTTTTGAGTGCTCAGGGGTGGAGTGCGAGGTGGAATATGCCCCCACCCGCCGATGTCTACACAAAATCGAGTAAATAGAAGAAAGCAGAGTCGATTAACCAACGCATGCTTGAGGGCTATACCTGTTTTTCAATTTTTATATTGCGCGAAGCTGATTCTTTATGCTTCTTACATTTTTGCTGCTAATGAAGACTGATATGTTCGTACCCGCGACAAGGTTTTCACTTTTCACGAATTTCAACCATACAGTTGACCCTATCTAAGACGAAACATCGTAGCCGGTAGGGGCACACGCCCCCATTCGAGCCTATACTAGTGACATTCGTGAAAATCGATGAGAAAATGTTATTGGGGACAGAGGGTATAGAGTGTCCGCTATAAGTTGCAACACAGGCTTTGAAAATTGCCCCAAAAAGCTCAAGATTTGACTTTCATGTTAGTGACATTACCCTAAATGTTATGGCTGGGGCGGTCTGCTGGGTATCTCGCGATGCTTCCCCCCCAAAAAAAACAACCCTTATCGTATCAGACATCGTTCACCTGCATAAGAGATGATGACCCTATTCTGAATATCCGACTACGACAGTTCCGAGAGTCACGGCCTCATGTTCGAGATGCACAGAAGATAATTATAGCTCCTTGTAGGCTTGGAAAAATCTGACTGATTGTTTGGCAGGATTTTAAGGATTGCTTCTCGGTTTTTCAGATGTTCGCCATTTGGAAAACCGAGGAGCAATCTGTTAAAACCCGTAGCTACGTTTAGCGCTTAAAATTTCCTGGACACATAGTCCTGGACACATAGTCCTTGCGTCCGTAAGACTGAACAGTGAACATCCATTTGGTGTCAGTCGCCGTCTAACTTGAATTAAGGCTCCAGATCATGGACTTTATCTGATTATTTAGTATTAAGAACTCCAATGAAATGCATGTACTTTCCACAGGCAAAACTGGTAATAAAATAGAATCTAGGCCTAATGGATAGAGAACTATACAATAGTCCCTTGTACTTGTATACAAATTGCCAGTTTGCATATTTTGAATTATTCCATAGTTTTGGAATGCCCTGCGTTTTTTTCAGTTATTAGATTACTTGAAAACTCGATTTCTTTCTGATATCAAGTTTAATAATAAATCTTCTGCGTTTTGTCTTCAAATATCTTTATCAAAAACCTCTATAAAATACTCTCGATAATGCGAAGCAGATTTTATAAATAATGCATGAATTATAAAAGTAGAAAAATGGTAGAAAACGCTATAAATCTACTGTCCTGAATTAGAGTTATCTTCACGGTTTACATTTACACAGTTATTGCGTAACAATGTCTCGGAATACAGTCAAAAGTAAATGAAAATGCTAAACAAAACGTCCAACTAAATACGAAACACTGACATCAGAACGTTCTTTAAAAGACAGATTCTAAAATAAATGCAATAATAGAGAGAGATCGATCTAAAATGAACCGTCAGCTGCTTTGCAAGTCGAACGCAATCTACAAACAACGCAATGGTCCAATAACTAACCATAAATGCATTCACAAATGAGCCTTCATTAATTATAAGAATATTAGTGATGATGATGATGATGATGATGATGATGATGATGATGATGATGATGATGATGATGATGATGATGATGATGATGATGATGACGATGATGACGATGATGACGATGATATTGATGCTGCTGCTGCTGATGATGATAATGGTGATGATGATGCTGATGATGATGATGCTGACGACAATAATAATAGTAATAGCAAAATAATAATAATAATAATAATAATAATAATAATAATAATAATAATAATAATAATTAGCCAAAATGGAATTGTATCACACAAAATCTCTCTCAAATATATTCAAGTATGTCTTAACAGGTGGAATCTTGTGTATAATTAATTTGATAAACCAAATGAAATTTATATTCTGAAGGAAAATTATTAAAATTCGGTCAAACATAGATATTCCGATAACAAGAACTCAATTATCCGGCATTTGATCGCATTAATTACAAATAAGATTTTAGAAATTTAAGCTGTTTACAAAGCAAATTGATTCAATAAACCAAAGTTTGATCTCTTTAGAAATTTTTCAATAGATTTAGTAACGACGCATAGTTTGATTTTGCAATGAAATCCATAAACAGCTATAACAGTGCACGTCTGCTAACGGCCAGTCATTAAATAACAGTGTTATTCGCGGGAACAAGTGTGATTAAATCCGTTAATTCTAACAAGCATATAGAAAGCATACACATAATCAGAATATATATATATATATAAATTATATGTATATATATTATATAAATATAATATATATATGCATATATATATATATATATGGCAAAGACCATAATAAAAATATAATAATATATGTAACAAAATATCTAAAAGGTTTCACATGTAGGCCTACTTTATTAATACATACTTTATTAATACATCTCAAAGAGCTGATTACAAAAATATTAGCGAAATTCAGTCAAGATAGCTGCACACCGTGAAAATTGGCATTAATATAATATGATATGGCCGCTAACATACATAAGCTGGTATAATAAGGCAAAAGTTTCACTTGCATTCAGATATAGGATATTTTGCAAAGTCGCCGCAAACGTCCGAAGATGATTGCTTATTATACAGTGAATTATACAGTCTCACTTGGTCATCGCCGCATTCTATATGGGAGACACAACCGGCATTTCGCACCAGGTAGACTGTCAACCTACACCTCATCAGACGAGGTCGCTTATCAGCTGCGTTTGGATGCTGAACGGAGCGCCGCTGGAATGATCTTTGTAGGATATGGTGATGAACGGCTCCAGACCGGATCCCATCCACTCGTTGCCCAGGAGTTCTCGCACTTCCGGCGTGATGGAATAGTCGAGAAAGTTGACCGGCGCCTGGACTTCGTACGCGGCCGAGGCGACCGATTGACCGGTCGGCGGCAAGAAGACCGTCTGAGCGCCGAGGTCGGGCTCGGGGTCGGGGTCGTAGTCGTCGTCGTCGTCGTTGAGGGATGACTGCGGGTGGGTGTCGAGGGCACGGAGGTCGTTGTCCGTCAGTTTTCCCAGCTCCATGTTTCTCAGTTCCAACTGCCAGGCGGCGGGCAGGTGGAGGAAGTCCCATTCCGAGACGGAGTCGAGTCCGGCGAGCGCCGACGCTCCGGACTCCTCCTCGGCGGCGGCGGCGGCGGCGCCCGAAGGGGAGTTCCGATCCTGTTGACGGCAGCGGAGTGACGG
Organism: Metaphire vulgaris; assembly: GCA_018105865.1. NCBI lineage: Eukaryota > Metazoa > Annelida > Clitellata > Crassiclitellata > Megascolecidae > Metaphire > Metaphire vulgaris. The sequence goes on along the minus strand of CM030842.1, from coordinate 11,816,382 downwards.
CGGACGTCGTGACGTAGGGGTCGGAAAAACATCCGCCGCCGCCGCCGCCACCGAAAGTGGATGGGTCTTTCAGAGGAGGAGCGGCGGCGGCGAAGATCGGAAGGACGCGGACTGGTTTGACGTCGAATCCGGATCCGACGACGTCCGGATAGAGGCTGGCGCTCTCCGGAATGTCCGGAGAACAGGGCATGTTGGGACTCGACGGAGGAAACGTGATCGGTGGAGTGAGCTGGAACTTGACGGAGTCTTGGATGTTCTCGACGAGTATCCTACCGTCGCTGTTCCTCAGAATCCCGTTTTCGTCGATGGTCACGTGGAGGTACCCGTTGCCCCCTTCGTCTGCTTGGTCACCCCACCCCCGCCGCCGCCGCCGGTCACCGTCAGGGTGTGTAGCCGCTGTTCCGACGGACTGATCCTCGGCAGCGGCGGCGACGACGACGACGAAGCGCAAGGCCCCTTAGCGACGACGGCGTCCTTCGCGGCCGACGTCGCCTTCTGCTTCGAGTGAGTCGTCAGCCTCTTCCGTGGACGGTACTTGTAGTCCGGGTACTCTTGGACGTGCAGTACCCGCAACCGTTCCGCCTCTTCGATGAACGGCTGGCGTTCAGCCTCCGACAGCATCTTCCACTGGAGGCCGAGACGTTTGCTGATCTCCGCGTTGTGCATGTCTGGTTGAACCTACAGATGAAACCATTCCAGACCACCGTCACTATAGACGCAAAGTTGGCGCTCAACGAGGCCATAACTGCAGTGGCGGCTCCAGCTCCACACGTGGGGTCTGGGGGCCAAACTCCCTATTGAATGTCTGCCCCCAGTGACCGCTGTTGGGACCCTATATACTTATTACTATACACCCATCAAAAATGGTTGGCCCCCATCCTGAGAAGTTGCCACCCATGCACCGGTCTCCCACTTGCCAAATCCTGGAGCCGCCATTGCATAAGTGCCGGTCAGTTGCTGCCGAAACGTGCGTGAATTTCGTGACGAAATGCTTTGGCGCATATTTGGGTCAAAATCAGAAACTGTCACTTCGCCGTCACGCAGTTATACGCGCGCCCTCTGCAGGGCACAATGTAATTAACTGAAAGCTGTCGTTGCCACAAGGCTTACTAACATGTCTAAATAGGTCTCTCTAAGTCTCGTCTCTAAGTCTACTGTAGGGTATTCATTGCACAATATTAAGTGTTTAAAGTCGGCAACGATCATATAGATCGTTTGCGCAAACATAGATTAAGTCAAAATCACAAGATACATTAGTCATACATACATACATACATACATACATACATACATACATACATACATACATACATACATACATACATACATACATACATACATACATACATACATACATACATACATACATATACCATACATATTTACATGCACACATACGTACATACATGCATACATTGGTTATTTATATTGCGCCTATACAATGAATGTTTACAAACGCATTATCAGATCCGTAGTAAGCACAGTTTAAAAGGTGTCTGTTCGTCTGTTTACGGAAAGCGACAGGCAATTCTATAGGTTCTGTAGTGCTTGTGTTGTCTCTAATACTATTGCGTAGACACCGAAGAGCGTGGCTAATGGCCGGTGGCACATGCCCTGCACAGCTGAATCCAAAGCGTGCCATAGTCTTTAAAGTACGCGGACTGAATGAGTTCTATTATTAAACCCCAGCTGTCCATAGTGAACGTCATTGGGCGCAGGTGAAGGGTTTTGCCCAGACGCAGTTTAGGCACTGGGCTGCTACGGTCCAAAGGCGTAGGCCTCCTCTACAGCTGGTTCTGTCTCGATTGCAACTCAGAAACCCTTATACACTGTATTGATAGTTGAACGGGGAATCACTTGCAATTGTCTTCTTAGTTTCTGAAAACCACGCGAACAGCTTGGCACTTAAGCGAAGTGCCCCCCCCCATGGAAATAGCAGCACCTTAAAGCCAAACCCAGTAATTGAGAAAGAGAGAGAGAGAGAGAGAGAGAGAGAGAGAGAGAGAGAGAGACAGACAGACAGAGAGACAGACAGACAGAGAGACAGAGAGACAGACAGGCAGGCAGGCAGGCAGACAGAGACAGGAGAGACAGACACAGAGAGACAGAGACAGAGTTCAAAACAAAATTTGAATATCTTCAATTTGTTTTCACGACGAAATCATCGTGAACAGTGGCGCCGGTCTGTCGACGACTTACCTCCGAGATTTTCCTTCGTTCAATCTGAGACCAGACCATGAAGGCGTTCATCGGTCGCTTGACGTGATTCGCCGACTTCTTGCAGTTCGTCGCGTCCGAATACGGCGTTCGCGACGACGGGTCGACCAGCTGCGACCCGAACACCCCGGCGGCGGCGGCGCCGTCGAGTAGCCCCGACGACAGCAACAGACCCTGAGGCAGCATCGATACTCGCTCCTCCGTCGTCGACGACGTCAAGGCAAGAGACAGGACCGCGACGGGAGAGACGGAGAGAGAGAGACAGAGACAGAGACGGAGATAGAGTCTGAATCGATCGGTGTCGACTGCGTTGCTGCCAGGAACCGATTCCCGTTCGGGGCTTTAAGGACCGGTCGACTATGCCTCGAAGGCCCCCCACGCCCCGAGCGCCGCCCAATGGGATCCCGCATCGGCCAGGAAGGGCTCGCCCACCGGCGCGCCGGCGACACGCCCTATTCGCGGCTGCGGCGAGCGAGCACGCGCCCGGCGCCCGGCGCCCGGCGCGACAGCGACACCGCCCCTTCGTTTCTAGGCATCGAAAGGAAGGCCGGTCTCTGGGAAGCCGGCTTCTTCGCTTGCTTATTGCAGGGAGATCTGCTGAAGAGTCGATTGATTCACTTTGTCGTCGTCGTCGTCGTCATTGCGGAGTCTCTGAATCACTCGAACGAATGATGACGACGACGATGACAACTACGACTCTGCATTGGAAACGTTAGGTGACGGCGCATTGAAATGGTCTCGGGATCAATTATTGGTAATGGCGCTGTGTGATTCATGGATGGTCCCCATCGACTCAAGTCTAGACTTCAAGTCTGATTCACCTCCTTCTCCTCCTCCTCCTCCTCCTCCTCCTCCTCTTCCTGCTCTTCTGACGTTATTTCTTCCACGCAACATCCTAAAGACGCACAAATTTTCTTCGATGTAATCAGGGGCGTAGCCAGGAATTTGATTTGTGGTATAATGCGATTGGGGGGGGGGGGTTATAAATCTTTAAAAACTACAAAATTCTTGAAATATACATTAAAATTTTACGGTAGTCTCATTTTTGGTGGATATATATATACCGATATATCCCCCGCCGTCGCTACGCCCCTGGATGTATTCTTTACATTTATTGACAAAGAGAAGCAAAATTTAGTGTACAGTACTTGAACTTTATTCGTCAGCATTGGACTTCATGATATTTTGTGACGACCCCACCATTACAGTAAATCAGTAATCAAAAATCGTGTTTGTAGAAACATTCAGTTAGCAAAAACACAGCAAATATATACAGTAAAGCCCAAACACACACACACGCACACGCGCACACACACACACACTCAAACGTGGCGCAACTATCTTTGCCATCGCTTGTCAGGGGCGTAGCCAGGAATTTGAGTTGGGAGGGTATAAATGTTGGGGGGTATAAACCTTAACTATAAACCATATAAACTACATATAACCACATATAAATCACATAAAAAACTTTAAGGTAGACCGATTTGGGGGTATATATACCGATATACCCCCGTCGCTACGCCCCTGACACTTGTGTCTATGATGTTTTCCTATTCGATAAAGTCCTCAAAGTGCTTCTACAATGTCAATTTGAAACAGGTTCCTTTTGACCGAAAACTAAAACTATATAGAAAGTCTTAGCACGACACTAAATAGCAAATGGGAAGAAATTCAGTTTGAAAGTCTGAATCTCTAATGGACAGTGAGTGAGTGATTCGAATTGTAAATAAGACAGCACAAATCGATGAATTTTCTTCAGCCATTAAGCTCACTTCGGCGAAATTTATTGAAACGCTTGTATAGCAGGGATATTTTTACACCCCCTAATACTCCCAACAACCCCCAATTTGAGACCGACACCCCTGACACCCCCTCCCAATCTCAGCTATGGGATGACCTTTTTGCTTGCCAGACTTTTCTGGACAGGGGACCCCAGAATTTACCAACCCCTCCCCACCTCAATTGATAATCCTAGAAATAACCCTGGCTTGTAGAGGCATACGTGAATACTGCCACAATTTTTATTTCATTCTGTTCATAACCGCATCGGGCGGAAAATTTTAATTTCTGGATAGCTCGACCAGGGAAAGGGCCTAACCCCCGGACCCTCTGAAGATGATCGAGCACTGCCAGTCAAACTGTGGCTTATTTACGAGACTTATTTGTTTTCGCATGTGTTGGATTGCCCGATCGATATGAGTGAAAAACACGGATCATTAAACCATATCACCGTTAACGACACAACACAAATGATTCATTCTCAGACTATTACCGTCATCATCGACCTTTCATGAGTCACTCATGCCATAAAGCCATAATTTAAGTTGCGTGTTTGTGTATGTGTACGTGTGTGTGTATTTCTATATATGAATATGTGTCTATGAATGTGTGTGTGTGCGTGTGCGCGTGTGTCTGCGAGTGTGTCATTATGTAATTAGACTTAAGGCTTTGTAGTCTGCACATTTTCGTCCGTATATACCTATCAGTAGAAGCTGCAATAAAAATATTATTTCATCTATATTTTCCCTTTAAATTTTTATCTCGTGACTTTGCAAACGACGAATGAAATTTTTTGCTAACAGCGTCTCTTACTAAAACATCTGAATACAACTTCTTGCAGGCAGTGGCTGTTCCAGGATTTCTTGGTGCTGGGGTGAAATGAATTCATAGGAAGTTGGTGGGGATGAAACACAGAACGAAAAAATCAATAAACTTTGCCGAAAAAGACAGATAAAAGGGAAATTTTGTCGATAATTTTACTACACTTTTACAGAAAAATAGTCTGACAAGCAAAATAGAAGGTCATCCGCAGTTTTTACCCTGCAGTTTTTACAGACTTTTACCCAAAAATAGGGGTTTCACAAGCGGAAAAAAGTCCGGAAGTCCGATGGGGATGCATCACCACTCATCCCCCACGTGGAACCGACACTGATTGTAGGCAATGGTCGAATTTTCACAAACAAAATATCTGTTGGAGTCGGATCACCCACCCAAAATCTTCCGACTTCCTATGGGAGTGATCGGTGAGCTAAAGAATTTCTACTTCCACGGGAAAGATGGGCATCGACCAGAGAAGGTTTTAAACGCCCCCCCCTCACCATGGAAATCCTACAGTGCTTTGTAGGCACAGTCTTTCCAAAATCGTTCTAGGAGTCTGTGCTTTTTTGAAACCCAATGCGCTTTCTCGTCGTTCTTTGGCCGAAGCATAAGCCTATTTGCGCAAAATATTGCTATTGATTTTATACGCGCGCACGTTAATAACAACCAAATGATTCATCAATACAGCACTCATGTGTGCCTGAGTGCAAATCGTATTTTCAACGTTATATATATATAACGTTTAATTCGCCTATTGCCAAACATTATTCTCAATTGCGATATATATATATATATATATATATATATATATATATATATATAATAACATATTGAAGACGATATAAAAATCGTTTGATCAACCGTTTGACCGATCTGCCGTGTGGAGTCTGCCAATTACTGTCTTGATGGGCCACAGGTGTGCTTCTGGATTGTAAAATTTTAATATTGGCTTATTTGGGGCAATAAATTTCAGCAGTCAGCATTAATCAAGATATAGATAAAGATCTCTCGGCTGGCTGTATGTAACAGGGAGATTATTATTCTAGTTTGGTGGCGCGTAGTTAACTGTAAATCGATTTTTTTTATTTTAGGGGAAACAGCTGTCTAATATCTAAATTAATTACTGCGCGCCTCTTATAGTTGTACTTAGAAATAAGTCAAATTTGCGGCCAAAATCAAATTAAATAGGTATAGTAACTGAATCACTTCTGTCACCATGAGATTCGAACTCATAACATTCGGCGCTGACAGTCATCGATGTCACCACTTAGACGACTTCTGTCAACGACATATATCAACCCGTCCATAGCGTGATTTAAAGTGGCATAGGGGGCATTGCTGCATGTCTGATAGCCACTAGGGGCGCTAAAGGGCCTGGGACCCGCTCCGTCAGCCTACCGCTCCAGCGCCTAACAGGGGCGTAGCGACGGAGTATATCGATATTTATACTCCCAAAAATCAGAGTACCTTAAAGTTTGTAATGTGTATGTGTTGTTTTTACAGTGTTTAAAGATTTACCCTCCAAATCGCATTATACCCCCGAAATCAAATTCCTGGCTACGCCCCTGGCGCCTAACCTACTCTGCCATACCCCCTCACACAGGAAAGTCATTTGCGCCAGCCAGGAAAGTCATTTGCGCCATTTCACACTTTTCCGATTTTTTTGCAAATATTTGACCAGCAAATTTTGGCAAATTTTAGGAAACAATTTGCGGTAGATGAAGGATTTTTGGCAATTTTTGCAATTGTGGCATTATAAATTAATATTTTCTCCCCGGCCTATAAATACTCTGCCAATTCCGCGTTGTTTACTATCAATCTGATGTTCCACAGACAACGGACGAATAATAATGGAAGAAACTAATCAGGCAGGAATCAGCAGATAGTAAGAGTGCAGTCTCTGTCGCTGACTGCTTCATGACATGTGCATTAGACATGTAATGACATTGTACATGTAATGTAATTGTAATGTAATGACATTGTACATGTAATGTAATTGTAATGTAATGACATTGTACATGTAATATAATTGTAATGTAATGACATTGTACATGTAATGTAATTGTAATGTAATGACATTGTACATGTAATGTAATTGTAATGTAATGACATTGTCATCGATAAATGTAAAACCGATTGACATTGTACATGTAATATAATTGTAATATGACATTGTACAGTTGTAATTGTAATGTAATGACATTGTACATGTAATGCGTAATGTAATGACATTGTACATTTTGTTGTGTTGCGAGTCATCGATAAATGAAACCGATTCACGCAATGTATATTCGAGTTGTTCGCAGTTGATTGCAGAGGCGGATCCAGGGGGAGGTGCAGGGGGTACAGATGTCTCCGGGCGCCGAGGTGGGGGGCGCCAAAATTGGTTTAAGGTAGGATGTTCCGCTACGGGCGATGATGACCATTTTTCTTGTCAGGATATTCGCGAAGTTGAATGAAGAATGAAGGGGCGCCAAAATGGGCAGAACGGCGCCCTTTTTTGCATCTTATGATTTTCGTCAAGTTGAGGGGGCGCCATCTTTATGCTTTGTCCACGGGCGCGCGCCAGACACCCTAGCTCCGCCCCTGGTTGATTGGCTGCGAGAAAAAACCCGGAATACATACACGGACATTATAGGTCAAATTGTGAAATCTCCATAGGTTCAAATGAACGTACATATTATAGCATATATAGCGTCGTCTTTGTGCGTATTGCTTCAGTGCAGACCAGAAACATGTTCAATACTAGAAAAAAACACACTATCGATTGCGGCGGCGGCGGCGACCGGAGTCGTCGCAGGCGAAGGTTCAATTAACGTCCGATTTATGCGCTCGCTCAGGCGGAGGCCAGGGCAGGGAGACGAGGGCCGGGAGGAGGAGGAGGAGGAGGAGGGGAGACGCCGCCCCCATCCTGAAGCAGCGACCGACGCCGGTCGGCTCAGCTGCATGACGTGAGTCATGGCAATTTCAGCGTCTCTTTATCCTCGATAAATCGGCCGCCGAGAAAATTTGCGACTCAATGCGCGTGTCAGGAAGTGGGTAGCAGAGGCTGTGGCCAGGGTTACGGAATCGGCGGAGGGAGGGAGGGGGAGGAGGGGAGGGAGGGGAGAGGGAGACCGCCGACACCCAGTCCCGACAAATTTTATTTTGGAGTGAAAATTGTCTGTAAGCAGAAAAAGAGGCCATCAAGGGAGTTCTTGGCGCGTTGATTCCGTTGCAATCATGTGCTACCCCCCTCCACCCCCATCCCCAAGAGAAAAAAATTATCGACAGTTTTGGGCAAATCCCACGACTGATATCGCCCGGAACAGGGGCTCGGCTCCCCGTAGCTACACCAGTGGTAGGCAATGACGGAAATAGCAGTTTTACTATTACAGTCTGGTTCTCGTCTGTCTTCTTCGCTCCTCTGAAAATTAATTATTCCTCTGTCGTTGTGTGCAAAGCATCGGATTGATGGCTGTAGTAAACAACGTGAAATAGACAAGACGCTTTAATAGTTTAACCCCTTAACCGTGTATTTAACTGTAACTCAATGTAAAATGGACAGATATATCCGAGATCCCCAGCTAAGGGGTTAACGCCAAAGAATTTCAACCTCAAGATTTTGCACGCTCTGCGCTCTACAGTCTACAGTCTACGCTAATAGCCTACACTGTACCTTTGGAGATAGTTTTTACTAATTATTGTGTGAAGTATTTCTGATTATGACTATTGTCTTATCATCCAGCGGTATAGTTGTGCTTTCAGTTTATTATGGCGCCAAAGCAAAGGCGGATCTAGGGGGTGCATGGGGGTACAGATGTCCCCGGGTGCCTAGGTGGGGCGGGGGCAAAATTGGTTTAAGGTAGGATGTTCCGCTATGGATGATGACTTTTTTTGCTTGTCAGGGTATTCGCGAAGTTGAATGGTGAAAGAATGGGCGCCTAAATGGGCAGAGCGGCGCCCTTTTTGGCTTCTTAGGATTTCGTCAAGTTTGGGGGAGTTCCATCAGTATGCTTTGTCCCCGGACGCCGGACACCCTGGCCCGGCCACCCTAGCTCGGCACCAAAGTCTAAACGTCTAAACAACTCCTCTGACAAATCGCAAACGGTTCTGTTCTGATAGCGATGATGTCCACGCATCCTGTCTGCATGCATCGTATAAACTGCATAATTATTAACGAATGATAGATGACAAAATATGAGCGATAATACGGGCACGAGCAAGCAACCAGGGTTTTTCCTTTCGATTTCCTGTCGTCTTGCTCTGGTGGCGCTACAGAATCAGGGCGCGGCCGCAGTCATGTTGCCAAAGGCCCGGCGCCATTCGACGCGTGGAGCATCACTAAGAGGCAGACGAAGCCGGCTTCCTGATGAATGCAGTCAATGGCGTAGCCAGGATTTCCGGAAGGAGTTTGTTTTTGGTTTTGACCGCGACCAACTACGGACAAATCTTGACAAGCAAAAAGGTCGTCGCCTCTTAAACCGTTGCATTTTATATCCAAGGGGGTTTTGACCCCCAAAATCGCGTCCCAAAATTTAAAAATGCATAGAAACTCATTAAAAATATTTTGTTTTCTGCAGCCAAGGAAAGGGTTTAACCCCCAAACGCCTCCTTGGCTACGCCACTGAATGCAATACATAAGCCTAAGCCTTGGCTGACGGCTGCATGTAATTGTAATGTACATGCATGTCTTTGCAAACAGTGACACCATCCAAGTCAGTTAATGTAATCGAGAGAACATTACGGTAACGCACAGTCAAAGTGAATGCGACTGACAGACAAGAGGAAGACAACAGGCGATAAAACGTTTTAGGAAAACAGAGAAAACATACCTCTCTTGCACATCGCCAAGAGAATCACTGTTGCCACTGCTACTGGATTTTCTAATTGTTTTAGCTATTTCGCAACGTTCGAGGTCTGTGATGCTAATATATATATATATATTATATCACGTGATCGCTTGGTCACGTGACTTGGGGCTTTATTTCGTCATTCATCAGATCAGATCAGCAAAATCTTCCCTTTTCCGTTCATCGCTTTATTTTCTTCCTTCTTCAATCTCGCCCTTGTCTTCTACCGCTTTGAATTGATTCTAATGCTAGCATCATCCATTAAATGCATGCATGAGATTTCAAGCTCACATTTATTGATGAATATCTGCAGCGCAATATTTGCATCTACACTGTGTGTGTGTGTGTGTGTGTGTGTGTGTGTGTGTGTGTGTGTGTGTGTGTGTGTGTGTGTGTGTGTGTGTGTGTGTGTGTGTGTGTGTTAAAGACGTTACTCTTGTATATCAGCGTCGCTGTGTTACTATATGTTTGATAGGCGTGCCAACGTTAATTTTGACACATCTTATAACGGATCTGAAACGATATTAGGCCTATAGTGGATAGTTAGTTCTCCAGGACCCGTGGGTCACATGAGTCACATGCAGGGTCAAGAAAGAGTTCAGTTGGTCACGTGGTGGTCATGGTTCGTTTTGAGTTATCCATTTGCCGTCTCTGATATACACGGAATCCATTCGTCCGTTCAGTCATTCTCTCGCTCACCTACTCGCGTACTTACTGTACTTACTTGCTTGCCCACTGATAATCTTCCGACCGGTGCATGCATATGGGTTTTGTGGCTCCTTTTCTGAGTGTCAGAGTGATAGCACGTCAACTGCATCCGTATAACAAGTTAGGCCTAACAACGATAACACGGTAATAAATATAGACATTCTCCTCTCGTCATCTTCTAGTGACATTAGGAAGTCAACAACGTCAGCCTATTTTATTCCTCGCTACAGAAAGGGACGCTTATTATGTACAGTAAAACGCACACGCAATCATACAACCAGACCCCGCGTAGCCGTATATAGTTCATTAATCATTTCGTCCACGTGTAATTTTTACAGCCTTGTGTGCTAAGGCATATACGCGTTTGATAAGGGTCGACGCCGGTGCCCATGTCGGTCGGTCCCCAACACGCGCCCGATGGCTCTGGGCCATTGTGACGTCATCGGCAGGTGCTCGAAGAGCGTTGACATCGCGAGGCAGAGTCGAGGCAGGTGTCAGTCCAGAGACTGACATGCGCCCGGCACGCTTTCAAAGTGCGCGCCTGCCTTTGTTTGCCGCTCGTCTTAGAGTGCAGGGTCGGAGGGAGACGGGGGGGGGGGGGTTGACTGGAAAGCCACGAAGGGTTGACAAAAGGGGTGAGGTTCGCGAATGGTCACCTCCCAAGAAACCCGTCGGTGCTAGGGGACCGGGGGACGCGTGTCATGGAAATGGAGTGGCGGGGGGAGTGTAAGAGCGCTGTTTGCGAAGCAACTCTAGGGCTGTGGCGACATCTTGGGACTGACGCGCGGGACGATGCCAGGTGAGGTAGCATCCGTATCAACAGATGGCGCTATCGATGCGGCGAAGAGTGTCAATTCTTAAGCATACATACAGAGACACTAGACACGCATTGATTGCGGGAGATAAGTGACATCGTCTAGGCCACGAGAGGAGGAAGGAATATCATCCGCGGATGCCAATAAATTGTCTTTGTCGTCCAAAATGCTTCTCTGCCTTCTGATATCTGACACATTCACGCCAACTTCACCGTATATACAAATATTCCGTCATCAGTGGCGGCTCCACGTGGGGATGAGTGGGGACGCACCGCCGGACTTTCGGAGTTACTTTTTTGCTTCTATAAACCTATTTTTGGGTAAAAGTCTAGTCAAACTAACTGGGATGACTTTTATTTGCTTGTCAATCTATTTTTTCAGTAAAAGCGCAGTAAAATTAGGGATAGAATCCCCCTTTTTCAGCCCTTTTCGGCAAAGTTTATCAATATTTGTTCCTTCTATTTGCATCCCTCCCACCAACTTTCTATGAATTCATTCACCCCCCTTCCCACACCAAGAAATCCTGGAACCGCCACTGTTCGTTATAGTTTGCTTTAACACTAATGTCGTAGCGTGAGTTGCCTGTTTCCAGCCCACGGTTCAATAGAGAGAGAGAGAGCCGGACGCTACAACTACAACTTCTAGTTGCGCCTACAATTTCTCCACAAAACGTCTTAGCAGGCAAAAAATGGTCCCCGTATCGTATTCTCGCATTTTCATTCATAGCATATCCCGTGAAAGTACTTACAATAATTATTCTTCTATGTGAATGACTGAATGACGTATATGTCAGTCTATTTTATGAGTTACTATCAGGGTGCGATTTGTGACCTGAAGCAGTGGAGGGGATATGTCGAGCTTGGGGGATTTAGTTGTTGGGAAGTGTAGCAGTGGGGGGATGTAGTGGTGGGGGATGTAGCAGTAGGGGGATGCAGTTGGGCAGTGGGGGGACTCCCTCCTTCCCCCCTACAAATCGCGCCCTGGTTACTATTAATCGGTTTCTTTTCTCACTTGGAATATTGCGCCTACAAAAATTTAGCGCCCGGGGCGTCCGCCCCTGGCCCTCTAAATGCTACCCCACTGTCTTAAACTACTTACTGTTGGTGTCTTACAGTCTTACAGCCCAGATTCAACTATGATCTCATAACTAAACACAAGTTTCCAGTCACCTTAGATTTTTAGAGTAGTAGAAACCCGTTGCCAAGGACGCGATGACATCCAGGCCTTTATGATGGACCAGTGGCGTAGCCAGGATTTCCGGAAGGGGGGTTTGGTTTTTGGTTTTGACCGTGACCAACTTCAAAAAAATTCTTCACAAGCAAAAAAGGTCATTTCCTCATCTTTATCTTTACTATTTTTCTCTTCCGTGCTGACAAGCAAAACAGGTCGTCACCTCTTACACCGTGTTACATTCTGTAACCAAGTAGCCAAAGGGTTGACCCCAAAATCGCGTCTCAGAAATTAGAATTAAAAAATTTATAGAAACTCATTAAAAAAATTTTTGGCCAGTCAGGGGATTTTAACCCCCACTTTGGCTACGCCACTGCGATGGGCAATAAATTTCCTCTTTGAATATTCATCTTTTAGACCTAAATCGGATTTTCTAGCCAGATGTCGAGATCTACCATGGTTGAAAATTAGCTAGAGAAGATGCGAGACTTTGAAAGCAACAATTCTCTTGAGTTGAGCAATGAGCAACTCAATCGTTCAAATGTCATTGAATTCAGAAGACCGTTCATTTAAAACTCGACAACGATGATGACGATGATCATAATCATGATCATGATCACGGTGGCGTCGGTAGAGATGATGAGGATGAAGATGACAACGACGACGGCTACGACGGACGACGACGGTGATGATGATGATGATGACGCTGTGAAATTTATGGACAATTGACTATCGGTAGATCTGACATAGTCTACAGTATGTGAGATAAATATATGACTTTACGAAACAATACAGACGTTTTCGATATACGCATGTTCAAATTCCGTTTGGAGGCAGTTAGTCAATACTTGTAGAAAACTTGCTAAGAAGTTGCAAAATTCTATGTGAAAATAATTAGGAAATCAAGAGCACCATGTTAACACTTCGATTTCTCCGACTTCTCACCTGACACCTATACGCTGGCAACACTGTTGTCAGTACAGAGGGTCCTCCAGATGCTCTGTTCAGGTGCCCCTCGGTTAATAATAATAATAATAATAATAATAATAATAATAATAATAATAATAATAATAATAATAATAATAATCTTTATTCGTGACAAGCACAGCATCAAAGCAGAACACAAAAAGGAATAACACAAATCAACTGAACAAAATAAAATAAAATAAAATAAAATAAAATAAAAAACTAATAAACTAATAAACACACATACACACACACTTTACACAGTACAGCCACTATCACTGCCCACCCAGCCAGCCTCTGCCCTCAGACAAATTCCAGCAATGCACTCAGCAAAATACAGTGGCTTCGCAAATTTATTGACAAATGACGCTTGTCGCTTTTTTACAGCAAGATGTATACTTTCCAAATCCGTTAAAACTCTGATACAATCAACATTGTCTGCCTCCCTTGTTTTAAAAATTTTACACACACACACACAACTACTTGAATCAATCTGTCAAGAGCATTAAGAGTACTTTTGTTTGGACATGAGTGGACACGCCCTTTTGTCTGTGGGTGTCTAACGGATCATAGTTTCTAAGTAAAAGAAACGCCTAACATTTCATTTGAAACTTCAATTAAAGACTTATTGGATAATGCAAGAGATTCTCGGATCAAAAAATAGAAATTGAATTGGTAATTATTTTAATTTAAGTACACGTCTCGTAGTCTTGTCATGCACTACGCAGTTTGGACTTAAAAGAAAATCGCCTTATACAGTGTACAGTCACCTGGTCCATTTACCTTTCCAAAAGCAGCCGATACTGTGAGATGGCGGATCAATCGATGGCTGTATTCTGGAATTCCAGGCATGTTTCGGAAATGTCTACCGCAGATCCACGCGAGGTAGAACAACGACGGGTTCTATCTGTCTCTCCGCTTCCTGGTTTCTATCGCCCGGAAAAACGCAAACACGGAGAATCTGTGTCGTCTTGAACTTTCAATTTCTCCGGAAACGAAGAAGAGGAAGAAGAAGAGGAAGAGGAAGAAGAGGAAGAAGAAAAGGTCGTTTTCTGTCTGGTGTTGCTTTGACTTTCACATCGCGTGCCAAAAGATCTGGATATGGACCGGATTGTCCTTCTTCCTCCCCTCCCCTTCCCTTCCTTCCTCCCTCCATCCCTCCCTCCCTCTCTCCCTACCTCCGCTGTTGTCTTCTGTGGCGCTCGCTCGCTCTCCCTTTCCAGCGCAACTCTACACGGCGACGCGTAGACCGTATAGAGCGACCGAGATAATCCGTCAACCGGAAATTGGAATTCCTAATGCCGTCGTCGGGTCGTCATGGCAACGTCTTCGGTTTCTCTGCCGCCGCCGCCGCCGACGCCGCCGCCGAGCGAAAATAGAGGAGGATCAACAAATGAAATCTGCAGCGGCAACATCGTCGTCGACGACGCGGTGGACGCGGTGGACTGTGGTGGGGGGAGGGGTGGTGAGGAGGAGGAGGAGGAGGAGGAGGAACTGGCGGTCGATAGAGTCTGAGATACTGTAGAAGGGTTGGAGAAGGAGCGGAGGTAGGTGGAGGAGGAGGAGGAGGAGGAGTAGAGAATGACGGAGAGGTGGATGATGCTGAGGCTGGAATATAGAGAGTCAGAGACGGAACAAAGAAGTGAAGTCCTCTCACTAAACGAAGATGACAGCTTACTGTTTAAAGAGAGCTTTCAGGAAAATCTGTCACAGATATAGTGGTTCGCCTGTTTATCCGTCTGTCTGTCTGTCTGTTCGTCTGTCTGTCTGTTTCTGTCTAATCTCACCTTCTGTCGTCTGTAATATAGATAGATTACGCCTTGATTACACGTCAAACTGCTTTCGATATGCTTAGAATGATATCCTGAAAACCATACACACACGTCTCTATGACTTTAGTCTTTTCATTGCATAAATATAATACTGTCGATTAGTAATGCATCGATGTTATGGCATTTTATGTAGCGCCATAATTTATCCTCCAAGACCGAAGTGGCATGTAATTCATTCTAAATGAATAAAACAAAACCATTTTAACGCAGAGCAAAGAATGGTCTTCAGATTTCACTTAACGAATTCAAGGGAGTTGACCCTCGTGACGTCTTCTATAGAAACAATTCTTTCATTCTACAGTATTTACACGTGTTTATCTTTTTCACAAAATGACACAAATTTGCAAGTCCAAGTTTTAACTAAGGATCGACACATACACATAGAGGAAAAGAAGAAGAAAAAAAGAAGAACAACAAGAAAGAACAAGAAGATTAACAAGAGGAAAAAGAACAGGAAGAGGATCAAGAAGAAGAACAAGAAGAAGAAGAACAAGAACAAGAAGAACAAGAAAGAAGAACAAGAAAGAAGAAAAAGAAAGAAGAACAAAAAACAAGAAAGATGAAGAAAAGAAGATTTTTGTTTCAACTTCACTGGTCGAAAACTTGAACTATTTGGCGGAAGTAATAGGAAGCCTATTATTGCTCTGTTGAAAAATCGATGAAATTTGAGAAATCAACGAAACAGAATCTCAATATTTTTATAACAGATCTTCGAAAGTTTAACGTTAACTTTACAAGTTTTCTTCTGCCATACATTTCGCCACACATGCCAATTGGCCTAATAATGACTTCGTTCGTTTTTGTTCTCTATTTCTGGACCAAGTAATTATTTCAGCAGACAGCTTCCCAAGGCTATTGATTGGATTAGACTATACATGGCAGTCATTTTCAGCTGAGTGGCTGTTGTATATGATCATGCATTAATGATGAGCAAGCGGATATAATCGTTTGGCCATTCGTATGTATCTTTCGACAAACCAATTGTCTGTCTAGGAGAAAACTTATTTCCTATTATATGCATATATATATAATATACATTATATATAGCTATATAGATAATATATAAATATATATAGATATATAGACAATTTACACAATATATAGATATATAGATAATATATACAATATACATAGATATATATAGACAATATATACAATATATAGATATATAGATAATATATGATATATAGACAATATAGACAATATATATAGAGAGAGAGAGAGAGAAGAGAAGAAAGAATTATATATATATATATATATATATATATATCCTGTATATTAACTGCAGAATGAAAGATAATATTGATTATTCGGCGGAGAAAAGAGGAGTTCATAAAATTTGTGCTAATTTGTCTCTTCGCATGAATTCCGCGTCGTAATTCGTACGAATGTCGTTCTTCGACGACGACGACGACGACGACGTCCCCATCAGGTCCTCATGTCATGAATCGATACGATCGTCACCAATAAAAGCGTCACCAAAACGTCGTTTCTCGTTTTGTCTCTTCGGTGACGAGAAATGACGAACTGCGCCGTCATGCGCACGACGACAATCGTCGTTCTTATTCTATTTTGAAAATAGGTCTTGGATTTTATTTGCTATTTTCGGTGCTTTTAAATTATTTTATTTCGATCGTTTGGCTTCCGGTCCTTGTTTGACTTGTGGGTTGGGACAGGGCTAACTTTGCGATCATTTGCTAATGGACGATGGACCACGAAAACCAATATTGTGATCAATCAAAAAACAATTTATTGGCGCCTATTTTATTTTTGTATTTTGCAAATACTTTTGTAAAGCATTTTGTTATTTTCAAAATACTTTTTGCACTATTTTATTTTCTATTTTGAAAAAGAAATTTTGCCCATCACTGATCGTTTGGCTTCCGGTCCTTTTGACGGGACGGGTCGATCGCTTCCACGATTACAGCTGCTGGTCGTTTGATGGAGCAATGCAAGCAGCAAAAGAGGTATTGAATCAGGTGGTTGAATTCCAAAAGGACTCACGCGGCCGAGGCAATATATACTGTATATTCTCTCCGATAATTTTAGATCTGTAACCCCCTCCTCCCCACCACCACTCACAAATCGAACAATGAGTTTAGCTGTCTATGTGTTGTTATACATAACGTCTATTTTATTGACGTGACAGAGACATTGAACGCAACCAAGGGGTGGTGGTGGGGTTTTTTCGAAATTAAAGAATGGCTGGAGGGATTGATTCTTCCCCTCGCGGTCTCTCCGTAGCTTTCTCCTGTTTTTTGTCTACTTGTTTTTCGACTTTTTCAGTGTCAACACTCTGCACTGAGGCTTCGTTTTGGCCTGAGATCCCCGGAGACAGTTTTTTCAATGTAAAGTCGCCAGACAGAAAAAGGTGGCAACTCCGAATCTCTGTGTTCCAGTTTTGATGACTCATTACTGAGTTTCAAGGCTTAGGAAAAGAATAGATGCATCGATGATGATTACGCTATACAAATATTATTGCTACTACTACTACTACTACTACTACTACTACTACTACTACTACTACTACTACTACTACTACTACCACTGCTGCTGCTACACTACTGCTGCTGCTACTACTGCTACTACTGCTACTGCTGCCACTACTACCACCACTACTGCCACTACACTGCTGCTGCTGCTGCCACTACAACCACCACTGCTACCACTGCACCACCACTGCTACCACTACTACCACTGCCACTGCTGCTGCTGCTGCTACCACTGCACCACCACCACCACTACCACCACCTGCACCACCACCACCACTACTACTACCACTACTGCTGCAGCACTACTAACTACTGCTGCTACTAGTCGTTCTGTTCTGCATGTAAATTTGATTAGCTTAATAGCGTCTTCAGTTAATGGAAACAGAATTTGAAATCCCAAGCGAAACGACGTAACTCGATTAAACGGTCGGTGGTTTATGAAGCGCCGCATGGGGATTATACGGCTCTGAATCTGATGACGCTATATGAAGAAACGCTTTGAAGACGTTAATTGCATTTCACGCTTGCAGCCTCATTGCCTGGTAACGCCATTAGAATTTATGTAGCGCCGTTTTCTGTTATTTTATCCTCGCGCCGTCGATCAGAGACAAGGCTAAGCCTGGTCCGTTGATTTACCGTATAACTCGATGTGAAGTGTTAGTCATCTGCCTGTGCGCCACCTAGCGAGCGACGAGAACTTGCTGACCACCACTTAGATGGCAGATGGCGCCAGTCGTTCGGAGGTCACGTGTCGATGACCTCGTAGACGGGGTCACGCTCCATCTGGGGGTCGGGGGCAGTGG
The DNA here is from genome assembly GCA_018105865.1 of Metaphire vulgaris. Taxonomy (NCBI): domain Eukaryota; kingdom Metazoa; phylum Annelida; class Clitellata; order Crassiclitellata; family Megascolecidae; genus Metaphire; species Metaphire vulgaris. Next base: position 11,797,949 of record CM030842.1, on the reverse strand, counting down.
TTAAAGTGGGCCGGGGCCCGCCGGACCCGGGCCCGACACCTCTGTTACGGGCCCCGGTGCCTCATTTATCGGCCACGACAAATATATCCCGGGTCCAGGGTTTTCGTAGGGCCCCGGCACCTCTAACAAACCACATTAACCGCGGGGGGGGGGGGGGGGAAGAGAACAGACGAACTTAGAGGCGTATCGAGGGGATAGGGACATATACCCCGGGCGCCGAGGTGAGGGGCGCCAAAATCGGGTTTTTGGGTAAGTGAAATGCATAATAAAGAAGAAGAAACATGTGCGGCGACCTTTTATTATTATTTTTGCTCATCATGAGTATAAGGATAGGGGCGCCGTAAGAGTTGATGTGACGACCTTTTTTGCTCGTCAGCAGTGTTGGGGGCGCCAACGGTACACTTTGCCCTCGGGCGCCGGATACTCTCGCTACGCCACTGGACGAACTTAGTAAGTAAGTAAGCGAGCAACAGATGCGAAGTTCTCACTCGCTTTATTGCGATTACAGTTGCAAAACACACACATATCATCGGAGCAGTTCCAACTGCAAATATTGAATCGCAACAAGACAAATGAATGCAAGCGTTCGTATAAAGCACGCAATAATGTTATCCCTACAATAATGTGTGAGGGGAGGGGGGGGGTGTGGGTGTGGGTAGGTGAGTGCGGGCGTGTGTGGGCGCGCGTGTGGTGTGTGTGGTGTGGTGTCGCGGTGTGTGTGTGTGTGTGTGTCTAAGGTGTTTTCCTTTAAACCTGATCGATTTGTTCTTCTGTAGTTAACGTAACGTAACATGGAAAAGCGTGCGTTAGTTTCTGAAACTCGACGACAACTCATTACAAATAATTTGTCGAATCATTCGACTTTTGATTGGTTTTTTTACGAAGCCGCATCCGTCTGAATTCAGTAAGTATGTACGTTGCCGGCGAATAACGTTTCGCTACTTCGGACATCAAAATCTATTATCGGCGAATAACAGTCGATCTGTCAGAGAGTATAGGACAGACACCGTCCACTGTCAACTGGACTGCCGCTGTGCGTTAATCTCTTTCCGTGGTCTTTGACCTCCTCCTCTTCCTCCTCCTCCTCCTCATCGGCTGCTGCTGCTGCTGCTGCTGTTAGTGGTCTGAGGACGCTTCTCTGCCACGATATGCTGTTCTGTCTATTTGCCATTCGACCACTTCTTCGCCCCCTCCTCCTCCTCTGAGTAGCCGGAGGCGACATCTTGCGGCACAATGGACGCTCTGTTGGCTTCTTTCATCTCTCGTCCGTTCGGGTTCGTCGCTCGTTTATCAACTTTTATGGCGCAATTTTAATAATGCATTTCTCGTCGACCGCGACAGAGGGCTTCTAATTATTGCAGTCGTATTTCAGAATCATGTCTTGCAAATCCAAGATTCTGGATTGGATTGATGAGTGAAAAGAGTCTCCGACCGCGGGTTCGATTATAGAGAAGACAGATTATCCAAGTCTCTCAATCTGAAGGCCACGGGGAGTCGAATGAATGAAGGGCAACATCAGGGCATCCGGAGTGATTTCCTCCAGAATCCCCCCCCCCCGACAGGTGGCGCTGGTTCCTCAGTCTTGGCCCAGAAACTGAAAGACACCTTTGCGAATGGTGGAATTAATTGCCTTAAAAGACAGTTTTGGTTAATAGCGCGAATGATTTTGAAGGTAACATGAGAACGAATGGTTTATAGATTGGACATGTGCATGTTCACAACACAGTCACATGTCAGGGCGTAGCCAGGAATTTGATTTTGGAGCGTATAAATCGGGGTATATTATTATTTATATATAATATAATATTATATATACTATTGTATGCTATATACGTGTTATATAATATATATATATATACTGTATATATATAAGGCATATATATACTGATTTGGAAGATATGCATACCGATATCCCCCTACCCACCCGTCGCTACGCCCCTGACAGTTACTATGTTGTATGTTTACAAAGCACTTAACTGTATTGTCATGTAACCTGTTGTGACATCGTGTACTAATCAATGTGTCTATTATTTTTAGGCTCGAAGATACGAAGACGAAGATATGTGACTATGATAAACAGAACTATAACTGAAATAAGTGGTTATATAAGATATATATGTATGATTTGAACTAATTCATTCTAGGGCAGCGGTTCTCAACCTGTGGGTCGCGACCCCCAAGGGGGTCGAATGACGATTTGCCAGGGGTCGCCCGAGACCTTCAGAAAAATTAGGTTGTCTCTTTTCTTGTTATTGTACAAAATTTCCTCAGTGGTAGTTACGACGTACTAGTTGTTTTACTATAATTGTAATTCAAGGATAGACATGGAGACAATTGAATAATAACGATTTCGAACATTTTGATTCTCGTATAGCATTATTACTTTTAGCAGTTTACATTGTGAACAAAAATAATTTTACCGTTGGGGGGTCGCCACATCACGGGGAATTGAATTAAAAGGATCGCGGCACTATAAAGGTTGAGAACCGCTGTTCTAGGGTCTTGTTATAGATATATAAGATAGCAAATACAGTGATACTGAAATTTGTGCTATATGAGTAGATTTTTAAAACATTACATATATATATTATATATTATATCTATTATATACATTATATATTATATATTTTGCATATGTTATATATATATATATATATATATATGATTATATATGTGTGTATATAATTATATATGTTACATATACTGTATTATATACTGATTTTATATATTATACATTATATATTATATATATGTTAATCATGTATATATAATTATATATGTTACATATGCTGTATTATATATATACTAACTTTTTGAGGGGTACATATACCAATATACCCCCTCCCCGGATGACGTTTCGTTACCATTTCAAAAAATACAAGAGCAATGCGAAGAAATAGATGCATCATAGCCTAATATATCTTATAGATGTTACATTTCGAGTTAAACGGCCTAAAGTCTCCTGGAAAAAGTGTGTTTGCGGCTTCTTCATCGCAGACGAAAAGAAGCGCACAATTATTATCTTCATTTGACCGGAAGTCAAAGCAACATCTGCTGTCGCGAGTTCCTGTTAGTTCTTTAGGTCATTAAAATCTCTAATTCGTGACGAGGCGAAAGGGTACTTTTCGAACGGGTTGCAATATAATGGACGGAATATGACCAATCTACAAAGACCCGTTTCATCTGCTAATTGCAAAATGCGGTGCAAGCATGCAAGGTCTTAGACCGGGATTATCGTTTGTGAAGTCGTTCCATCGGTGCTCGGTAGGTGGCTGCGGTTGTCATGGCAGCGGCACATGCGCGCTCTGGGGAGGCGACCTCGTTAGTCAAATGCTTCGGAGGCAAAAGAAGAGCAAAGGCCAAACTGCGGAGGAGGAAGAGAAAGAAGAGAAAGAAGAAGAGGGGAGATGTGGAAGAGGAGGAAGAAGAAGTAGATGATAAAGATGATGATGTGTGTGACTGGTTGATGATGATGATGATGATGGTGGTGGTGGTGATGATGATGATGATGATGATGATGGCGATGATGATGATACTGATGATGGCGGTGATGATGATGATGATGATGATGATGGCGGGGGTGATGAAGAAACGCGGAAGAGAAATGCAAAGAAGATCAAGGGAATATAAGGTTGGAATTGATAAACAAATGTTAAAAAATGTGTCCAACTAAAATTCTGCAAAATTAATGGTTTTCTCTCATTGAGAATCATCAATTAACACGTAAAGTGTCTATATAATAGACTTTTTTCTCTTACTCTCTATGTCTCATTCTCTCCCTCCTTCTGTCTCTGTCTGTCTTTTTCTCTGTCTCATTCCCTCCATCCACCTGTCTGTCTGTCTGTCTCTGTCTCTCTCTGTCTCTGTATCTGTATGCATGTATATATGTATGTATGTATGTATGTATGTATGTATGTATTTCTTTGCTCTTAGATTTAAGTCATAAAATTTGACTGTATCTTGTTCTTCAAATAGATTGTTTTTAAAAATTAATTATGATACTTTGTCTTTTGTCTTTGAAGAACTGAAGATATTAACTGTTTTTTTATTACTTTACTATATGTTATAATGATATCTGTACCCAGACTGTACGTTTATTCATTTATAAGTTGAAAGCAATAAACTTTACTTACTTACTTATGTCTGTATGAATGATGTATGTATGTATGTATGTACAGTATGTATGTATTTATGCATGTACAGTATGTATGTATGTGTGTATGCATGTGTGTATGCATGCATGTATTTACGTACGTACGTATGTATGTATGTATGTATGTATGTATGCATGTGTGCATGTATATATGTATGCCTATAATATCTCTGGTCGCTCGTTCTATTTCTTGAAGTGGATGAAGGAAGCGGACACGTCGATCCGTGATGATATTAACGCCATTTCCTTAAGTCCCGATCAGTTGTTGCTGACGGTTAAGAGGATGAAGAGGAGGAGGAGAAGAAGAAGACTTAAAGCATATAGCCCGAGAAAGACAGAGACAGAGACAGAGACAGAGACAGAAACAGAGACAGAGACAGAGACAGAGACAGAGACAGAAACAGAGACAGACAGATACAGCGATCCTGACACACAGGAAACCGAAGCCTTTCGGTCGGAGGATTTAGCAACCGACGACCGACAGAGAAGACTTCTAATCTAATGAAAAAGGTTCGACATCGTTATCTGACCGCCTCCGTCGTCTTATCTACGTAACCGGAATCAGTGGGGGCTTAATATGCGACGCCGACGCAATCGATCAAACGCAAAGACAGAACTGGCAATCGCAGCAAAGAAGCTAAATTAATCCCACGGCGTCAGCGTCACGTGAAAATTGTAATATCATATACGACGGATTGAGTTGCCAATATCAAGATGACGACGACGATGGTGATGGTGATGATGATTACAAATAATAAAGATACGACGCGAATGTGAATTTCGAGGAAAGTCAACGCGGATGGCTGTTGAGAGAAACTATCAGTCACAGGAAAAGAAGAAGATTCGAGGTTTAATGATGCAGCTTTCAATCTTCTTTTTCTTTTTATATTTTCTTCTTTCTTCTTCTTCTTCTTCTTCTTCTTCTTCTTCTTCTTCTTTTTCTTCTTCTCATTCTTCTTCTTCCTTTTTCTCTTTCTTCTTTTCTCTTCCTCCTCGCCATCATCGCCTCCATCCTCATCCTCATCATCTTCATCATAATCATCATCATTACCATCATCGGCATCATCACCACCATCATCACCATCATTATCATCATCATCAGCAGCAGCAGCATCTTCATCAGCATCATCATCTTCTTCTTCTACTTCTTTTTTTTTCTTCTTCTTCTTCTTCTACTACTACTACTACTACTACTACTACTACTACTACTACTACTACTACTACTACTACTACTACTACTACTACTACTACTACTACTACTACTACTACTACTACTACTACTACTACTACTGCTGCTGCTACTTCTTCAGGTGCCGTGTTTTTCGGCATCGGCGACTATGAGTCTTCATCTTACTCTGTTGTTTGCAGCGTGTTTAAGCGTCAGAAATTGAAGCTTAACAGTTTAACGTATCTTCTCTTCCGTCCCACCTGTGATCTTCTCCTCTCAACCTCGGTCATTAGTTTCGCGGCTGAGCAGAATACATTTGTACCTAACTGTTACCTCTCCATCGCCCGGGGTCATCCGTTCGCTTTGCATAAGCTCACCGTTGCCACCAAAGAGTTCATCAAAACTCTCGGGAACAAAGCGGCGACATCAAAGACGAACCCAGACTTCAAAGCCGACCGAACAGGTGCCTTCCAGGACAGCCTTGAGTCAGGTGATGCGGCGGGGCGCAGGCAACCCCTTTGTTCCGTTCCAGGAGACTGGGGCAAAAGAGGCGATCACCCTGGTCGGTCATTGTATCCCGTGGTCACGTGATCGTTGACAAAGTGCGGCGCCTGGCTTCGCTTCAGTCGGCTGTGAGGGTGAGGGTGAGGGTGAGGGCGAGACAGGTGCGGTGCACCTGTCGATTCAGGTAGAAAGAAGAAGACGGCCGACGACGCAAGGTCTTTTGTCGTAGTTCCTGGACGGATTTTTGCTGCTGTTTTTTACGATGCGCAGCGAACCGTGACCGACCCTCGATGCTTCGTCTCGGTTGGCTGCACCAGCACAGACCCTGTGTCTTCTTCCGTGGACCTAGTAGACGGGGCGTGAATGGAGAACCGACGGGAAAAGCGAAATCCCGGAAAAGAAACAGACAGGAATGGCGCTCCACTTAAATTGAAATGGGCGAATTAATTTATTAGCCTATCAAGACAATTCTGTTTTGGTCCCATTGATATACAGTGTATTTAATAAAACGCCAAGGGTTTGAGAAACGACAGTTTGTCCAGTTCAATTTATGCGAGACACAAACCATTTAGCCTGTCTGCCGCTGGAAAGCCACAGATAGACGAAAGAACCAGTAAAATTTAACAGCATTTGGAAATAGTCTCGCGTGAAATGAAAATCGAGTCATGATTTAGAATCTTGCGTGTTTATTGCATAGCGCTTGTCTTTTGCCCAGTTACAAACGACTGCGGCCATATTCGCTGATGCCTGGAAAGTCTAAGCAAAACGTAACACTGTCAATAGTTTAGTTTTTCCTGACATTTTCTGAATATAGCAGAAGGTTACTTCTTTATCTGGAGTTGAAATGCAGGTGTTTTGGTTATGCTCCATAAAAATGTTGGGGTGGAAGCAGTCCTAACCTCCAGTTCTTATCTGAAAAGTAGCCCACTACTTGTTTGATATTTAAATTTTGTTTTACATAATTGCAAAGGTTGAGATGGAATGCGCCTTGGAAATTATTTGGTCCCATTATTAGTCCCTAGAAGGGAACAATGACGTCATTTGAAAACGTGCGTCCAAAATTAGGGTCGTCCATAAATTAGGTAACGCGATTTTTGCATTTTTTGACCCCCTTCCATCGTAACGCGACGTAACAAAACGTCGGACCCCCTAAAATATGACGTAACAACGGGCCGACTGGCCGACCTTCCATTTTCGGTCTCCCGAATCCCGAAAAGTCTCGACAAGCAAAAAAAAAGATCATCCTTCCCTCTCCAAATAACCTGACATCCTTATATAATTCCCTCTCCAAATAGCCTGACAAGCAAAAAAGGTCATCTTAAAAATTTTGCATTGCGTACTCACGGAACCCCCTCGTCCCTCGTCCCTCGCCACACTTCGTAAGCAAATGTCCGGCGGACCCCCTGGCGCGTTACGTCATTTGTGGATGGTCCCTTAGGTATATGACGTCATCGGTGATCAGACTTTCCGATTTCAACTGATTTTGCTCACCACAGAGATTCAGAAACACACTGTTGAATAATTCTGTCGAGTATTTATTCACGAGACATAAAAAATCGTTGCCAGCACAAATTTTATGGATGATTTTTTAAACGGTTCAGTTCTGCATCGCTGGATCTATTGCGCCTTGAAACTTGTGTTGTTTTTTTCTCTGTTCATTAGATCACGATAAGTGTCAGAAGTCTATAATAAATAATAATAATAATAATAATAATAATAATAATAATAATAATAATAATAATAATAATAATGTTATTATTATTATTTATTATTATTATTATTATTATTATTATTATTATTATTATTATTATTATTATTATTGTATAATAATAATAGCAATAATAATAATAGTGTCAGAAGCTAAACGTTGGCTTTTGATGCATTTGTGATGATGGTCGATGGGGAAAAAACCTCATTGTTTCGGACAACATCCATATTTGGATAGAAATATTTTGCATTTAACTTCTGCCAGTGGCGTAGCCAGGATTTTCCGAAGAGGGATTAAGAACGACCATTCCCAACCAGGGGCGTAGCGACGGGGGAAGGTATATCGGTATATATACCCTCCAAAATCAGTCTACCTTAAAGTTTTTATGTGATTTGCATGTGGTTTTATGTGGTTTATATGGTTTATGTGGTTTATAGTTAAGATTTATACCTACACAAAATATTTATAGCCTCCCAAATCAAATTCCTGGCTACAGGCCCTGTTCCAAACATCGAAAATATTCTGACAAGCATAAAAAGGTCGTCACCAATTAGTTTGCTTCATTAAGTTAGTTATATAGCTATATGAGCGTACAGACAGCAGCGCATATAGACCCTAGTCACCCTACAACTATATTGATATTTTCTTTGTTTCTTTTTTGCTACCTTAACCCCAATTTTGGCGCCCCTCCACCCACAGAATAATAATGCGCACAAAACAATTTTGGTCGGCCAGCCAAGGGGTGGAGGTTTACCCAACCCCTTGGCTACGTCACTCACTTTTGTGATCTCAAATTGTGACTTCGATCGTTCCACCCCCAGCTGCTAATTTGAAAAATCGACCACAGAATTCTCCTCTTGTAACATATTCATGGCGATTGAGAAGACTTTGAAGCGTATCGCTGATGCATTTCATTGCTTATTGATTACGTTACTAGTTCGATGTTGCACCTTAGTTTAGATCCTCGTAAAATCGTAATAATTCCGGTGATCTACGCTGACTTCAGAGACTTATCGGTGACTTACGACATCGACTTGACACCTCGTAAAACATTCCACGTGACCAGTTTTTTTATTTACTGAAGGGAGGTGGGAGGCCAAATATCCAGATGGTTCCGACCTCCTTCCCCCTAGTCTAGAAAATTCTGTGCGACCCCACTCCATCGGAGGTGAAAAAACTCACAGGTTCGCCTGTACTCTCCAGATGGCGCCAGATAAATTCAGTAGCGTGCGGGGCGGGCGGTGTGGGTGTGGCGGTGGCCCAGGGCATTCACCAGATGGGGGCAACCAAATTGACTTGACCTTTTTTGCTCTTTGTCACACTTCAACACTTTTTTAAAACATGGAAACCCCTTAATGATCGATTTGGCCCCGAGAACTCACGCCAGATAAGGGCATCCAGATTGTCTAGGCGACCATTTTTGCTCGTTAACACCTAACACCGAGGTGCATGGCGGAGGGGGCATCCAAATTTACTTTTGGCATCCGGGCATCCACCACTCTTTGGCACGCCACTGCATAGATTTGTCGATAAGTTCTTGAAATGGGCATTTTTGTGCTTAAGGTTTTATCGAGCGCCTAAAATTGGCAGAATAGATTTTATATTAACGCCAAAGACTGTATTGGAATATGCTTATTGGACCATAAAACGCATATCGACTCATCTGATTCTGCACAGCGCTTTCTTCAAAATATAGATAATTAAAACAAATAAATAAATAACATATATTAGAAAAATTAATTCAAAGTACTCTGTCGTCAGTTCACTTATGTTTTTTTCACTCATTAGTTGCACTTAATTCGATTGGTGACGCGGTTTAAGAAATCACATCTGATGCGGCAAAGTGAGAATTGAATTAACTATTCGACCAGAAGGAGTTCAGAGCACAGAGCACACAGAGTATGTCGGCTTACGAAATCCTACAAGTAATCACGCTTTCTGTCATGTCGCGACATCTCAAGAAGCTAAATGGAAAATCTCCTTTGAAAAGCCAACGAAACATTAGAACACATCACAGCTTCCATTTGATATCAAGACGTGTGCTACTCTGCATGCTATATTTAACACACACACACAGACACACACACATACACACACATATACACATGCGCACATACATATATACATACACACGCACACGCACACCCACCCACCCACATACACACACACACACTGACACGAGTTCATAAAGGAAAATTGAGTAGGCCATTTCATTCGACGAACGTCTATCCATCTTAATATCGCGCAATATACAGGATATATATATATATATATACACATGTATATATGCTGTATATATATATATATATATACATACATAATGATTGCATAGAGACGAACGAAGATAGTGTGCAGAGTTGGGGTATGGAGTGGGGTGGGCACCATCGCAGTCACGACATTTCGGGTAATTCTAGGACACAAAGCGCCATCTAGGGACGCCGACTGAGCCACTTAAAAATCACGCCATTTGGCTACAGACGTCTCTTCGCCCCCACACCCCACCCCACCCCACACCCCCACACCCCCACCCCTAATCTCTACAAATTAACAAAGGTGCTCGGCTATTTCTTGGAGCGGTTGGTCGTGTTTGCCCTTTCTCCCGCGATTTCTTCCTTCCCCGTCCCGAGAAGTCCTCTCCTCCTCCTCCCCCTTCTCCTCCTCCTACTCTTCCTTCTCCTTCTCCTTCTCTTCCTCCTCCTCCCTCCTCCTCCTCCTCCCTCCTCTCCTTGGTCCTTGTTTGGCCGACGGACTGTGCAGACGACTCTTGCCTTCAAATGGAAGCACCTGCTTCTTGGCGCCGTTATTCTGACAGGCGCCCGCGCACTGCTAAGGTGTCTGGTTTTTCTTTCGACAGAGGGCGAGCTGTATGCAAATGAAGGACGCTGCTTTTCCTGGAGACGGAAAAAGAGAGAGAGAGAGAGAGAGAGAGAAGAGGGAGAGAGATCATTAAAATTATGGCTTCTGACTTACTTGCTAGAAATTTCGCCACTGTATAATTTGCACCGGGTAGAATAAGCAGAATTGAAACGTAGAAGAACGCATTAAGTGAAAGGTGATCGGACGAATATCAATACAGAAATCGACGAAAGTCGTAAACAGCCGAGTTATAATAATAATAATAATAATAATAATAATAATAATAATAATAATAATAATAATAATAATAGCCATTTTAGTCTGGCTGTGCAAAGTCATAGTGCTAAATCGAGTTTTCTATTGCTGGAAGCGAATTTGTCGATGACATTGTCTATGGATATGTCCATATCTTTGTGAATATACTGTACATCAAGGCTAATCCGCATTGCCTTAGACGATCATCTTCCATTGAAGACGATTTTGTTGGTGGGCCGGGGGGGCATGCATCCCCAGTCATCCCCAACGTGATGGAACCGCTTCTGCCCACCAGCTTCGTTAACAAGTTTGGAGTTGGGGAGGGACGAAGAGTGATGTGGTAATATTTCCCATAAATTATAACAGCATAAATTCGTAGCTTGACTGCCTTTTGTTTGCCAACAAGCAACCACCTACTGTACTTTCGGGGAAAACACTAAGAATCGACAATTCTGCCGAATATTTGAAATCTTCTTTGCTGACTTCGGAGCTTAAAATCCAATTCTTTAATTTACGTAGCGCCTTGATAATGTGAATTAACGTCAGCCTAAAGCGCTGCGCAAGCGGTGTTCTATCCAGGCCTGTTAGAGGAAATATTCCCCTCAACCACAAAAATCCCCTTCAAAAAATCCCAGCACCGACGCAATTTTTTCTATTAAACTGTGTCTCTTCTCCTCCGGCCAAATCAATTTCCCCCCAAAGGCCTGGAGTCCAGGGGCGTCATTTGGCGTGGGAGGGCAGGGGACCGTGGCCCCAAGAAAATGAAGAAATAAGGTATAGTATTAATTAAATAAATAAATATGAAATATGCCAAAAATTACCAGAAATTTTGCCAAAATTTGACCACAATTGGCAAAAAATTACCTACCCTCACGAAAAAGTGTGAAATGACGCTACTGCTTGAGTCTGGTTTAAAGACTGTGCGTAAGTCGTACTAACGTCCTTTGTTGCGCCCCGCTGTATACAAGTGAAAACCCAGAAATCGAACCCCGGCTATCTCAGGTGACGCGTTAAATCCTTAGTGACGTCATCTGGACTAAGCGATCATATTCCCAATCACATCAATGTATTTCTCGCTTTTTCTCTATGATTCCGCTCCTCGGCAGGAACGTAGCCAGGAATTTGATGGGGCGGAGGGTATAATGTGATTTTGGGGAGGTATAAATCTTTATAAAACTTTGAAAATCTTAAAAAACGCATTAAAAATTTTAAGGTAGTCTGATTTTTTTTTTGGGGGGGGGTTGTATATATACCGATATATCCTCCCCGTCGCTACGCCCCTGCTCCTCAGAGGCCATGTATTGCTGCGTCGGCGTCCATTGACTTCCACTTTTCACGATCTCTGGTATTCCTCGGGAATTCCATGTTGTTTGTCTATCTCTTATAGTCCATCTCTTAATTATAGATAATGATATCAAAACGCAAGAGTTATCGCAGTTTTCCGCGTATTAATCCATTTTCACGCGATATGCATGTATAAGATTATTATGGTAGAATGGGCGCCTACGCTAGAAAATGCGTAGGGACCAAGGCGCCTACTTTCCAGACTTGGTTCCTAGCAACTTTGAACAAGCCTGTCTGCCAGGGGCGTAGCCAGGAATTTGATTTGGGAGGGGTGTATAATGCGATCTGGGGTGTATAAATCTTTAAAAAAATGAAAATCGTAAAAAACACATTAGAAATTTTAAGGTATAGTCTGAATTTTTTTTGGGGGATGTATACCGATATACCCCTCCCGTTGCTACGCCATTGTTGTCAGCGCTCGTCGGGGGACTAAGCGAGAAAATAGAAAATTAAAATACGTTAATTAAAGTGTATACTGTGTTAAGAGATTCTTAATAGCGGGCGCTGTATAAATCTTACGCTATATCGTTATGTAATGTAGCATTTGTATAGCGCCTCTTATATTTCTATTCAGCCTCTATGAACAGCCTTAGTAGTATTAGTCTTAGTCTATATTGTGTATATCTTTGCGAATGACTTTGATCAATGGATGATCGGTGCTTTGCTCGATGAGTTAGCTCGCCTTTGCTCGATGAGTAAGGTAGTTGTAAGCAGAGGCGTAGCAGCTATATGGACAACCTGGCCAAATTCCAAGGGCCTCCGTCGCCCCCGACCTGCAAAGGGCCCCGACCCGAGTCACTCGACCCTCCAATAGGGTCCAGTGTGCAAGACCGCATCACCGCATCTGGAATTTACGTTTGATAAGAGCTCTCTAAAGTAGCAGAAAGGGACCCTGCCCGTTTTTCGCCAAGGGCCCCCAAGCATATTGCTACGCCACTGGTTGTAAGACGAGAGTGAAAGAATTGTTCAGTAAAATTTATCCTTCCTCTGATCAACTTACAGTTACGACAAATGATTCAATTCTCCTATTTCTACGTTGGACCGGATGGAGGAGGGGCACCAGAGTTGACGTTTGGCAGTGGACTGCGGATTCAAAGTGAGGAGCGCTACTTTCTAGACATATGCGTCTTTTAGCTCGCCTTAAGAACAATAATGCTTCTTCTGCTTCTTGAAAAATCTAAACGAGTTTCTTTCAGAATTTCTTGACTAAAGTAGTCCAGGGACTATTTGAAGAAAAATGTATCACTGCGCTAAACTCAGAAAGTTTGTGGACATCCGCGCAAACAGCAAGCAAAAAAGGTCGTGCGGAAAATTTTTCACTGCACAAAGCACAGAAAATTGCATTTTACCACTGCACATTTTCTTTTTACCACTGCACATTTTGTGTATCACTGCACGTTAAAACAGACCCTGAAGTAGTCGAAGGACTCGACAAAAGTGCAGATTTCGTAAAATATTCTAAACTTTTCCCGTGATTTTGCCGCTGGAACCATTTGCTTTGCTATCCGCCTTCGGTCCATGCATGGTTTTGCGTATCTCTGCTTCGTTCGTTCGATCTGTCAATGTGTTCCTCTTGGCACGACCACCGAATTTTACAATCATGATACAGCTGCTTTGAGGAGTGGGGGGGGGGCTGTCACATTCGACAACGACAAACCGCCAGTTGAGGGGGAGGAGGGATGAAAATCGTCACGTCCATGTCACCCGTGAATCATGTCCGTGAGAAATGAGTGACGATGACGGGTATTTAGACCCTTTCCCAGACCGCAACAACACCCTTTGTTTCGTCGTCATCGGATAACGGGTACCGTTCTTCGAAGCTTCGCATTTTACTTAGACACGGTTCGCTGGTCACCGGTGGCGCCCCCTGCCGGGACAAAGAGACGCCCCCGGGCCACACGGGCTTATCACGTGCCAGCCATCTGGCGAAGAAGGGGTTTGATCCTCCTCCTCCTCCTCCTCCTCCTCCTCCTCCGTCGTTGCTGCTAACGCAGGAGGGTGGGACGCGAAATGATTCTCGCGCTGCTAAATAAGTTCTCATAAATCGAATTGCACGCAAAATCTTTTTCCCGCGTGACGTCATCACACGATGAGTCTATTTTATGGCATCGTGCGGCAGATATTATTTTCAAAATCTTATTTATCTTGAAAATTTTATTCAGTGTTACCATGAAGTTTATTTAAAACAACACAAGATTGTCTACAGCAGTTTCTGATAGTGGCTGTTTAACTTATACAGGGAAGACCCTACTGAAGTGACTGAACCACTTTAAAACTTATTGTTACTACTACTACTACTACTACTACTACTACTACTACTACTACTACTACTACTACTACTACTACTACTACTACTACTACTACTACTACTACTACTACTACTACTACTACTACTACTACTACTACTACTACTACTACTACTACTACTACTACTACTACTACTACTATTATTATTATTATTATTATTATTATTATTATTATTATTATTATTATGAGCACACATGTCTAGATAGTTTCTATGCGTATTGTACAATTTTATTCAGGTTTCAGACAGTCTAAGCCAGTGGTTTTCAGACCCCTTTGATGCACGACCCACATTTGAAATTCGAAAATGTTTGCGACCCACCTGTTTAACTAAACGGTCATTGGCACAGCGGGGGAAAAGTGTAAAGGCAAAAGAGGAAGTTGAAAAGTCAAGCAAGGAGTACTTGTCATTCCCCTACATCATGCCTAACCCTCCCTCGAACAATTTCTCAAAGGTTGATGCGCAAAATCTAACGGCTGATCTCAGAATAAGGGGGCCCGCTCCCAGAGCCGGTTCCAGGATTTCTTGGTGGGAGGGGATGGAATGAATTCATAGGAAGAGAGGGAAAAACCAATAAATTTTGCCGAAAAATAAAACGGCTGACAAACAAAAAAGCAATTTTCCCCGAATTTTACTAGACTTTTACCGAAAAATAGGTTGGCAGACAAAAAGGTCACCAGCAGCTTTCCCCCGTCATTTTACTTGACTTTTACCCAAAAATAGTTTGACAAACAAAAAAAGTCAGGTTGGGCTGCATCCCCATTCCACTCATCCCCCACGTGGAACCGCCACTGCCACAGGAGGATCTCCTGTGGCTATGTCGATGAACTAAAGTTAACATACTAATAATAAATTCGTACATATTTGGATTTTTTAAATTGATTAACTTCTCTTTCGTCTTCGAGACACCAGCGTGGCCCACAAGGCTCCCTCTTGCGACTTACCTTTGGACCGCGGCACACAGGTTGAGAACCACTTGTTTAAGCTTTTTTATTTTGACATAAACAGCGGCATATAGCAAGGAATTTGATTGGGGGTATAAATCTTAACTGATCGTTGCTATTTCAAAATCAAAACATATGTTAATGTTCCACATGTGAACAAAATGGCTACTAAGCAATAAAAAAATTTGAGGTAGTCGGATTTTTGGGGGTATATATACTGATATACCCCAGTCGCTACGCCCCTGGTTATAAAGTTGTTTTCTGCATTGGCTATAAAATCGAGGCAGGCAGCCACTTTACAGCTTTCGATAGATCAGTGTCGGGCAACCGGTGTGCCGCGACACTTTCAACTTTATATATGTGTATCGCAGTATTTCTTAGACTTAAAAATACAAATGATATATGTTCCGTGAAAAATATGAATTTCTTCATCTATAGAATGAATAGAATCTGCCCCAACAATAGTCTGCACCAGAGTTTCCCAAACATTTTGGAACCGCCGCCCTCTTCAGCGGTTTTGTAACATGCCACAACCCTAATACAACCCTAATAAATACAGTGTAATAATAACATGTAATATTTTTTTAAAATCCCGGGTGGCGGATAGTCCTAGGGAAACCTCCTGGGATTCCAGGTGCCGTGGACCAATACCAGAAGACGTCAGGGATGGTGGATATTGGCTGAAGGTTTTGACCTGCCAGCAGAGGGCGCGTGTCCAACTACTGTATATGGGGCATTGCGGCCAGCTCGATATTCGGCGAAAACAGGGTCATGGAAGGTCAAGACGGGAACAGGAGGCGGATCAACATTCTGTGTTGTCTGAAAGAAAATGGTGAGTCAGACCCAATGGGTTGGCAGAAAGCAATGATGATGATGATGATGAATATTTTTAAAATGACGTCCATAAATGACGTCATGCGATTTTGGCGGTTTTGACCTCCCTCTCTTTCGTCACAAGTTGTCAAAAAGTCAGACCGCCTAAAAATGACGTCTCAACGCGTTTACCCCCCCCCCCATCTTTTTAATATTAAAATTAATGTTTCAATTCACTTATTTCTTGAATGAAGCGGGTATTGCAATGAATTCGTTTGAAAATACTAATTATAATTATTATAGTTGAAGCGAAACTCAGAAACTTCTAAAATTCTTTTTTTAAATGAATTTTAAGTGTAAAATACGTTCAACTTTGCGGTAACATAGCATTGCGGTATTAATAACAATATTATTTATATATGTGACGTCACATTTCTAAAACCCCGTCCCCCTTTGTCACACATCGTCACAAATGTTTGAACCCCCTTCCCCTAAGTGCGTGACGTCATTTATGGACAGTCCCTTAGGCCATCTGGCGAAAGTTAGTTGAAAAGAATCGTCTGAGTTTTGAATAAAAGACAAAATAAAAGCTCTGATTCAAATCGAATGAAAATATGGCAAAGATATTGAGCAGAATTTTATATATATATATATATATATATAACAAAATAAGAAAAAATAAGAGAAACTGCTGTTGTAATGTTGAAATTTCTTGAAAATTATCTTTTAAAATTTTGTCACGAACATACCTTTCTTACGCATCTTAAATATTCTATTAGTATGGCAAAATCGCTTAACCGGTAGGTGAATGAAGGCAAGACAAAAAGATTCTTATAGTTTGTGGATCTCAGAGCAAAATGGTCGGAATACGCTTTCCTTGGCGTTATTGCTAAATAAGAATAATTCTTAAATGTACTATAGACCTGGTTTTCCCAAACTTTTTGGAACTGCGACCCACTTCAGCGGCTTTGTAACATGTCGTGACCCTGCAAACTTATTGTCAACTAAATTTGGATAAAACACTAATCAGTTTAATATAAGCTGTGTATAGAGGATTGTATAGCTTATAAATCTCTTAAAACCTAAGCCTACTTGCAACTTTCAAGGCTTGTGACATTGTGCTATTGGTTAGAAAAACACTTTTGAATCTTATTTTGCGCTACCCCGCGACCCATTAGACTGAGCCTTGTGACCCTATTTTGGGTCGCGAGTCGCGACCCACAGTTTGGGAAACACTGGTCTACACTATAGAGCAGTATAGAGTCTAGACTATTTTATAGTTTTTTATACTATGCTGCAGTGATGGGCAACTAACAAAAATATTAGTTAAACTATAACCCTGCAGAATCAACTAAAAATAAGTAGTTAAACTTTTTGCTTTCAGCTAACTATGTTAAAATCTAAAATAGTTAACTAAACTAAAAAAAAATAGTTAAACTATTTTGCAACTAATTTTACAACTGTTTTCATGTCATTCAAATATGTGTTCATGAAAACAATTGAGAACCGCTGCTATAGACGATCTGGATTATTTTATAGTTTTTTAGTCAATGAACCATTTAGTTTAATTAATCATTGATTGTCTATTTAAGTTTCTTAGTCTTGGGACTAAGGAACTCAAGTTTGCACTCAGAGAGTCTCAACGAGATAATGACTTTTGATGAGCAGAAAGACGGCACGTGGCACTGAAATTCTTGCAGTCATTATGATCTTGGTTTGAGTCCTTTAACTTCAATTTGATTCTTCTAGGGTCACATGTTTACTAACTCATTCAGTCTTTTCCGTTGACTATCGAAAACGCTCACTTATGATGTAATTCAATATTGTATATAATTCTTCTAAAGATAAACGACTTCTTATTCTTCTTTTTCATTTCTTCTTACCAACGAGATCAAAGATCGTTTTTTCTTAAAAATACACTTCTCTGACCAAGATCAGTGATATATCTTGTTCTTCTTTGTCTGAAAAAAATTTCTTCAGAAAGAAATAGATAAAAAGGTTCTGTAATTTCGGATCACCAGCTAAAATTTTTTAGTTAAACTATTTAGTTATTCTTCTTCTTTTTTTTCTTAAACTATCATTTTTTTTCTCTTCTTTTTATATTTAATTAAACTTTTCTTCTAACTAAAAAAAGTAGTTAAACTTTTAGTTAGCTTCTTAATTCTTTTCTTAGTTGCTTCATCATTCTATGCTGACTATACTAGTTTTACTTCTTCTTCTTCTTCTTCTTCTTCAATTGTTTTTATCAGGGTGCTTGGGACCTTCTTCTTTCTTTCTTTCCCTTGGCATTGCACTAGATTGGGGTTGGACGATGGGTCTGAATGAGTTCCTTCCACTTCTGTCTGTCTCTTGCTGCTCTGGTCAATTGGATGAAGTTCATTTGCATTTCTTCTGCATCATATTTTAAGTCTTCTATCCATGTTTTTCTTGGTCTTCATTGTTTCCTTTTCCTCTCTACATAGTTATATAGTGCTTTCTTCGGTAGTCTTTCTTCCTTAATTCTTTCAACATGACCAAACCATTTCAGTCTTCGTTTCTGTATTGATTCAATTATCGTTTCTTTTTGCTCTGTCTTTTCTCTGATCATTTCATTTCTTATTCTTTGTCTTCTGCTGACTCCTGCTTTTCCTCTTAACCAGTTCATTTCTGCAGTCATTAATCTTCTTTCGTCTTTCTTCTTTATGGTCCAGCATTCTGATCCATATAATAGTATTGGTTTGATCAGTGTATTATATAGCTTTAGTTTTGTTAGAATTTTGTAAGACTGATTGGGTGTTTTAAAACCTAACGAACCAATATTCAACTGTCTTTGTTAGAATTTGTCGCGTAATTCTTTACGCTCGTCGGATCCATGGTGTATTAACGAGAATGCAATAAATTATTCTTGTATTCTTAGGTTGAAATTAAATCGAGTGTTAGATTTTGCGGATGATAGTTTTCCCATCTGGGATTTGACCATTCGGCCGCGAATCTTTTCATTCATCCAAATGACCGTTAACAAAGTTCCAAATGGTTTTTGAATTGACGGGTCAATTAACACGCCTCCGTCACCCGTTTCCCCATTTAGTAGTTCATAAAGACCTCGGTAAGACACCCATCACGACCCCCTCACCTAGGTACCCCATTACCCTTATATGAAGATGGGAAAGAGGTTCGACCTCTGCCTTCACACGCATGAACCAAGACGTTCAAGGGTAACGATGGATTGGCACAAATGACCGAGGAACGACACAGGTGTGTTCCTGGGACCCAATCGTCTTTGGCATCTCTGTACCAAGATTCTGTATCCTCTGGCTGTCCATAGAATTAGAGAAGATCTTACGATGGGTTTCTTCGCCGTCATTTTCATGCTGTGCTGTGTTTATCATTCGGTGCAAAAGCTCTCTGTCTCTCTCTCTCTCCATCTCTGTCTGTCTGTCTCTGTCTGTCTGTCTGTCTCTGTCTCTGTCTCTGTCTGCCTCTCTCTCTCTCTCTCTCTCTCTCTCTCTCTCTCTCTCTCTCTCTCTCTCTCTCTCTGACTGGAGTTTTTGTCATTTCTGAGACAACAGAAAAACATTTTTCCCCATTCGCACTGAAATGTCTTCTTCAGCCCAGTGCGATTTTCCATTTCTATTCTTCAGTAGACTGGGTATGGAGTGGAGGAGAGGGAGGGGTCGCAAAAAAGAAGGGGAGTTCTGCGCTTTCTGACGACGACGACGACGACGACGAGTTATATAATTAGGTTTCGTAAGCCAAGAAGAAGCTATGAACGCTTGCGTGTCAGCGTCATCATCGTCGACCGAATAGAACGGCAGATGGCGCCAGTAAAAAGGGGCGGAGAGCGAGTGGGGCAGCGACGGGGGCGCTGTAGAGAGGAGAGGGGGAGGGCACGGCGACGAGGTTAAGGGGCAGCTATCGATTTTACCGAAATGCAGGTGGTTAATGACAGACGTCAGCCGGGGATTAGGGAGAACAGGGCGGCGAGGAGGGGGCGGGGTGGGGGTGGGGTGGGGGTGGGAGAAGAGTCGACAATTTATGAGAAGACTCGTCAGGGGGCAGCAGCGTCGAGAGCGGCGGTCGTCATGACGACAATCGATTCGAGGCAGACGACTTGACTGATGATTTAGCATCGCTGCAGACGATCACAGGCGAACGACGACGCATGAGAGAGAGAGAGATAGATAGATAGATAGATAGATAGAGAGAGAGAGAGAGAGAGAGAGACAGACAGACAGACAGACAGACAGACAAAGAGAGAGACAGAGACAGAAACAGAGACAAAGAGAGAGAGAGAGAGAGAGAGAGACAGAGACAGACAGAGACAGAGACAGAGACAGAGACAGAGACAGAGACAGAGACAGAGACAGAGACAGAGACAGAGACAGAGACAGAGACAGAGACAGAGACAGAGACAGAGACAGAGAGAAACAGAGAGACGGGAAAACGACTGATGTCGTTAAGATTATTATAACGTCAGCAAATATAGTCTTTTCCTAAATTTCGTCAATAAAATTATGTATCCAATCCAGTATCAATTAAAAATCACATTTTGGACCTAAGTTATATTTCTCATGTCAATCAATCAGATGAAATCGCGACAGTTATACAGCGCTTTGCCAGTAATAAATTAATATTATTCAGCCTAGAGTGGATTTACAAAAATCAAAATTTTTGACGCCCTCTACCGATGAATGGTGACCGTACCCCCAAACCCTCCCCCTCCCCCAATAGAGTATAGGAGATAATAATGTGATATATTCAGATAGTATCAGAACTGCTACGTTCGCCCAACGGCACGAACAGCAGTCCGGTGACGCGAAATACGCTGGCCATCTGGTGAAAGAAACGGCGTTTATTTGACTCAGAGTGGTGCCACCTAGCGACTAAAATTTATCCGCAACCGAATAATAATTATTGAAGAATGCTTTGTCAATTTAATTTAACGAGACTGGACGAGGCTGAAAGACTAACTGATCCAAGGAAGGTGGAATCCATAGGCCTTAACTTCTATTAGGGTGCTAGATTCGAGTCCCCCGCTTTTTCAGAGGCTACCAGAGGAAGGAGGAAAGCACAATAGGGGTTGGGCCCCCACTTTTTCACCCAAGTTTATGCCAATGGTGGAAACTGTTACTTTCACGACTCAAGAGACAGAATGGTACAACGACGTAATTAGGGGGGAAATTCGCTAATTAATTATTTAATAGTTATCCTCGAATAACACTTCCACCTTACATTCCTGATACACAAAATCTGATTTTCTGAGGAACCAATGTTAAAATGAAAGAACCGATTTTTCGGAACAGCTCCGTCCTCGCGCAGCGAAAGACGGAAGGAATAAGGGATGAATGACGTAATAAGTTCACACGGAGAGAGGGGTGGGGCAACATTTAAGAAGGAAATGAAGTCTATGGGGCCGTGGACCCATAGAACGCAGGCTTTATTAAATGAAATTAGACCGTGCGTCGAATGTACGCGCTATGTTCAGTGTTTAATCTAGACTCTGGACTCCGGGGGGGGGGGGGAGGAGGAACTGACAAGGCCGAGGGAAAAGTCAGCTAAGGGGCTGCTTTTAGTTGATGCAGTATACCAAAATTTCTGAGGGAATTTGAAATTTCCAGAGGGGGAAGTGCAATTTTCTCCCGGAAACGGCCTAGATTAAACCCTGGCTACGTTCAGAGACTAGGAGAATACAGCTTCGTTGGTCTTCGTGGCCCCTGATTTTTCTATTACGAGACGTGCGACCCCTGTACGCTATACATGACACGGTCCGATCAAGTGGCGTAGCGAGGGGCAGGGGCGAACCGCCGCCCCAGGCGGAACTAGCCCTAGTGGCAGAATTTTTGGTTTTTAAAAATTCAAAAAAAAAGAAATTCGTCTCTATGTCACAATATGAAAAATCGTAAAACGATTACAAAATAGGTAAAATAGTCAAAATTCAAAATCAAAGTCCAGTAACCGGATAAAAATGGACAAGAGCGGCAGTAGCGTGCAAGGGGGTGCGGTGGCCCCGGGCGCCGACCAGATGGGAGTGCCAAAATTGATTCGACGACCTTTTGCTCATAGCTGTGAAGTTTCCTCGAAATTTGTTTAAAGTTCGTAAAAGTTCAATAAAGTTCAAACATTTTTTTAGCGACGTGATCCCCGGGGAGCCCACCACCACTCCTGCACGCCACTGAAGGGCAGCACTTTCTATTTTCGCCCCCAGGCGGCACTATGCCTCTCCAGTCTCCACGCCACCGGTTCGATACCACGAAGTCGCATCAGGCAAGCGTTCACTTTTCATGCCAAAGAGTGTAAAGTATCCAATTCTAGAACAAACACTGAAATTGGTAAGAGAGCTTTTTCTATTTCTGGGCCAAAAATCTGAAACTCTCTCCATCTGGTTGTCAGATCTTCCAATAAACTGAGCATTTTCAGATCTAGGCTTAAAACACATCTCTTCCAACTAGCATTTCCTCCATAGTCTGTCTTGCTGTTTCCCTCTGATTGATCTCTGAAATGACCTGGTCTTTTGCGGATGGATTTGAAGTACCATCGATTGATATCCTCGGGTTTTAGAAATGATAGCTATAGAAGTGCATAATTATTATTTTGTTTTCAAAGGCTAACAACGCATTGTTTAATAATAAAATATAATAATAGGCCTAAAAATAATAATAATTATTATTAACAGTAAAAATTGACAATTATTAGGCAACAAATGTCATCTAAAACAGTTTCCCAAACTGTGGGTCGCCACCCAAAAGTGGATCGCAGAGTTCAGTCTAATGGTCGCGGGGAATCCGCGAAATTTGATTCAAAAGTGTCATTTTCTAACCAATACCACAATGTCACAAGCCTTGAAAGTTGCAAGTAGGCTTAGGTTTTTAAGCAATTTATAATGCCTTCAATCCTCCATGCACGGCTTATATTAGACTGATTAGTGTTTTATCCAATTTCAGTTGATAATAAGTTTGCAGCGGTCGCATTTCGGAAAGTTTAGGAAACCCTGGTCAATGGTACTTCTGAAAATTTATCTTATTTGTATTTACGCATCATCATCGTGATCATTTTGCTTTGAAACTCCACTTACAAAATTTAATGATGTGGTTACCCAGAGGTTCAGCGATTTGCCATATTCATAGGACTTTTAAGACGCGTAACAAAGGTATGTTCCTAGCGAAAATTTTTAACAGATAATTTTCAAGAAATTTTAATATTTCTCTCTTTTTGTCCTATTTTTGGCGAAAATATAAATAATTCTGCCTAATATTTTTGTCAAAATTTCATTCGAATTGAATAAGAGCTTTTGTTTTGTCATTTATTCAAAACTCAGAAGATTTTCTTTTTAATTAACGTTCGCCAGGTGGCCTAATATTTTTAAACATTAAGTGCTATGATTAGGGTCGCGGCACGTTACAAAACCGCTTAAGTGGGCCTCGGTTCAAAAATGTTCGGGAAACCCTGATCTAAAATATAGTGGATTTTTCATAGGTAATTTATCACGTGGCCACTGGTAACAATTCGAAGAGACGAATTTAGGATAAGTGCATGCAAGCCACATTTCATTATGCTACTGGTGACGTGTTTTTGTAATGAAAGATTCCAATTTTTTTTAGATGTTGGCTGGGAATGGGCCAAACGTGTGGAAACTCAAACCTTGCGTCTCTTCTGAATAGAATAAACTGGTGACGTTATGTAAAAAGCTCTTCTGAATGAACAACACGTAAAAGCTTTCCCAAGATGATTAACCTGACCAGGGGCGGTTCCACGTTGGGAATGACTGGGGATGCATCCCCCCACCGGCATACCAAAACTGCGTCTTCAATGGAAGATATCGTCTAAAGTGTAAAGTTTTAAACGGATTATCCTTGATGTATATCCACAAAGATATGGACATATCCATAGACAAAGTCATCGATAAATTCGCTTTCAGCAATAGAAAACTCGATTTTACACTATGACCTTTTACAACCAGACTAAAATGGCTTTTATACACTGACAATTGGCCCAATTCTGAATATCTTATTTTATAAATCAAATCTACAGATTTCTTCCAAACCGTTTACATATAATTCCTTTGACAATTGGCGGGATCTTGCTAGAAAATCATTGCCTCCCCCACCAAGAGTTCTTGGAACCGCCACTGACCTGAACGGAAAGTGGCGACGACAGTGGCGTAGCCAATGGGTTTTGGGGGGTTAACCCGCCCCTTGTCTGCCGAAAACAAAATATTTTTAATTGTTTTCTATGCATTTTATTTTTTGATGCGACTTTGAGGTCAAAAACCCCTTTGCTACTGTAAACGTCTAAGTAAGAAGCGAAGACTTTTTTGCTTGTCAGGGAAAAATAGAGGCGATACCCTTTTTTTCGCTTGTCAGGATTTTTTGTAAAGGTGGTCACGGTCAAAACCAAAAACCAAGGCCCCCTTCCGGAAATCTTGGCTACGCTACTGAGTGGCGATGGATTAGGAAAACACAGACTTGTGTTATGTATTATGCCATTCAGTTTTATGGTGATTTTTTAAAAGTAGTATTATGCTATTCTGTTGCATCTGACGAAATTGAAACGAAACAGATCGAGGAAGACGACCACAAGACGTCATTTTGATCTTACTTATTTGACTCTGCGCTAAACTAAATCGAACAGACTCGTGATACACTGTCATCTCAAAGTCATCCAACTCTAGCGAGGAATCGGGCAGCTATACAAAGGAACAACTGTCGTCCACCCTCCGGGGGTGGGAGTGGGTGTTCCACCTCCATCAGCAGGGTTATTTCTAGGATTATCAATATTGGGGGCGGTGTCGGTATATTTTAGGGGTCCCCTGCCGAAAAAGTCTGACAATCAAAAAAAGTCTCATCGGTTTTGCGCAAATCCCACGACCAGTCCCATCCGCAATAGGGACACGTCCCCTTCTCCCATGCCTAGGCCAATGATGCCCGGTCGATTGCAATCAATGCTCCTCTGTATAAATAAGGTCATGCATTTTACGAAGCAATCTAATAATGTTTCGACTGTGACACTAGCGCGCTGAGGGCACCTAGCGAATGGAAAAGTCTCTATCTAAACGCACCTAGCGAATGAAAACGTCTCGATTTCAAAGCGGCATCTGTCGCTAAAAATCTTATACAACGGCCTTTATGAGTTTGCACTTTGTGAAATATGCTAATTAGAAATGGCACCGATCAAAAACATAGCAGAATAAAATTCATATAATCTAATTTGAAATCGTGGCGCATAAAACAGTGTTTATTCTAGGCCTGTTTTTTTTGGGGGGGATTACCTCTCGAAGTTTTAAAATCCCCCCCCCAAAAAAAGAATTGTATATGTTGGCTTGGGGGATGGAAATGCCCCCCAAGCGTGGAGAGACAAATCTTGTCCTCAAACATTTCAAACTCCCCCCAATGTCAAGGTGGCTAGAATAAACACTGGCATAAAAATAACTTACCTCGTCGTCACCTGAAGATTTGCAGATCTTATAAATCCGTCAAGACTACGATTACGACCACAGAAAACCGTTACTAATCAAGTCTCATCATTCGCAGATTCTTCGATTACAAACAACGTGAACGATGTAATTAATTCGTGCGAAAAATCGGAATCGTAACACATGAAAGTTAAGAACTGGTTCCTCAATTGGTGAATGCTGTCAATCAATGTCATGCGTTCGTTCCGTAAATCATGGCATTCCTCTAAAAGCGATTACTTCAACGCAGTCACTCTTCACTTTCAGCCTCAGGGCGAAATAGCGACGACGCATTCGTCTAATTTCCGCTTTAAACTTTTAGCAAAAGAAAAGCTCTTCAAAACGAGATTAAAGCAATCCGACTAGTAGCAATCGGTGCACAGTCAATCAGGGGCGTAGCCAGGAATATGATTTGGGAGGGTATAAATGTTTGGGGGTGGTATAAACCTTAACTATAAACCATATAAACTACATATAACCACATATAAATCACATAAACAACTCTAAGGTAGACTGTTTTTTGTTGGAGGGGTATATATACCGATATACCCCCCCACCCGTCGCTACGCCCCTGCAGTCAATCAACGACTGCGAAGATCAATCAATGTACGCTTTCCTCAGAAGATCAAAATATCGGAATAGTGAACAAGATGCGAACGCTAATCGAAGTCAATGGAAGATGACAACGAATTCTCTTATCACATTCGACGAAACGAGTAATTCCAAACCAGTGAACGGATTATGTCCATATCCAATTATCGCCCACCCGTTTACCACGATGCTTTTAACTGAGAACTCTGACGTCAGATTTATGCGCACCTTTCCGTAATTATCCGGACAGAATGAACGTAGGAAAAGTAGCACCGCCTCTCCATAGAACACCGTCATCTGTATTGACGACGACGTTGATGACGAAGTTTAAGGGGATGGCGAAAACGAAGAGTTCTTTGTCGGTGGCGCCCCCACGCGGGCTCCGATGAAACAATGGCACAAAGGCGTTCTTTTTCTGCGACTCCTCGGCGGCGGCGGCGGAGAGCGGCTTCGGAGCCAGAGAACACAACACGACAATGGGATGCGGGGCACATAAAGAGAGCGAACGAGAGAGAGAGATGGAGAGAGATACCAGATCCTGCAGCTGTTGGGTGGTAAGTTCATTGACGCATGACGCACGAGTCGATCAAATCCTCGCTTTCGAGAAGATCATCTTGTTCGACGAAAAAGCTCCCGATTATCGCCCGTAAACCCCTCTACGACACCAGAACGAGTCCACAAAAGACGACGGAGCAGAAAGGAAGGAAGAAGAAGGAGGAGGAGGAGGAGGAGGAGGAAGAAGAGGAGTCTCAATGGAAAGGCAGGGGGTCATCTGACGGCGACGGTCAACGGCCACGCACGCGCACCTGGCGGCCGATCGAGTAAACACAAAGAGATTGTTTTATCGCCCGCCTTTGTTTCAATTACTAGGCGTCTCGCTCACCTGAGAATCAGACACCGCCCTCTAGCGGACGATGAGAAAAAGAACAAATGGCGAGAAAAAAAGACAGACAGACACACAAACAGACACAAACAGACACACACACAGACACACAGACAGACACACAAACAGACACACAGACAGACACACAGACAGACACACAAACAGACAAACAGACAGACACAGACAGACAAACTAAGACAGACGCAGACAGACACAGACAGGCAGACAGGCAGACAGACAAACAGATAGACGGACAGACAGATAGACAGACAGACAGATAGAGAGCAGTACCTGTAAATTGCCAAGCAACACAAAGCAAATTAATAATTATTGTTTTTGGATCTAATGTCAGTCTAGACATAGTTATTGATCGGTCACTCGCAGTTACAACGTCGATTGTTAGATGGAACAAAAGTCGATTGGCACTTCCCGCTTTTCATTGCATTCGCTTATTCCAGCGCTTGGTTCGAATTGACGCAACTCCCAGCATGCATCGCATATCACACAGTTATTTCTCATTCGGTTCATCCCTGATTAAAACCGTGCACTGCCAAATAATAAATAAGTTTGCAGTAAAAGTCTACTACAAATAGACCTCTAAACACCCGAATAAAAGGAATTGCACCACAAGTACACCAGGATCCGCGTTCAAAAACTGAATAAAATAGATGCAGGGAACCGCTAGAAAGCAGACATATATACAGTAGGTCGTCTAACTAGTAGTATACAGATTTCGGGAACAGTATAAAGTAAGTAAGTAAAGTAAAATCTCGTGGATTTCTATAGCGCCTTGGAAAGCAGCACAACAGTAGCTGCTTATTCTTAGGCGCGTGTAGGAGAGAGGGGGGAGATGACACAGAAGAACAGCGTCAGAACAGCAGAAAATCTTGTATTGACAGGAAACTGCGACGAGCGGCTTCCGCAACGATGATCGAAGGGTCCGACAGAAACCTCTGCGTCAGAAGAAGCTGTCCACTTCGAGAGGCAGCCTTGCCTTCTTCCCCTGAGTCCGGGCTGCTGAGGCTACGTTTCCGCAGTTCGTCCTCCGAAATGCGTCCTAGGCTGAGCGGTCTCTTGGAGACGATGTGGCGACACAGTTGATCGGCGAACGCTTCGACAGACGCAAAACGATTTTTCCTGACGAGAACGACCACAACGCCCGCCTCTCCGATCGCACAGTTTCCGCTCTTCAGTGCCACGTCTGACAAAAAAACATGCAGCAAATAAACCGTCTCGTAAAGTCCGCTGAGCACAGAAATAAAAGAAACAGCGAGAGTAGGTTGAATTCAAGAGTTCCCCCCTAAGACAAAATCTTCGCTCGCTCCACGTATTATCATTAGACCTAGAACTTAAGTGCAATTGGGATGCGATGTCTTGAAAAATGGGTCTTTGCAGAATAACCTTCTGCCGGAAATTCAAAATTTAAACAATTGAAACACTTAGGATGAAAAATAACATGATATATATATGAAAAACAAGAGTTACATATTAACGATTGCATGTAGTTAGGTTTATACTACTGTATACGCATGTAAGACCTACTACACAGCGTGCTTATATCTTCACAAACACACACACACACACACACACACACACACACACACACACACATATATATATATATTTGAGAGGGAGAGAAAGAGAGAGAGAGAGAGAGAGAGAGACAGACAGACAGACAGACAGACAGACAAAACAGACAGACAGACAGAAAATTCAAATCAAGCAAACACACACGATGGATGCTAAGTATGGTTAACCAAGTCAATTAAGGAGTCGAAGTTAATTACTTCCGTCAATGAAGGTTCCAATGAAGACGTCGTCTTTCGACTGAAATCTGTAGGCAACGTCATTGATTGAAACGGTCTCGTTCAACTCTCGCGAGAGTTCTTCCAGATGTTCTCTCGTAGAACGGGAATCGGTCAGAGGCAGGGTGTCCAAGTGCTGCACTTGAACCGCCGGCTTTAACAACAACAGCAAAGGCATCAGAGCAATTTCAATTGTCAGCTGACGATTATCACTAACTTGTACGTGAAATTCAGAATAAATAATTCAGGGCATGTTTTAAGAAAAATT
Organism: Metaphire vulgaris; assembly: GCA_018105865.1. Taxonomy (NCBI): domain Eukaryota; kingdom Metazoa; phylum Annelida; class Clitellata; order Crassiclitellata; family Megascolecidae; genus Metaphire; species Metaphire vulgaris. The sequence continues at coordinate 11,768,925 of CM030842.1, read as the reverse complement.
TATCACTGCACTAAACTCAGAAAATTTGTGGACATCCGCGCAAAAAAACAAAAAATGTCGTCAGAAAAATTTATCACTGCACAAAGCACAGAAAATTGCATTTTATCACTGCACATCTTCATTTTATCACTGCACATTTTGTGTATCACTGCACGTTAAAACAGGCCCAGACATGAATAAGATAAGAAAATGGAAATCCATAATTATAGCTGAAAACCTTAGATTAATTCTCCACGCAAAATGAAAGGAGACCAGAGAGTTGTTTGCTTGTCAACTTTAAAAAAATATATTTTTTGCAAACGCGATTCGATACTTGCGAAATATCTAATCGCGACGGCTGGCCACTTTTGACAGAGCCCCACTGAAGACCTTACAGCAGTGCTTCCCAGACTTTTTCTAGCCACAGCACACTATCCAAGAAACATACAGTCAACGACACACTGCAGCCGACAAGCAAAAACCTCTTCTGTGATCGTAATCTCTTTCTTTTCCCAAGTTGACAAGCAAAATAAGGTCGTCGACTTATTTACATTAGCTGTTATTAGATCATATTCTAGGTCTAAGAAAAAATTATTTTCAAACATTGTGCCGCCGCGGCACACTTCCAAAGTTGCTGCGCGGCACACAGGTTGGAAGCACTTCCTTACAGTGTCACTGGATGATATCCATCCATCTTAGAAGCAGAGAACTATCCTGTGGTCTGGATAGTCTACCTGAGCGATGGTTTTCATCTTCTTCAGTCGTTCCGTGCAGTTGATGGCGATGTCGACCATCAGGTCGTAAAGTCTTTGGTCGCGACCGACCCTTTCGCTCAAACAACTCGCCTGAAACGTCCATAATTCACGTTACATGGTCAAATGGTGGGAAAACGAAGAACTGCAACTTATTAAAAACCTTACTGAAACGAACAAGCACCAAATCACTTGCAATGACCTTCCACTTTTGCATAAATAAACTCTTACTGGTAAAGCACATGGGGGGGGTGCTAGGACAAAATATCAGCGGACAAAATGTCACGGACAAAATGTAACCCTAACTCTAACCCTAACCCTAAACCGTGACATTTTGTCCGCTGACATTTTGTCATGACATTTTGTCCGCGGACTTTTTGTTCGGCTGCGCATGTGGGCTCTATGCATTCAATACTGCTTTTATTCATTTTTATACAACACCTAGCTCGGATTTAAGCCTGATTCGCGTGCTCTTACAATTTAAAAAATCAACATGTTTTCAGCATGTACGAGTATTATTATCCTATCTCGCAGCTGGAAGGAGTTACGCTTGAGGCATTTTTATTTAGAAAAAAATGCAAACAACAACGTAGCGAAAGGTCTCATTACCATTGCCATTATGCTCTTTAAAAACATTATAACGTTGGAAAGTACACTGTAGATACCAAGAGAGAACACAGTTCCCGTTGAATCATATAAAAGTACGTTGATAAATACAGTACAGAGAGTATATTTATATATTTATTTGATTTAAATTATTATTCTATAAAACTTTTACAATCTTATCATACATCGTATGTATGGGCTGTACGAATGACAGGTCGGAAAAAGCAGAAATCAAAATGGAAATATAAAAATTAAAATATCAACATATTTTTTATGATTCAGCAAGAAAGGTATCAATGGCAATGGATGTGATACCCTTGCTGTATCATTTCAGTGTGTTGATATTTCATTTTGAATAGCTGAATATCAAATATAACATAAAAGCCTCAATTATATACAGATTGATTGATTGTTTGATTGATTGATAAAGCTGTTTTGAAAAGTCTTCTAATTCGTTGTTTGTCCGACTTTGTAATCTATCGTCAACTTTAAGCTTCTTAATACAGTGAAACCTTCATTTTCACTAGAATTCTATTCTCTTGACCCTAAAGGTCAAATAGATTATATTAATTTCAATGACGGCCTAGAGATGACGTGCAGTTAGAAAGACTAAATGACCCATCGCGTCGTCGTGCTGTTGCGTCACTCTCTATCTGACATGACATGAAATACAGACTGACCTTGAGCATGAGAGCTATTTCGCTGTCTTTATAGACGAGAACCCGAGGGCATTGTGGGTCCACCGTTTCCCCATTCGTCGACTCGTTTCCATTCCATCCAATGAAACGAAAAGTCGACCGTTGCCTCGTTTCCGATTCTAGGTCAAGTCCGCCGCCGCCGTCGCTTCCGCTGTCAGTGCGGACCACTTCCGGTGCGGAATCTGGAACTCTTGAACTGCCAGACAGAGTCGTCGACGGGTGTGAGATCGGTGGAGTGATCGCCGACGCGGAAGTCGTTTTCTCGTTGGCATCTGGCACCGGAAGTGCCAATTCGGACGAATCCTGAAAGTCTGCGTCCCTGCCTTCGACGATGACTGACGGATGAGTCTCCACGATGACGTCAGAGAGCACCTGTTGCTGATCAGATGACTCATCAATTTCCGACTTATCGGGAAGTTCAGTCGTTAATCCAGCCGAATCGTTTTGCTCAATCGAAGATGACTCAGCAAGTAAACGTTGTGATCTACGAGTTTCCGGTTGCGGGTGGACTTCCGCTTGTGTAATTGTCGTCGTCATCACGTGACCTGATGACGTCATTTTCGCCGGAAGTGTGTCTGGAATCGATCTGAGGATGACCGAAGACGAATTCCTGAAAGCAGGTATTCCGTGATCGGTCAACGTATTCGCTTTTCCTTCTGAGATGACGGAGTTTACCTGCATACCTGTCGGCGTCATCAAAACGGAAGTTGCCCTGGGAGACGATGACGTCATCCAGTTGTGATTCAAGTCGCCGGAAGGAGACTCCGGACCGTACGTCAACAGAGACGACGGTGGCGTAACCGACGTCGGCGATGACGTCATGAGCACAGAGTTCGGATTCGACCGGCGACCTGTCTCTTGCGAGACCACCGATGACGTCACGTGACCGGTCTTCGTGTCGATGACTGACGTCATCTTCTTGACGGGAGCGACTGATTTCACCGTCACCGAGGCGTTTGACTGCCTGACGTCATGAGTCGTGTCGACGCGGTGGATTCCCGGTGACGCGATCGTGACGTGGGAAGGTGATGACGCTGTACATGACGTCACGTTGGAACGTCTTAATGACGTCGTTGAGCTGATGCCGAGATCGGATTTGACGGAGTGAATGGTGGAATTTGAAGATCGAGGCAATATCTGAAAGAAAGGCGAATGAGGAAAGAGGTCCCTTATCTTATTCCTCTAACAAGGATCCCCATTAAAATCTAATCTATTCACAGTGCACGTGCATGACACGTTTTATTTTAGCGTATTTTCCCTCTCAAATATTTCATTAACCGTTCGCCAATTGTAGAATAAAACATAATGCTATTTGACAAGAATAAGTGACGTGACGGATTAAGAGTCTATTATTTGTCTAAAATCACATGATAACTAATAGTTCAGAATTGACTTAAACATATTTTATTACTTTTGTTACTTAAATAATTATGAATATCTCTGTTAATTTATTTATATGGATGAATAGTCTGTCAATGACCACTTTTTTCTATATTAATTGATCTGCATTTCTATAACTGAGTGTTTAAAATGATCAATACATTTTACAATATGACTTGTATATGTTTTCATTTTGAGTTTTTGAGTTGAAAAATAAACTCTTTCTTCTTCCTCCTCTTCCTCCTTTTCTTCTTCTTCCTCTTCTTATTCCTCTTCTCTACCATTTTCTTTTTTCTCTTCCATTTTCTTCTTCTTTCTTCTTCTTCTTCTTCTTCTTCTTCTTCTTCTTCTTCTTCTTCTTCTTCTTCTGGACGCTGCAATGTATCTATTCTATCATATAGCTTCCTGACCTATAACGTTCTAACCTTGTGTGCCTGTATATCTCAGCATTTTCCCCAATCCCTCCCTTCTCCGTCGCTTGCACACACAAATACATGCGTACTGAAAGCGCATACCCGAAACAACACGACTCAAAAGGTGAAAAAGAAGTGTCAGTCTTTGAAATGAGGCGCTTGCAGGGATATTTTTACACCCCGAACACCCTCCTCCCCAATTTGAGGTCGACACCCCAAAATTTGGTAATGTGACAATGGTATGCATACAAAATGCATACTAATTAGTTCCAGACAACCCCCCCCCCAATTTGAGATCGACACCCTCCCCATATTCACAATCCTAGACATATCCCTGGGCGCCTGTCACTTGCATTTTAGATTCTTGTCAAAACAACAAAGCCTCTGTTGCGAGTAAATTCTAGACCCGTTAGACGACCACACATCTCAGGCGCTGAGCGTCGCCTCCTCCTGTCGCCGCCGCCGACGGAGTTTCGGTGACGCTATGATGAGGAAGGGTTCAAAGGGGGATGCAAAGTTGGTGGACTAACCATTAATAATCTAAGGTATGCAGACGATGTGGTTTTGCTGGCATCGAGTGCACAGGAACTTCAAGAACTAGTAAGCAGAGTGGAACAAGCGAGTGCGAAATATGGGCTTCAAATAAATGTAAATAAATCAAAAGTAATGACAACTAACGGAGACAAAGTTTCCATCAGAGTAGATCAGAAGGTAATAGAACAAGTGGGAAAGTTTACATATCTTGGCACAATTATATCAGAAGACTGCTCCCTAGAGGAAGAAATAAAGGCCAGATTGACAAAAAGGAAGGGTTGCCATCAGAAAAATGAAGAACATTTGGAAAGACAATAATATCAGCATGAGAACAAAGAAGAGGATAATGAGAGTGTTGCATGGAGTACAGCATCATATGGATGTGAAAGTTGGACTCTGAAAAAGAAAAATACAGAGAAGAATAGAAGCTTTTTGAAATGTACTCATTACGTACCATGCAAAGCATAAGCTGGAGAGATAGGAAAACCAATGAGGAGGTTTTGAAAATGTCAGGCACGGAAAGACGTTTCCTCAACATGTGCAAAAGAAGGAAGCTTTTCGGACACGTACAGCGGAACAAACACTAGGTCAACATTGGAGAGGACAATCCAACAAGGAATGATGTCGGGAACTAGACGAAGAGGGCGACCAGGGAGACGATGGGCGGATGACGTGGAAGAGTGGACAGGAATGAAAATGTCAGCAGCAGTCAAGAAGACTGAAGATCGACATGGTTGGAGGAAAGAAATTCATGCTGTCACCTTAACTTCAGTTCATGAAGGAACGAAGATGATGATGATGATGATGATGATGATGATGATGATATGATGAGTGCTACGAGGCAACAGAGTTCGTCTGTATGAAACTATAGCCACGTGCTAAAATAGAAGAAGACGCAAAGGTCAAAGGTTAACCTGTGCTCTTTGTCCTCCTCCTCCTCCGACGCGTACGAAAGTTTTCCCATCAACGGCCGAATTGTACGATTGCATACTGTTCCACTCAGACAAAAAAACCCTTTCTAAAACAGAACAACATCATCGTTGTCGCCATCATCATCATCATCATCATCATCATCATCATCATCATCATCATCATCATCATCATCATCATCATCATCATCATCATCATCATCATCATCGTCATCGTCATCATCATCATCATCGCCACCACCAACAACAACACCTCGTCATATCGCATAGTTTTCGTCAAAAGCATCTGTCCGCTATGTTATAAGCTTAACATTCAGTGTTTATTCTAGGCCCTTTTTGGATTCACCCCTTTCCAAAGTTTGAACCACCCATTTTCTATATGTTGCATTGGGGATGGAAATTCCCCCCAAAAGTGTGACGAGAGGGGGCTTTTTATTTAGGAGAGGGGGAAAACATAAAGATATAAGGATATGATGACAATATTCAGAAGAGCATTAGAGCATGTGGAAAAGAAGGGGAAGAAAGATAAGGAAGGATGCGATGACCTTTTTTTGCTTGTCACCACTTCCCGAGAAAAAATCTCTAATCTTCATGATGATTCTCTCTGTAGTAGTCATTATCATCGTTGAAAAGTTTCAATAATTTCACTTAGTCGTCGGTCAATCAAGAGTTAGTCACGACCATTTTATATCTTTGAAGGTATGAGAATATAAATTGACCCTTTCATCTAAAAATTACCACGGATATGATTTTTTGACTATGATTCTCAATCTGAAACGACCACAAACTGCTTTCGATGCATCATTATTATAGCGCTAAAGAAGTTTGTGATTGATTGATGATTGATCGATCGATTGATTGATTGATTGATTGATTGATTGATTGATTGATTCATTCATTCATTCATTCATTCATTCATTCATTCATAGAGCTCTCGATACTGCTGACAGCGGCTACGTGTGACTATGATAGACGGTATACATAAAGCGAATTACTCTCTTAGAGTTCCGGTAGTAAGTATGTGCTCTGAAATCTGTTCTGAACTAATAAGCTATTGCGGTAAATCGATAGAACACGTTCTAAAAGGCGGTACACTGTAGATATATAACATCGGCTCATTTCTCACCAGTGTTGGAGTTGTGAAATTTGAGCTGGGGGAGGGGTTGAGGACTGAAATTCAATGAATGACAGTAACTGCATGTACCCGACATGCGATTTTTGAGAGGGTTGCCAAGAGCGCTGGGAGGGTTCAACCACCCCCCCCCCAACCCCCCGGCAACTCCAACCCTGTTTCTCGTGCACCAAATGGATTTCACGGGTCTTAGAAGCTATCCAAGTTTCCCATTCAGTAACTTGGTTTCGTTGCGCATTACAATGAACACCCAAAGAAACAGCCATCGACTCTTTAGCTCCTTCATACTCATTGTAAAAGCGTGCATAGGGTGTATTCATAGTAGCGTTCATCAAAGGACGATGGGCGCCTATTGTGAAAGGAGGCGCTGGCCTAACTATAGTCTACCGTATAGGCGCCAAGCGAAGGATAATTATGATCTTTTCAGGAAATGAAGGTCGTTCACAAGGCCGTGTAAGCGTATAGGCGAAGGGCTTACACTGGCGACGGGTGTAAACATATTACCTGGTTACCTGAAAGGTAATTTGTGCGTCACGGAACGCAATCGATGTGTGTCGTCTGCTCTTGAGTTAAAGTTGAGTGCTAGAGTATTTAGAGTCATGGGCAGAGCTTCGCTTTGGAGTAAGGAGGAATTAGATTTTTAAAATTATTTTTAATATTGTTAAAATATTAATCGAATGTAATAATAACTGAACCGTAAGAGGTCTTTTTTTTAGTTTGACAATGCTAACGCTGGAACATGACCGCATGCATGGTACAGGCCATGAACCGCGGGTAGAAATGTGCGGATCGCGGATAGATCCGCGGCAAGAATTTCACGGATCTGCGGAGGTCCGCGGATATATGAAATGAACGAATGAAGTCAATGTAACGTTTCCTGACCGAAATAAAGCGCGATAACTTCCAACTCTGTGCAGAGATGGCCGATGGTCACTAAATAATCAGTGTTTATTCTAGGCCTTCTCGGGGGGATTCCCCCTTAAAGTTTTAAAATCCCCCCCAAATTTTTTATATGTTGGCTGGGGATGGAAATCCCCCCAAGTGTGGAGACTCAGACCTTGTTCCCCCAAACATTTCAAAATCCTCCCCAATGTCAGAATAAACATTGCTAAATAATGACCCATGACCTATTGAACCCTTGACCCACGTGACCAATGGATCATTGGCAATTAGATAGCTGTAAATACAGTATATCATTTTAAATCCATTAAACCATGCCAAAACCAATGTTGAGTACCGGGCAAGCTTGTCTATGGAACGGACCTCCATGGGAATCCCAGGAGATTCGTCCCATGGGATGGGATGGGATGGGACAGCACTGTTCCGTCCCATCCAGTGGGACTCTTGGGACAGACCAGCTCTTAATTTTTTAAAACCTTTTTGAAGCTTTTTATCCTTTCTTTTTCTTCATATTTAGTTAGACAGACAATTTATACAGCGCAGTAATCAAAGCGAATAACTAAAGTCAAGAGCGCTTTACATTATCACACACGAACGAGATGTTAAATAAGTGTGTTTTTAGTTTCTTGGCGAATAGTTCGATGTTTAACTCATTTGTCACAGTGTTAGGTAATGAGTTCCAGAGTGCAGGGTTGCCCCGCGTGACGGACCTCTCCCCAAATGTCACTGTCCTGGAGGGAGGAGGGACGACTAGCTTGACACAATGCCCAGAGGCACTGGCCAGAGCAAAGCTGAAGACGCCGTTCTGTGAGCGGGAGCCTGTGTATCAGCTGAGTCAAGTAGGCAGGAAAGTCAGGATCATATAAGGCGCAGAACGTATGCCAGCATCTCTTGTATCCTATTCGTTCTGAGACTCTCAGCCAATGGAGATTATCCTTAAGTAAGGGGGTGACATGTGCTCCCCATTTGGCTTTGAAAATCAGACGCGTATATGATACAGACGCGTATATGAAAATCAGACGCATATATTCATAATATCTGCATCTATATTTTGTGGTGCATGGACATACAAGTCAATAGAGTTAATAAATTCTGTCGTTTTACATGTCTCTTAGGGGCCGTCCATAAATGACGTCACGCATTTAGGGGGGGGGGTTCAAAAATTTGTGACGATGTGTGACGACGGAAGGTTTCCAGAAATGTGACGTCACATAATACTAAATATTTTTATTAATACCGCAATGCTATGTTACCGCAAAATTGAACGTATTTTACACTTATACTTATTATACACTTCATTTTAAAAAAGAATTTGAAAATTTTCTGAATATTGTTTTAACTATAATAATTATAATGAATATTTTCAAATGAAACGTTAATTTTGACATTGGAAAGACGACAAGAGGAGGGGTTAACGCGTTATGACGTCATATTTGAGGGTTCTGACTTTTGTGACGACGTGTGACGAAGAAGGAGGGTCAAAAACTGCCAAAATCGCCTGACGTCATTTATTGATGGCCCTTTGTAGACATTAAACCTAAACTTTCTTAAATTTCACAATTCATAATTTCATTTGAACTGTATCACACATGATTAATATTTCGTATTAGCATTATAATGGGAATCCCATGAGACGATGGGATGGGATGGGCAGCAGGGATATTTTGACACCCTAACACTCCCAACACCCCAATTTTAGGTCGACACCCCCCCAAATTTGGTAATGTGACAATGGTATGCATACAAAATGCCTACTAATTAGCTCCGGACACTCCCCAATTTGAGGTCGACACCCCCTCTCCCAAATTCACAATTTTAGACATATTCCTGATGGGCAGGCAGGCATAGATTGCCATGGGATGGGATGGGAATGGTAGAGAAAAATCTGTCCCATGGACAAGCCTAGTACCGGGTATCTATCGACAAAAAGCACATAACTACTCAACTATGATACAGTATATATAGCACACGAAAAGAACAAGAAGAAAATTGACCAACGCGACAAGCAGCATGAGTGACGTCATTACCAAAGAGTAGATTCGGAAATCGCATTGCACTTATTGTTTGTCGATAAACGCGAACTTGAAATTTCGTGCGCCGCATTTTACTGCACTCGAAGTCCTAGCATTTTTGATGGATCATTGGTTGCGACCCATCGAGTATTAACGACCCATATGGTCCACAGGGGCGTAGCGACGAGGTGTATATCGGTATATATATATATATTATATATACCCCCAAAATCAGTCTACCTTAAAGTTTTTTATGTGATTTATATGTGGTTATATGTGGTTATATGTAGTTTTTATGGTTTATAGTTAAGGTTTATACCCCCACCCAAACATTTATACCCTCCCAAATCATATTCCTGGCTACGCCCCTGATGGTCCATGGGTCCATGACCCATCGGTCCATCTGAGGTTGGCTGCCATTTCCAGTTGCTTTCAATGGAAATGTTATGAAATTCTAAATTAAGTTGAGGTTGTCACGTGACTCACGGTGACTGCATAAAAATACAAAATTCGGACGTCACAGCTTTCTGAAGAAATTTATCCGCTTTTTTCCAGAACTCCAAAAGGAAAAAGAAAATTTTTGACGTCTGTTACTGTAAACCTTAATCAGACAAACTTTTGCAGTTAGAAAGATAATATAATTAAGTTAATAAATGGCGAATTGTCTCAGACGAAAGCTATCAACAGCGCCGTAACTAAGACGTTACATTACCGTGACATAGGCGTACTACATTACAACAGTCCTACTTATTTGGTCAAATTTTGCGAGCAGTAGCATAGTAGTGGCATATAGTAAAGTTAGAAATAACCCACTTCTATTTTGTCCTTTGTATTCTGTACAAGTCTACTCAGTACACTATATCAGACTCGGAAAATCAAATTGTATACTCGCCAGAAAAGTTGAATTAATAGTCGAATTTAAAAGAGGTTCTGAAATCGTCCAGCGGAGAAGATTCACCAACGAGCCATTGCCCTTTAGGAACACTCGTCAATCCAGCAAACAGAGCGAGCGAATCATACGCACTGCTCCAGTAGTCATGTACCCTTTGCAGTTGACGTATTGTTCTTACGCACGCGGTCACATTCTTCAGCAATTTAATAAAACCTGTTTAATGATGTTGCAGAGTGGCTAGCTCTCGACTGCTTCAAAACGAAAGAGAGAGAGAGAGAGAGAGAGAGAGAGAGAGAGAGAGAGAGAGAGACAGACAGACAGACAGACAGACAGACAGAGAGAGAGAGAGAGAGAGAGAGAGAGACAGACAGACAGACAGACAGACAGACAAACAAACAGACAGACAGAGAGAGAGAGAGAGAAAAAGTGACAGAGAGAGACAGAGACAAGAGAGAGAGACAGAGAGACAGAGAGAGAGAGAGAGAGAGAGAGAGAGAGAGAGAGAGAAAAGAGAAAGAGAAGACAGACAGACAGACAGACAGACAGACAGACAGACACACACACAGAGACTCGTCGCCTAAGGCCACTTTTATCCTCTCGAGTCACGCTTCAAAGGAAGACGAGTGCGGCGCACGCCTCCTCGACGTCGCCTTACATTAAATTTTCTTTACTGCTTGTCGAATGGCGAGAACAGGTAGGCACAGACATAGTATCGCACTATTGTCCTATTTGGCGCGCCATACTGGAATATCAGCAATTTTGAGCAACAACGGCGTTCATACAATGGCCATATGTCTATTATTAGACACACACACACACACACACACACACACACACACACACACAGGGCAACTGATTTGGTAATCGCTCATGCTCAGCTGCGCGCCTGTCAACGAATGGATCATCACTGGTTCTTCAACTTTTTTACGAACCAGGTACCATTTGTAAGCGTGGTCGGACAAAAAGTCCGCGGACAAAATGTCACGGTGACAAAATGTCAGCGGACAAATGTCACGGTTTAAGGATTAGGGTTAGAGTTAGGGTTACATTTTGTCCCGTGACATTTTGTCCGCTAATATTTTGTCCCCATGGCATTTTGTCCGTGACATTTTGTACGCGGACATTTTGTCCTAGCACCTTTGTAAGTGTTTGATGTTGAGAAATTCGCATTTTAAAGAAAAGTTGTTTTGAATTAATGCAAATGACCATTTCTATTAATAATAATTATTAAACTTTTTAGCTAAATATGATTTAAGTGTGATTTAAATATGCTTTAATATTTAAGGCTAAATATGATGCTAAGTTATGAAGTAACAAAATAATAGTAGAAATTTTTAAAAAACTAGTAATTCTATGATGCAACAAGACGCAGCCTTACGAAAAGTTACCGGTTACTATTACTTGTATGAAAAGTATGGTAGCATTTATGTAGCACCTCCAGCACCACGAACCTATCCATCGTGCTTGCGTTGAAACTTTCTATTCTGCTAACGATGATGTTGAGCGTTCAGTCGCCAGGTGGCGTACGCAACTTGCAGCAGCCGGAGTGGACGGAAACGAAAGAACTGGAAAGAAGTACAATTCGAACTTCTCTTGACTTGTATGGTCTCATTTAGCATAGAGTCAAATATTAGACGTTTGCTCTCAGCCGAGTAGCTAAGGCCAACATTGACAGTAAAGAGCATTCGGCTGAAAGGCGTCAATAGATTGCTTGAACAATTTCCAAAAAGTACAAAAACAGCCATAAGCCTAGGGATACAATACAGAAGCATTTATATCCACTCAAAAGGCTGAATATTTCTGCTTCGTCTTTGATAATTAATTCTTTGATAAATCATTGATATCGCCAGGGGCGGCGCTGGGTTTTGTTGACTGCATGGGTGGGTCTAATGCAATCTACACAACCAGGACCCGGCTCAGACTACCCCCGCCCCCGCAATCAACATTTTTCTGTGGATTTGCACAATTTGCTCGGGTGTCCCTGCCCGAGGCTGGGTGGGTTCGGACCCGCGGACCAACCCCTAGCGCCGCCCCTGGATATCGCATCCGTATAATTGAATAGGCCTACATTGCTCCCGCCCCAGGCCTAAACGACTCTGAAGACTGCAGGCCTCCTCATTTTTTGACAAAGGATACAGCTCGTCAAACCTGCGATTTTTCATCGTAGACGTACGTTGAACCGTAGCCGAACTCTTAGGCTGTTGAGTGGCCAGTTGGCTACTTTATGAGTCCGGTCGGTTTATAATTAGACGTTTGGTAGGCCTACAGTAATGACAAAGTGTGCTAGACACTAATAGTTAGAACTATTATTTAGCCAATTTACACTTAAAATTTAATTAACACAAACATTGACGAAAAAAATTTTGTCCCTAAAAATCAGCTGCCACTCCACTATTTAGACATGCAGTATGCCTATATTAATAAAGGACGCCCCGCTGTTATGGAACCATGGCGACGCCACCGATGCTGATATCCGGCGAATAAGACTTTAAAAGTCTAACCAAGACAATTTGTTAACGGCATCATACGCTTCAGAGTGGGGCATGCTAATGATTATGACGATGATCATATCCATGATCCATGGCTGTGGTTCAATGTTTATTCTAGACCTCCTCTGGGGCGGGGCGGGGAAATTCCCCCCAAAGTTTGAAATTCCCCCAAACTTTGACATTTTGGCAAGTAGTATGACCTCCCCAATGTCTATTCTCCCCCCAAAATGTTAAACTCCCCAATGTCTAAGTGGCTAGAATAAACACTGGGTTACTGTGTTACTTCATGACAACCCTTGTTCCCATTGAGCAGATGTGACTTGTTGTAGCCGCCTTTGCAGTGACAACATTAACACCTGCTCCTCTCAACGACGACAACTGACAGTAGGTTAATTTATTAGTAGGTTTCATCACGCAACTTGATCAGATACCCTCACCCCCCCACCCCCAAAGAACGTCACCTACAAAGCCGACATTAATAATATTTGTTGTTTGAACAACAGAGCCATAGCGAGAGTATTTGGTGGATGCTATAGGACAAAATGTCAGCGGACAAAATGTCATGGGGACAAAATGTCAGCGGGCAAAATGTCAGCGGACAAAATGCAACCCTAACTCTAACCCTAAACCGTGACATTTTGTCCGTGACATTTTGTCGGGCCACGATTTGGTGCCAGGAGCAAGGTATGAATTGTTCGTCCCCAATACAGTTTGAAAACTGGAAAACAGGTAATGACCTTTTTCCACTGCCTTTCAGGCTTTTCACCACCTCGAAGAGTAAAAGAGTAAATAAAGTTAGCAGTGATGACTTTTTTGCTTATCATACAAAGGCCAACTGTTATGCTGCATATGTTGGCTTAACATATAATCTGTTACTTACTTATTTACTTTGTGGGTTGTGTGTTGCCGCTAGGTAGTGGTTAATTGTACAGTTTTCCGTTTGATGTTTCTTCCTGCTGGTTGCTTTCTGGCTTAGTCTTGGACTTTAAGAAATTCTGTGTTGAAATAAATCTTTTCAATCTTAATCCCACTTCTGTTTTTGGCGACGCGGACCGCCTCCATGCATCTACAATACTGGCAATGCATTCGACGGGCGTTTTTGAATTCCTAACTGTAAAAACTCCCATGCGATCCAACACAACCGTACAAAACATTAGCGTTGGCGAATGTCGCAGGCGTGTGCTTCCGCCCAGAGGGTTGCGGTTCCAGGATTTCTTGGTGGGGGATGAAATGAATTCATAGGAAGTTGGTGGAGGGGAGTGAAAAGAGAAGAAAAAAATCAAGAAGCTTTGCCGAAAAAAGCTGACAAAAGGGAATTTTTCTCCAATTTTACTACACTTTTACCGAGAAATAGGTTGGCAAGCGAAAAAGGTCATCCGAAGCTTTTCCCAGTAGTTTTACTAGACTTTACCCAAAAAATAGGGTTCACAAGCGGAAAAGTCCGGAAGTCCGGTGGGGGATGCATCCCCACTCATCCTCCACCTGGAACAGCCACTGCTTCTGCCTTTGGTTTTTCATTACTTGGACATGACAACTGACAACGACATCAAATAAATATTTTGAATACTTTAAAAATGCAATGAATAACAATAGACGTAACTCCGCAAATGAGTTTGCATTCTCTTCAATTTTTCGCCGCGCACATTTAAGTGTAATTCCGGTCAATTCTTGCTCATGTCTTTAGCTGAATGTAGGGGCATAATTTGGGGGAGCTGAGGAGGGTCGTACCCCCCAAGGAAATGAACAAAATTTATAATGTATTAATGTGCAAAATATCGCAAAAATTGCCAAAAATTTGCCAAAAAATATATAAAATTGCAAATTTGCCAAAATTGACCCAAAAATTGCCAAAAATTTGCCAAAATTGCAAACAAATTGCAAAAATTTGCCTAAAATTTTCAAAAAACTGCATAAAATTTGCAAAAAATACCTAAAATTTGCACAAATTGCCTAAATTTGCAAAAATTTGACAAAATTTGACAAATATTTGGCAAAAAATTATCTCGCCCCCAAGAAAAGTGTGAAATGACGCTACTGGTTGAATGTTGAATTATTCCTCAGCTTGAAATATATTCCACCAAACAAATCGAATTAAAATGAAGTGTTATGTATGCAAATAGGCAAAAGAGCATTCGCCGAATTGAATTAGATTTTCGTATGTTAATAGCGATCGACGTGTTATCATCTGACATGGAGTGTAAGCTGCCGCCCAAATGCAAAAGCTATCGCTCGTGTTTTGGGGTCATTGGGTCATGGTTCGAAACTGCAGGTAATTAATTCACCCCAGTCCATGCACTGTGAACTGACCTATTGAATATGCATGCTACAGTCTTGCTGTTCTGATGAGCGGATAGATATTAGCGTACGGTTTACAACAACACGACTGTTTGCTGATGTTCTTTCTCTCCCATGCAGAGAATGCGGAGTTTCCAACTACTCAACGACGCCACATAAACCTAATGTAGTGCCATCGAATCGTCATTCCCAGAAGAAACCCTCGGCGGATCCGATCTCGGATTGCCGTACGTGACAAACAAGCGACCACTCCATGTTTAGATTCTCGAGAGATGTGACATCAATTGAGAATAGACGCAACGGGTCCCAAGCGCTTATCATTGCTTTGCTCAACCGACGCTCTCTCTCTCTTTTTTTCTCTCTCTCTCTCTCTCTCTCTCTATCTATCTATCTATCTATCTATCTATCTATCTATCTATCTATCTATCTATCTATCTATCTATCTATCTATCTATCTATCTATCTATCTATCTATCTATCTATCTATCTATCTATCTATCTATCTATCTATCTATCTATCTATCTATCTATCTATCTATCTATCTATCTATCTATCTATCTATCTATCTATCTATCTATCTATCTATCTATCTATCTATCTATCTATCTATCTATCTATCTATCTATCTATCTATCTATCTATCTATCTATCTATCTATCTATCTATCTATCTATCTATCTATCTATCTATCTATCTATCTATCTATCTATCTATCTATCTATCTATCTATCTATCTATCTATCTATCTATCTATCTATCTATCTATCTATCTATCTATCTATCTATCTATATCTATCTATCTATCTATCTATCTATCTATCTATCTATCTATCTATCTATCTATCTATCTATCTATCTATCTATCTATCTATCTATCTATCTATCTATCTATCTATCTATCTATCTATCTATCTATCTATCTATCTATCTATCTATCTATCTATCTATCTATCTATCTATCTATCTATCTATCTATCTATCTATCTATCTCTCCAATCGATACTCGACGACCGACTGAGACCGATAAATACTCGTTGTGGTGGTCATTATCATAATCGGGCGATAGGGGCGCTTTGAATCGACCGGGGACAGCGCCTCCTTGCGGCGGCGAGTCCTGTGTGCGCCCGGCGCGCGCGCCGACTGCAGACGACGCGTTCTTTGCGGACATCCCGACAGCGGCCATGTTGGACAACTCGGCCCTGGTCGATAAAGCCGCCTTCTAACGAAGCGTTTCGTGGGAGGAATTTTTAAGCAGCTGCGTTCTTCTCTTGGATCGGTTGATCGTGAAACGACGGGTTTTGACCACGTAGATTCGTGTTTACCGGTAATATTAGCGATTTCTGTAAAGCTAAAAACGCATTGTCGAACGCATAAACGAGAATAACTGTGACGTCTTTTCACTCCAGAAGCTTGAACAAAAGCTGTCCAACATTTTTGAATGAAAAGGGAATCGAGCAGAAACCAAGATTCGTTGATGGGCTTTAAAAATCCATAGTCCTGCCATCGGAATACAGTAAAAGGGATTATTGCATATTCAGAGAGATCATTGAGTTAAATGCTAAAGATGACAGAAAACGGATTCGAAACTCAACGAGGCTTGGTAAGTTACTCAAACGCGCTTAAATGCATAGTAATCTTTATCGGTTTAATTAAGCACAAAATTAGGCCGCCTACTCATAGTCTTAGTTAAAAAGAACTTTTGGTTTATTGAAAGCTTTGTCTGCACACCGAAAGAAAATGTCCGGCATTAGATACAAACGAAATTCGGTGGGCGAGGTAACAGAACCAGTGACTTGTCGTTTTGTCATTCTATTTTACGATGGTCCCAGTGCTGGAGTTGCCCGGGGGCGGAGGGGGGGGTGGGGGGTTGAACCCCCAGCTAACTTTGCAACCCTCCCAAAAATCGCATATCGAGTACATGCAGTTTCTGTCATTCATTAAATTTCAGTCCTCAACCCACCCCCCTCCCCACCCCAGCTCAAATTTCACAACTCCAACACTGGATGGTCCGAGCCATCTCTGATAGGGACAGGACAGGATTTTGCCGCTGAAATCCAATACTCATGATCTGATTTGCGAGTCGATCCAATTCAAATCGAAAACCGAATTTTTGTCGCAAATTTGATTCTATCAGAGAGATTTGTGATCGGTGGATCCATATTATTGCGATCTTCAATTGAATTTTGCGATATTTTATACTTAACTTATTCTAGCGTCCTTACGCTCAATCACAGAAATTTTGCGTCTGTAAACAAATCGATATTACCAACAATACTTTCATTTATGGACAATGCAAGTATTGATCAACGTAGCCTGTATTTTTTGTGAGCGGAAAACGGCAGAGCAGGTTACGCGCCGGAGCGGTAGGCTGACGGAGCAAGGTTCAAGCCCCGTTAGCGCCCCTAGTGGCTTTCACAGAGGCAGTAATGCCTCCTAAGCCACTTTAAACCACTCTGTAGTTTATTCTCGTATAGGGAATGGGATACAATCAGGACAAACACACAAACAGACACACACACACACACACACACACACACACACACTCATTCTATTTAGTCCGACTAGAGGCCTGGAGAGGCTCTTGAGAAATATAGTTAGACCGTCGGGTCTGATGCATAAAGATTTTAATTTGGGATTCATTATCAATTAGCCAAAAGTTGGAAGGCCAGTGACGGTTCCACGTGGGGGGATGAGTGGGGACTGGGGATGCATCCCCCCACCCACCGGACTTTTGGACATTTTTTCGCTAGTGAAACCTATTTTTGGGTAAAAGTCTAGTAAAACTACGGGGAAATAACGGATGACCTGTTTTGCTTGTCAGCCTATTTTTCAGTAAAAGTGTAATAAAATTAGGGAAAAATTTTTCTTTTGTTAGCTTTTTCGGCAAAGGTTGTTGATTTTTCCTTTCTCTTTTCATCCCCCCGCCAACTTCCTATGAATTCATTTTATCCCCCACCAAGAAATCCTGGAACCGCCACTGTGGAAGGCAGCTAAGTCTATTGAATTCGTCGACAGCCACCTCTCCCCTCCCGATGGATAATTCTCATCGGTTTTGCATAAATCCCACGACTGGTCCCAATCCATTGGTCCCAATCCATTGGTCCCAATCCATTGGTCCCAATCCATTGGTCCCAATCCATTGGTCCCAATCCATTGGTCCCAATCCATTGGTGGTCCCAATCCATTGGTCCCAATCCATTGGTCCATTGGTCCCAATCCATTGGTCCCAATCCATTGGTCCCAATCCATTGGTCCCAATCCATTGGTCCCAATCCATTGGTCCCAATCCATTGGTCCCAATCCATTGGTCCCAATCCATTGGTCCCAATCCATTGGTCCCAATCCATTGGTCCCAATCCATTGGTCCCAATCCATTGGTCCCAATCCATTGGTCCCAATCCAGTGGTCCCAATCCATTGGTTCCAATCCATCGATCCCAATCCATCGATCCCAATCCATTGGTCCCAATCCATTGGTCCCAATCCATCGATCCCAATCCATTGGTCCCAATCCATTGGTTCCAATCCATCGATCCCAATCCATTGCTCCCAATCCATCGATCCCAAATGAATCCATTGGTCCCAATCCTTTCAATCCATTGGTCCCAATCCATTGGAGTTTCCCAATCCATTGGTCCCAATCCATTGGTCCCAATCCATTGGTCCCAATCCATTGGTCCCAATCCACTGGACGATGCCAATCATGCACCGGAAGTCCATTGAAAATGAATATGGCTCTTACAAGTGGATTGGAGTTTCATCTTCTCTGTATGAAGAAGACTCCACCGGATGTCCATTGGAAGTCGTAGGTTTCGTTTTCTAACCGCTTAATCTCCACCACACTGACGGTCAAATATTCTAATCTGGGAGTAGGCTTTTCAAAAAAGATCGATCACTGTGAACAATCAGTCAGTCAATCAACCAATCACCTCGATATTGAGAAGGTTCGATATTCCGTACTCTCGTTTCCTCCTTCCCTTCTCCTTCCCATCCACATTCCAATTGTTTTCTTTTTTCTGCACAGCAAGTCACTCCCCTCTCTCTGCCCCTGGTTCTCCCTGTGTCTCTGTGTGTCTGTCTTTCTCTGTCTCTGTCTCTGTCTCTCTTTCTCTACCATCTCAGTTTATTTGGTTTACATATTTTTACTTATTTACACACAGTAAGCAACTGGTAAGCAACTGGCATGACGTCGTAAGCATCTAATAAATAATGTTGCTGCTGATGATAATGGGGCCGGAGAGAGAGAGCCAGAGAGAGAGAGAGAGAGAGAGAGAGAGAGAGAGAGAGAGAGAGAGAGAGAGAGAGAGAGACAAAGAGAGAGAGAGAGAGAGAGAGAGACCGTCAACTACTCAGTTCGCGGGACATCGAGCATTCACCCACCGTAGCACAATGCGTTTGTTTGCTCTGAGTTTAGTTACACCATATACTTGACGCCGTAAATAGGCACAGATGATAAGACGATTAGACAGCAGACACGTGTAGCAGGGTTTCATCTAGGCCGTTTCCGGGGGGGGGGGTGGACATTGCCATTTTCCCCTCCGGAAATTTCAAATTCCCCCCGGAAATTTTGGCATACTATATCAACTTACAGCGTTCCCACAGGCCCCCTAGCTGACTTCCCCCGGCCTTGTCAGTCCCCGAAGTCCAGGAGTCTAGATTAACCACTGACGTGTAGTGAAGTGCATAAGTAACAACAGAATCAAGAAAGCCAAATCGAAAGAGTGAAGCATGAATATTTTAGGAGGAGATAAGTCTCGTAATGCAGGGTTTCCCAAACATTTTAAAACCGCGGCTCACTTCAGCGATTGTGTGACGTGCCGCGGCGCTAATGTGATAATGAAAAATTTATTAGGCCATCTGGTGAACATTAATTGAAAAGAATCTTCCGAATTTTTAATAAATGGCAAAGCAAAGTTCTAATTCAATTTGAATGAAAATATAGCAAATATATTATGCAGAATTATTCATATTTTTACCAATTAAATACGAAAGAAATAGATATTCAAATCTCTTTAAAATTGTCTATTTAAAATTTTGCCAGCAACACACCTTTGTTACACGTTCTCAAAATCCTATGAGTATGGCAAAATCGTTTAACCGCTAGGTTATTGTCCAAAAAAACGAGATCCCTATTTGTTATTGGAGTTTCAGAGCAAAATGTTCAATACGCTTTTCTTGCGTTATTGCGAAATAAGATTAAGTTTAAAAAGTACTACAGGGCCTACAGTTTCACAAACATTTTGGAGCTGTGCGACTCACGGTTTTATAACATGTTGCGACCCTGCAAACTTATTATCAACTGATAAAACACTAATTATTTTGATATAAGCCGTGTATGGAGGATTGAAGGCATATAAATTGCTTAAAACCTAAGCCTACTTGCAACTTTCAAGGCATTGTGGAATTAGTTATAAAATGGCACGTTTGAATCTAATTTCGCGTTAGCCCGCGACCCTCTAGACTGAGCATGCGACCCACTTTTTGGTCGCGACCCACAGTTTGGGAAAACTGTCGTAATGAACGAAGACGCATTGCATGTACTGGGATACAATGAATGACTAGAAGAGGAGGCAACGAAGCAGATTGGTTGAACAATGACATGGTTCGTTCTCTGTAGTTGAGCCTGAAAGTGCTGCGGCCTGCATACTCTGAGCACAAGACAATGGCGGACCTAGGGGGCCTCGGTCCGTCCCGGAGGGGAACTTTTTCAGGGCGGCATTTTAAAAAAAATGAAGGTTTATATTTTCTGCCACAAGAGGCGGCCGACATTTAAGCTAATTTATTTACCTCATTTAGCCAATCATTATTAATCTTTATTGATCATTCAGGTAACTCCACCATTCTGTTAAAATCTTGTCATCACTTGCTAGTATTTAGTATAATTATTATACTCATTATTCTTATTTTCACATACAGTGTCACTAAGAATTTATGCATACTGTATGTCGCTTCTTTTCATTTTATTCTTTGGTAATTTAGTATAAGTTAGTTAAAAGTTAAATTTTTGCATTAAATATACTAGGTATGTATCCTGACATATTACTATCTGCATCATTTGTGTATGTATTGTGAAAATAAAAGACCATTTGATTTGACTTGACATAGGCGTAGCGAAGCATACGATGGCGTCCCTGCAACTTCCGAGAAATCATGACCAACAAAAAAAGGTCGTCGCTAGTTTTTAGGTGCGGCAAATTGTGTTCCTATTTAACATCATATCAGAAATGATAATGAGAAATGCATTAAATGGATTTAAAGGAGGGGTCAAATTAGGAGGAAAAACATTCAACAATTTGAGATATGCTGATGATATAATCCTAATAGCAACATCAGAAGAAGAATTACAGCAACTGGTTGACAGAATAAGTTTGGAAAGCAAAAAATATGGCCTACACCTTAATGAAACTAAAACAAAAGTAATGACAACAAATGGAAAGAAAATTAAGATTACTGTTAATGAAAAGAATCTTGAACAGGTGGACAAATTCACATATTTAGGAGCAATAATCAGCAGTAATAGAAATCTTGAAGAAGAAATAAACTCACGATTAGGAAAAGGCAGAGAAGTAATGAGGAGATTAAAAACTGTCTGGAAAAGCAACAAAATCAGCATGAAAAACAAAGGAAGATTAATGGAAGGTATGGCATGGAGTGTAGCAACTTATGGATGTGAAAGCTGGACCATCAAAAAGAAAATAAGACAAAGACTAGATGCCTTCGAAATGTTTTCTCTCAGAACAATGCAAAGAATATCATGGACAGAAAAACAAACAAATGAAGAAGTCATGAAAAAAGCAAAGACCAAACGAAAATTCTTTAACATCTGCCAAAGACGAAAATTGAGTTATTTTGGTCATGTACAAAGAAACAACAAAGATAGCCTACAGCAAACAATCCAACAAGGTATCATGCCAGGAAAAAGAAAAAGAGGTCGGCCGAACAGAAGATGGGTGGCCGACATAGAAGAATGGACTGGAATGGCTATAACAACAGCAATAAAAGCATCTAAAGAAAGAACTACCTGGAAATGCCTGATTCATGACGTCACCTCATCTTCAACTAATGAAGAAAAGAGGAAATGATGATGATGATGATGATGATGATGAAATTGTGTTGCCGCTCCGGGCGGCATTAACCCTCAGTACGGTGAGTACGCCGCCCGATACAAGAAGACCATATGCCTAAGTTTAGCGAAATTAACTTCTCCCGTTGTCCCGGTGTCAGGCCCGCCGAGAGAAATGCCGGGCCCCTGTGCAGAAGGGCCGACGGGCCCCTGACAAGTCAGAAAAATTGGTGATGACCTTTTTTCTGCTTGTCATTCATTTCACGATGTTGCAACTCTTAAAAATTGGCGATGACCTTTTTTGGCTTGTCGCTGTTTTTCACGATATTTATGATGGCCTCAGAGCCCAGGCCCCCTTTATACCTCGCCGGTCCCCTGTGCACGTAACGTGCTAACCTTTTGTGTTATTATTATTATTATTATTATTATTAT
Source organism: Metaphire vulgaris (assembly GCA_018105865.1). Lineage (NCBI taxonomy): Eukaryota > Metazoa > Annelida > Clitellata > Crassiclitellata > Megascolecidae > Metaphire > Metaphire vulgaris. The sequence continues at coordinate 11,746,419 of CM030842.1, read as the reverse complement.
TATTATTATTATTATTATTATTAATACATCTTCATCATCGGCCCGGGCCCCCTCCAGACCGCCGGGTCCCTGTGCATTTGCCCCCATCCCTGTCTGCCCCCTATCAGCGGCCCTGCCCGGTGTAGGAGCAGGATCGACTCTAGGTCCGGTGTTAGTAAACATCGACATAGATTACTCATGATTACAGGGTCTAAAAGCTAAAAGGGGAATCTGGCTAATTTCCGGGCTTTCGTGCGTTTTAAATCGAATAGCACCGCGTGTTAAACGCCAATTTCAATTACGTCAGCGCATTTAGATCCTGCTTTTCTGAATTCTCACGTTTCAACGAAACTCGAATTCATCGTGAGCAGTGGCGTAGCCAGGATTTCCGGAAGGGGGTTTTGAAAAAAAATTTCGTCGATGACCGCCAAGGGGGAATTTTCACCCCAAAATCGCCAAAAATCGCCTAAAAATAAAAATTGCATGGAAATACATAAAAAAAATTTTCGCCGTCCAAGGGGGGTTTTAACCCCTAAAACCCCCCGTGGCTACGCCACTGATCGTGAACGACTGTTTTAAGATGTGTAAGTAAGAAACTCATCGATAGACTGGAAAGCCTTCGATGTATTTGTGCAATTTGGCGTTTTATATTTTACACTTTAGAAAATAAAGTGTCAATTCGGAAAGCGGCAGACAGCAATAATTATAGGCCTATATAGGCTACCATGCATACCCACAAAAACACATATTTTCATTTGGTTTACGTTTACCCTATAATATTTCTAAACCGCCCACACTTCCAAATGCCTGCTGAGACAGTCTCCGCATAAGAAATCTGAAATCCTTCTCGAAAATCTAGCCATATATATATATATATATATATATATATATATATAAGTGTTCCTGGAGAAGAATTGTTATCCAATTGCGCTTGGCACTGCAGCTAAAACAGTGACGATGCAATTCAACAATAATTTGAGCTGATCAGTGGCGTAGCCAGGGGGAGTTGGAGGTTAAAGCCCCCTTGGCTGCTGACGAAAAATTTCTAAATGAGTTTCCATACATAATTTTTAATTTTCGGACGCGGTTTTGAGGGTTAAACAGAATGTAAAGATATAAGATGACGACCTTATTTTGCTTCTCAGCGCATCTGCAATGGAAAAAAGTGCAAGAGGAAAGACGCGTATGCCTATGACGTTTTTTTGCTTGTCAAGATTTTTTTGAAGCTGTTATGATCAAAACCAACCCCCCTTCCGGAAATCCTGGCTACGCCACTGCATGGAACTGACAAACACAAATGATGCTAAGGCAGAAATTAAGCGATCATTTCAACAAATATTTCTATTCGAATTGTTCCTTCTTTCGATAGATTGACAAAAAGACGTGACCTCTTATGGACGACGACGATCTAATGTCTATACAATTGAGATATTGTCTTTTAACGCACAAATACTTTAAATAATTAATTATCGACACCGACAATCGGGAAAACTGATTGTCATAAAACTTTCTAAACCGTTCCCTGAAATTGGGCTGGCAGCTGTGCCTTACTTGGTAGCTATATTCTTTGTTTTAATGTGACTTTAGTCTACGCCCTATATTTCTGAACGATGCTAACCAGCGCTCAGAGCTAACGAAGTTCTGAAGCCGTTTTGCCAAATTTCCTGGCTCAGGCCTTTCAAAGTTCAAATTCCGTTCTGCTGTACGGAGCATTCCTATATTGCATGCTCTGTTGCGTATACGGAACTGTCGCTCTCATACGCAGATATGTGCCGTGGATGAAAGAGCTTCTGGAGAATGTTAGACTGATCACTCGAAGCAGAACACCTTTATTGCATTTTGGGCAGTAAACATCTCTAAATATTTCAGTCGGAAAAGGTAAATGTTTCACAGATGTGGAACATCAAAAATAACATTCGTGCACTAAATTGTTATGGCGTCACTGGCACCGACAGACAGAGCCAGACAGAAGACTGTCTGGCTGACTGACTGACTAACTAACAGGGAAACAGAGAGACGGGAAGGAGACAGTGACAGACATACATGGAGACATACATGGAGGCAGACATACATGGAGACATACAGACGTTGAGACAGACAGACAGACAAACAGGCAGACAGAAAGTCAGCCAGACAAGGAGACATAGACAGACTGTCAGGCAGACAGACAGACAGACAGACAGATAAGAATAATCAGATAGATAGAGAGACAGACAGACAGAGACAGATAGAAAGAGAAGATTCGAGAACAGAAGAGAAAAAACATTCAAACAAAGACTTGTAGAGATCGAAAGTATTTTAAGCGAATGACTCAAAAAGTCAACTTTCCCACACAACGACTCGAATAGTTAAGGCAGATATATATATATATATATATATATATATATATATATATATATATATATATATATATATATATATATATAGAGAGAGAGAGAGAGAGAGAGAGAGAGAGAGAGAGAGAGAGAGAGAGAGCAAGTCAGTATGGAGCCAGCAGAAGTTGAGGGACTTGCAAGTCTTTAAGAGCTTAGAAAAAGCCGAATAGAAGTTTTGCCTGCATGTTTTCATCTGAGGCAGTCACTTCAAGTCAATTAAAAGTAAAAAGAAACAGCGATAAGATATTCGAATGAATCAAGCAAGCATAGGCTACGCTGAAAATACACAGAGAACATTTTCTGATTTCAAGTTATAGGCCTAAATAATTTAAAAGACTAAGTGAATTTGCTGACATTGCTTCGCAACAAATTCATTGTCAATTATTTTGTTCTTTTTATAGAAGGCATTCATAATTAATAAACCTCTTTTAGTCCTTTTCAGTGGGGCCTATTCAGGAACTGATGGTTGATATTTGCCTTACTATGCATGTCTATACATTGGTCTATACTATACAGGTCTATATATTGCATTGGGCTGAATCATAACAAATCATTTTCAAAAGTATGGACTTCTATTATTTGAAAATTTTTACCACAATCTGTGATTTAAACTTACTATTTTCGGTTGTGTGTATCAACTTCCTCTAGAACTTGCATCACTTGCAACTCATACTGATAAATTAACGCTCGTTTACCAGTATTTCCTATTGCTTTTGCGATGAGCATTGTTCGCCATCTATCGACTATCGACGAATCACTCGATGGCTCCACCTAGTGATTCAGTTGGCAAACTCAAAATGTATCTCCAGAGCATCTTACAAATTAAACTCGCATCACACACCCTGCTTTGCCCAGATGAATTAATATTCTGCATATTGTTTCTGATATCTAAGCTTGCTATTGCACGATTTCAGGCCAGTTTTAATATTCAAAGGATTTCCTGAAAATTGACAAAATCCCTGAATAAACCGCCATAGGCTCTTTTAATTTCTAAAGAGCAGAAGTCGAATTATGTATACATTTTTTAAGAAATAGGAGGTTGTCTGGGACCTTGAACAATAAATAAGTAGAAGCGCTTTCCTGAATTTGCAATTAAGCTGGATTTTACGAAGCCAATGGCGGCTTAGCATGAACATTTCCTGGCAAATCAATTGCAAATTTTTATTCCGCCACTACAGCAAAGACGAATGGTATGTCTTATTGCAAAATGAGCCATATCCAATCAATCAGCCAATAAGAAAGTCAGTCAGTCAGTCAGTCAATCAGTCAATCAGTTAGTTCGTTTAGAATTCTTTATTTAGTTGCATAGTTTGAAACATGCGCTTGAGAATAACTGATATCATTAGCTGATTAAAACATCGGTTTATAGCAAATCACTTGCTGAAATATTCGCCGTCTTTATAATATTTCAGAAAATTGTACTCGCGATCCGGAAGGTGAGATTTGCCCTCCGAAGCCTAAAATCTCAAGTGGAAATCCGTTTCTTGTGGATTTAGACAACTCGCCAAATCATCAGGAAAACCTTCACAGGCAGCAGATCCCGACTGAAAATCAACTTAAACAGGGTTCGACTGGCGACGAACTCTCCACTGAGTCAGGACTTCCGGCGTCCAATGATGTCCTCATCGACTTCGGAACCTCGGAGACGATTCCAGGTCTGGAAACAGGAGGAAAATCGAACCTGGAGCTGCTCGGCGACTTCGATCCCATCCAGAGACCGCGCTCCAGCGATGATCCGGAGCATCAGGACGCTCCGGTTTCCGGATCTGACGATCTAAAGGAGTTCATGAACTACGGAATCGGCGGAAATTCGGACCCGATCGAGGTCTTCGCCGTTCCGCCACCGGATCCTCCGGACGGACAACGCCGACCGGAAGACGCGGCCGCGCAGCAGCCGGTTCCGGAAGTGATCGTCGTCACAGATCGCTCTGACGCACCGGAAGTTGTACCCGAAGGATCATCCGGTGACGTCAATAATAAACCCGATGAGAAGGAAACGACCGGCGACGTTAAAAATAATGACCCGAAGCCGGGGCCGACCGAGGCAGAGAAATCCGGAGTCGACAAAAACGCCGCCGCCGGGCAGGCGAAGACGAAGGCGGAACGGAAACTACCCGCGCAGGAAAAACAACCGAGTCCACGGCCGGGATCGAGGTCCGCAGAGACCGGGACGTCCGGCAGAACGCCGAAGTCGGCGGGTGAGACGGGAATCTCTAAGCCGATCAGAACGGCAGCAAAAGCACAAGTCAGTGCAGCACCAAAGTCAGCCATTCCCTCTCTGGGATCTCCCAAGAGAACATTATCAGGCAGCAGCTCAAGCAAAGGTAGGCCTACAAATAACGAACATACGAAAATGCTTACGTATTGCCAGAGGTCATAAGCGCTTGAACCACCAGGGGTGTAGCCAGGAATTTGATTTGGGGGGGGGTTATAATGTGATTTTGGAGGGGGTACAAATCTTAAAAACTTTGAAAATCTTTAAAACACAAACATTTTAAGTTAGTCCAATTTGGGGGGTATATATATACCGATATACCCCCGTCGCTACGCCCCTGCTTAAACCGGACCGAATTTCTAGTTATTATACAGTACGATACAATGCATATACCATGGATGGAATTGGCAGTAAGTTAAAGTAGCCTACAACGCTATCACGCCCAGTGTTTATTCTAGCCACCTTGACATTGGGGGGGGGATTTGAAATGTTTGGAGGGGAGATGATTTCAGTGTCCGAAAATGTTGATAAGCAAAAAAAGTTATCTCCGTGTCGTAAATCTTACTACTGTTTTTTTACCCTCCACTCACGTGCCGAAATATTTTTCCCCTCTCCAAAAAATACCCTCCATCGTCACACTTTTGGGGAAGGGAAATTTTCATCCATCCATAAAAAAAATTTTGAGGGGGAATTTTTAAACTGGGGGGAGGGGGAAATTCCCCTAAGAAGGCCTAGAATAAACACTGATCATGCCACCACTAAGAAATAGCAAAAGTGTTGGGTGTATTCGATTTTTGTCGTTTTTAGGTCAAATGGATGACGGAAGAAGGAGCTTAGCAAATTCCAAGAGCAATTCTCAACAGGTATGAAACTGGTTCTAGAAGTCAGAAGTCTTTCTGCCTGGTATGTACCCCCCTCCACCGCAGTAGCAAAAAAGCGCCATCTCTACATTGTAGTCTGTTATGGAGTCTTATCTTGACATAAGCTTAGGCATCATCAGGGCCGTATTAAGGCGGGGCTGAGGGGCTGTAGCCCCCCGTCCCATCATGAAAATAGGCCCACCGATTTTCGAGATAACCTTTTTTTTGCTTGTCAGCACGATTTGGAAGGGAGATAACCTTATTTTGCTTGTCGGAAATTTTCAGTATAGGCGACGGACTTTTTCTCAGCCCCCCGGCCCACTCGGACCTTAATCCGGACCTGGACATCATGAATTTTGCTTTGATTCTGTTGAAACATTCAGCTGATGATCTTAAAATTATAATAGATATCCGTTTTCTACTGCAGTTTTACTGTATCTTTCAGGGGCGTAGCCAGGAATTTGATTGAAGAGGGGTATAATGTAGTTGGGAGGGGTTAAAAATCTTTAAAAACCTTGAAAATCTTAAAAACACATTAAAAATTTTACGGTAGTCTGATTTTTGGGGCTATATATACCGATATACCCCCCGTCGCTACGCCCTTGGTCTCTGTCTAAACGTAAGTTATCCTAACAGTGTAATGCTATCAAAGTGAATCGTGTGAATTGCAGTCAGATGCAAAAGTCCGAGGGTCGTCGAAATCGAGATCTTCAACGTCAGCGGAACAGCCAATCAGCAAATCGCGTCAGTATCGTGACGTCATCTTTTGCTAAAAATAGATCCATTACGTCATCTGTTGTTAAAAATAGATCGCAAACCGGCGCCGTAAACAATAATGACAGATGTCGAATTTGCATCGAGTCTTTTGGTCATTGGCTCCGACAAGACATTATTCGGAAATATACAGAGACTTAGTCTGCTGTTGGGCATTGCTGAGTCTCTCAAAATGTCCAGTCCACGCTATTAGAGTTTCCATCAAAGTTTCCATCTTTCATTCTACAGGAGAACTTCGTTATAACGTACTTAGCGGGTCTGCAAAATCTAGTACGCTATACCCGAGGAGGTACGTTTTGGCCAATACCATCTAATACGGTAGCGCACCACACAGTGCCGTACATTGCGGTACGTCATAACCGAATATACGATAAGTAAGTAAGTAAAATCTCGTTAATTTCTAAAGCGTTTTCAAAAGATGCACCAAAGTAGCTCCTTATTACTATGCGCTTAATCTCAAATGAAGTAGCTATAGCCAAAGGTGGGTCATTCATGCCGGGGGTCATTTAATCAAAAGGGCGAGTGGGCAGGACGCTACAGCTATGGACAAAATGATTTTATAAAGAGATAACCAAAATATATAACCAAGTGCGTTATAATGACGCTTTACTGTATTTAGATATAAACGAGAGTCCTCGTACTCTTGAAGCCATTATTATGTCTTTACCACCTGAGCCGTACAGTTTATCAGGACGAGAACTAAATCAGAAGCCCTTTCGCTAATTGACACGCAGATGCGTGTTTAGCACTCGCAATGAGCAATGGTACTTGAATTCATTATATTATAGTTGACAAGGTGAACCCTATCGGGGGGGGGGGCCGGATTAAGGTCCGAGTGGGCCCGGGGGGCTGAGAAAAAACAGGCCGTTGCCTATACTGATAATCTCTGACGAGCAAAAAAAGGTCATCGCCGTTTCAAATCGTGCTGACGAGGAGCAGAAAAAGGTTATCTCGAAAATCGGTGGGCCTATTTTCATGGTGGGCCTGGGGCTGCAGCCCCCGTCTCTTAATATGGCCCTGCCTATCGGTGCATTTGTAAGGGTGCTGCTGAGCTGAGTTGTTGCGAGCTGTTGTGAGGCACGGTTGACGACGACGACGACAACAACAACGCAGAGTTCTGTTTAAAACTTCTTTATTACGAGACAGCTAATCGTTGCTACGTTCGTTGATTTCTTCCATTCGTCTGTTCGTCACCGGCTGTTTGATGTCATCTGCGGCTGTCTGTTGTTCGATTTCAGCTGTCTATCTACTACTGCTCTAAGCTATGGGTTAATATACCCAATTTCTAATTGAAAATGCCCACTGCTACAAATGTCTCTCATCTCCTAACTACTAATTTGAAGCGATTATTCTTGAGTGCGAACAACTTTATTGGCGACGATGTCAATGTCTACCGAATGATTGGGGGGGGGGGGTATTGGGGGTATTAATCCCACGTGCAAACCTATTTAGATAATTACAATAGCCTTTTCCGTTCGAACTTTAACAATAGATCAACTATTAGATTAAAACAATAATTCTAGAGTTCAAAACGATTTCATAAAAATGATTACAAGAATTAGTCTTCGAGAGATGTAATTGCAAAGGGGAAGTGGGCGTTGATGTCAACCAGTGCAAGAATTGTACTTTAAAATATTTAATTTAATAATTCCAGATATAGGACCCTCCTTACACATTCAATAGGCCGATGCGTGATTTTATGGCGTCATAATACAACTCTAGATGAAAGTAGAATGAACGCAAAGCAAATCCAACACAGCTCCAAGTCAAATAATATAATCGCCGTTGTGGCGTACGTACCCCTTAGGCAGTGGCAATTCCAGGAATTCTTGGTGGGGGGGGGTGAAATTTTTTTATAGGAAGTTGGTGGTAGAATGAAAAGTGAAGAAGAAAAAAAGAAAAGAGAGAAAAGGTCATTGTTAGCGTTTTGCTCACCACTAAATGTTACTAAACCTTGCCAAAAAGAGCCGACAAGCAAAGAAAGGTCTTGCGCAGTATTTCTCACAAAATTTTCTTTAAAACGTACCGGAAAATAGGTTGACAAGGGAAAAAAGGTCATTCGGAACCCCGGTTGGGGATGCATCCCCAGTCATCAACATGGTTGAACCGCCACTGCCCTTATAGGGACCTCAAAATATCCCAACCTCGCCTTATCAAGTAAAACAAGAACAAGAAAACTTGTGGAGGAATGTGGAAATTAAGTTATGTTAGCCTACATCGCATCTAAGGTTCTGGCCAATGACATTCATGTGATTTACACTGTACGTGTGCTAGAGAATGACAACAATCTAAAGACATGCAATTGGTTATATGAGCATGCTATAATAATGTCACATGTTATGCACGTTACGGAAATCTAAGCATACGCACAAGCTCCATGTTGAGTTACTTGAAGCAAGAACTCTTATCTGCTCATGGAAAAAATTGATTGTTGCCAGACTGGAGATAAATAAAAAGAACGAATTTTTGTAAAGACAAATCAGCTGATCCAGAACATGCTGGACTTTCCCTCTCAGCCTAAGAGAGCTGCAATCCAGCACTGCGGCCATTAGTCGAAATATACTTGTTCTCGGAGAGTAAGTAGATAGACGAAGTCCATTAAAACGCTAAGATGTGTAGGTTTTGGAACTATGGATACTCATCAACAGGTGTTGGTTGTCAAATGTAGCGTACCTGCCTCCAAATGACCATGTGTTTGAATTTACAGCAAGCCCCGGATCCACTCCCTGTTCTCCGGTGTCTGCCTCCATCGACGGAAGAGAGTCCAGGTCGACGTCGGCGGTCAGAAGCGCCAAGTCCAAGATCGGTTCTCTCGACAACAAGAAGCATACACCAGGAGGAGGAAATGTACGCAGAAACTTCATTCATTCATTCGTTCATTCATTCGCTCATTCATTCGTTCATTCATTCATTCGTTCATTCATTCCTTCATTCGCTCATTCATTCATTCATTCATTCATTCATTCGTACGTTCATTAATTCGTTCATTCGTTCGTTTATTCGTTCATTCATTCGTTTGTTCATTTGCTCATTCGTTCGTTCGTTCATTCGTTCTTTCGTTCATTCATTCATATGTTTGTTCGTTTGTTCATTCGTTCGTTCGTTTGTTCACTGCCATTGATTTGTTATTTGCCTGCACGCATAGTCTATGAATTGACTGAATATCTTATTTAGAACCCGTGACCATTTTATTTGTTCACGTCGGTCACATCTATTCAATTCGTTATGAAAGCTTGATCTATCAGCGGGCTTTATCAACCCAGATCCTCTTTGCCTTGTAAGCAAGTTCATTTGCTCTTGCGACGGTAAGCTATAGAAAAGCAAATGGCTGAGAAAAAACAGGCTGGAGAGAGAGAGAGAGAGAGAGAGAGAGAGAGAGAGAGAGAGTCACCGAATGAAGTTTACTGCCCAATAAAAATGTCGTCTCGATCGAAGAATCGATCGACTAACGATCGATTGGGCTGCGTTGAAAGGTGTTGTGGTCAGGTAGCTGAGAGTTGTCGGCCAGAGAGAGAGAGAGAGAGAGAGAGAGAGAGAGAGAGAGAGAGAGAGAGAGAGAGAGACAGACAGACAGACAGACAGACAGACAGACAGAGAGACAGAGAGACAGAGAGACAGAGAGAGAGAGAGAGACAGACAGACAGACAGAGACATACAGAGACAGAGACAGAGAGATAGGGAGAGACAGAGACAGAGAGAGAGACAGAGAGGGAGAGAGAAGGAGGGTGAGGGCGTGCTGTTTTGCTGCTAGGAAACGCTAAGCCCTTCATATTTATGGCTGCGCTCTGATTGGATATTGTCTCTTGGAGTGTCACGAAAGTCATACCCTTGCTATCGTTTAATTGACTACCCGATAGGCCACCACGCCGATGACTGGGGATGCGTCCCCTCACCGGGGTTCCGGATGAACTTTTTTGGCTTGTCAACCTATTTATTTTCCGGCGAGTTTTAAAAAAAATTTAGTGAAAAATACTGCGAATGATCTTCCTTTTTTGCTTCTCGGGCTCATTTGGTTGGCAAAGTTTATTAATTTATTATTTATTAGTGGGCAAAACACCAACAATGACCTTTTTCTCTCTATTCTTTTTCTTCCTCTTCACTTTGCATCCCCCACCAACTTCCTATAAATTTTTTTCATCCCCCACCAAGAATTCCTGAAGCCGCCACTGGATAGGCGTGTGAGTGTGAGTGTGTGTGTGCATTCATGCCTATAAACCAATTAGAATCCTGTCTGTAGTAAACAGATCGATAGGTTGAAATTGATCTGAGGCGTAAACAAGTTCGAGTATTTACATGTTCACACGGTTCCACGACAACTCGTCAACAGACTTCTTCTGGTCGACCGATAATAGATCTAGTTACGACACAATAGTCTACCGGCAATAGGCCTATGGCGCAATTGGTCGACCGACCCTAGATCTACTATAGTCTAACTTAGCACAGTTGGACATCGGGGATAATCTGCACACTTCATCTGCTTTCTGGAGCACCTCTATACTAGAACAGAAAATCGTGGAGCTGGGTAAATAGAAATATGCCTTTGCTGTATATTTTGTAAAGTTAACATGACTTACAGTGTAATTAATGACGATTCATTTCGAATGATAGATATCGGTAGCCAGCTACATAGTATAGCTTTTGCCTTATATTATGATATTGGTACGATACAACTACAATGATAGTTAATTAAAGGGGCGTAGCGACGGGGGTATATCGGTATATATACCCCCACCCCACCCCCCAAAAAAAATCAGTCTACCTTAAAGTTTTTAATGTGTTTTTTAAGATGTTTAATTTTTAACGATTTATTTCCCCCAATCACATATTATACTCCTCCAAATCAAATTTCTGGCTACGCCCCTGATAATTAATGTTTTCCTCACACAAACACTCAAATTTAGTTCCTTTTAATCACAGCTAAACAGTCTCCTTAGTTCTATGCAGTTAAGAAGAAACTGTTTAGCTGTGATTAAATTGAAGTGTAACATATTATTTACCAACCAGCGAAATGAAATCAACATAGAATAATATGGGTTCAGTTTGACTTTTAGATACTAAGACCTAAAAGCAGCGCATGAATTTATGTTGAGTTTAGTTTTATTGAAATTGAAATTGTTATTTGTTTTCCGTGACATTCAGGGCTCAAGTCGCGCATTCGATGTCGGTAGTAGTAGTAGTAGTAGTAGTAGTAGTAGTAGTAGTAGTAGTAGTAGTAGTAGACTTCTTTAAGCGCCATTGTAGTAGTACATCAGCACCAGTCGATGGTTGCTTCAGTAAATAATCATAGTCGTGATCTTGTCCGTGGTGAATCGAGGTTGTAATTCAGAGGTCAGTCCATACTTCCAGATTCCAGGCTAAGGCGGATTTGCAGACCAGTTAACATACAGTATATATATATATACATTCTATATAATACCATATATATATATACATACCAGTTAACATACAGTATGGTAGACCATACAATATGGTAGACCAGTTAACATATAGTAGGGTCTAGTAGACCTAGTGTCGGTCGACCAATAGTGCAATAGACCTATTGTCATATCCGAAGGGTCGTTTCACTATCCGCCGCTTGTGACGCGCCGGGTTGTACTGTAGTTATAGCTCTGCTCCCGGATTAGGATTTTACCAACATCGAAACGCAGTTCTGCTTAATAGGAAGCTTGCACTTCGCTGGTTATGTTTATGCTAGGGTTTAATCTAGGCCGTTTCCGGAGAAAAAATTGCCCTTTCCCCCGGAAATTTCAAATTTCCCCTGGAAATTTTGGTATACTGCATCAACTAACAGCATCCCCTAGCTGACTTCCTCCCCAGCCTTGTCAGTCCCCCCGAAGTCCAGGAGTCTAGATTAAACAATGCTAGAAACTGTTAACTTCTATAGTTCGTCGGCTGGTAAGTGGTGTCAACGTCAAATTAAAGCTTCAGTCGGTAATCGAAGCTGGTAATTGGTTAGGTGTTACATGTTGAGCTCTGTTGTTCTATTTTAGACTGCCTGAGTAATGCGTCGGTTCCGTGCTAAGCAGACTGGATTAATTTGACCATAGTAGATGTGTCCATCTGTTCGGCTTACAGGATGACTGTATAGATAGGTTTTCCCACACTGATAAGATCGGTTCAGGTTTAAATTGAAGTTTTGCTGAAAATTTTGGGCTGGAAGTAGGCTGACATGCAAGGCTCTTTGCTTTAGAAACTACTATACTACCGGACTATATCAAAAACTCTGACTGTCTTGGAATTTTTCTACGTAATCTTAAGACCTACCTATTCACCATCGGGTATAGACCTACGTAATATTGTAAAGCGCTCTTGTCTTTTTGCCATGCTTATTGCGCTATATAAATCGTCTAGCTAATAATAATAATAATAATAATAATAATAATAATAATAATAATAATAATAATAATAATAATAATAATAATAATTTAGAAAAGATAAAACACAGAATAAGTACAAATGATGCAGCTGCTCGTGGATTAACCTTATCGCAAACTGTAGACCTTCTGCGTCTGCCTTGCGGCTTGCACTCCCTTGAGTCCCTTCTATCATTCTGTTACTAACTGAGACCTACATTTTGCCAAAAAATCGGAGGTCGAAATTCATTATCGGATTATGAAAAATCCCAACTGTATCAGAATTTACGTAAGTCAAAAATTCTATTTTAGAATGTAGACTGAACCCGACATATAGCGTATATAGTTAGCGTATACGTGTAAGAGATTGAATTATGAATGTTTTCTGTACAATGGGGACGTATTAGGAAAACCTCTAATCAGGTTTGTTTAACCTTGAGATTCTAATGTTGAAGGTCAAGATTCAATCGCAGAAAATGGATCTGTCGAAAGTGACGAGCAAATGCGGTTCGAAGGACAACATGAAACACAACCCTGGCGGAGGACAGAAGAAGGTAGGACCGTAGGAATTATTCATACGCAACCTTTTCAATATTTCGTATTTCGTTTCTGTCTTTGGTTAATAATATCTCGTCTTCTACAGGTCTATCCCAAAGGCCTTTCGGTCAGAGCATCAAACGCATACTTCTACCAATGATATTATAACTAATATTAATTTAGATGTGAAAATTATATAGTAATTTTTAATTGGTTTACATTGCTAGCGTCTTGTTGAAATGTAACAACTCGTTTATCGTATACAGCGTCAACTGCATGGCAGCCACTAAAGATTTCATCGCGTCAAATTCTACCGGGTATATCCCGTAGAAATCGAGGTTCGAAGCCAAATAGGCGGAAGAGGGCTTTGCGTGTCTGTGAATTATTCTTTTTTGATCTTCACTGCGCAGATCGAAAGCAGAAAACTGGACTGGAAAGTGGAATCTAAGGTCGGATCAATGGACAACGCAAAACACAAAGCAGGAGGAGGAGATCGAAAGGTACAAGAACACAGACAAGCGCTTACCTGCAGGCTACACCTACACCTACACATACACCTACACATACACACACACGCACGCACACACACACACACACACACACACACATATATATATATATACACACGCTGAATTGGACATATACAAGCCGGTGGAAGGCAAATGTTGTATAAGGACGAACAAACAAAGACTTTTATCGACTGTTTTAGAAGCGAAACAGCTCTTTTGCGCAGCAGCAAGTAGTCGCATGTCACGAATGTTCGCTCCGTTTTTGAATCATTCATAGTTTTGACGAAGACCTCTTTGGCGGTTGCCATTTCTTCCAGGCTTTTAAATTTCTCCCAAAACATTTTTCCTCAAAGCCAGAGCGTTATTCAGAATATTTTCTTTATTCAAGATTTAAGATTTATTCATCATCAGTTATACAACAACAACATACTGCCATAAGCCTTGGTACTTGGTAATTAACACTAACTAATTATTAATTAATATCGGACTACATTGCGTCTAATTTGAGGTTCTCTCGCAAATGGATTTCAATTCCCCGCAAATATTTTTGCGGAGAGAAAGTATTTTTAGATCAGGGGTGAATAAGGCCCGCGAAAGCTTTTCATTCGGTCCGCGTGTACGTGGCTGAACTAAAAAAACTTTATGTTTAAGCAAGGTTACTTTATTTAAGGCTTGTTCAAAAAGTACATGTATGAAAATCTGACATCACATATGTGAAACTCAAATGTTTTTGTATAGCCTACGATAGAAATGAAATTAAAAAATGTGAAACTAAATTTTAATATACTGTTTTGTGTACTGTAATAGGCCTACGGTAGTTCGTGTTAATGTTATGTACAATTTTACAGTACAAATCAGGCCCGCGACAACCACAATGACTTTTATGTGGCCCGCCATAGGAAATGAGTTTGACATATCTGATGTAGATTCTCATTACGTGGATTACATTGCATCTTAAATGCTGACAAATGCGAGTGAGTCAATGTTTGGGAAGCAATAGGCCTACATAGCAATTAGGTTGAGACTATTCTACAATTTAAATTTTTTGTGTTATTCTAAATCAAGGTGCAAGATGTTAATATATATATACACATATAAATTGTAGACTAAATTATAAATATTAAACTCTAATTATTTTTATAATTATATAGGTCTAGTTAGATAAGGACTTTCTAGGTTTTCGTTTTCTGATTGCGGTTCAGACTTTCAGCACAAATTCTCTCACATTGGACAATTGACGAGTTTTCTTTGGGACTGTCCATTAATTATGTCAACAATTTTTGGGCAATTTTTGACCCCTCCCCTTGTCAACAACTGTCAACTTTCAGTGACCCCGCCATATTTATGTCAACAACTTTTGACCCTTCCCACTAAGACCAGTCCCCTAAAAAGTTTATAAGGTTATTATTTTTGCAGCGATGAGACCTTTCCCTTACTTTTGTTCATCAAGTGTCATAATGACCTTGTTTTTGCTTGTCAGGCTTTTTTCCATTGTAATAAATAGTATTTCATGAAATTTCCTATTTTTTACCATTTGTAAAAAAAAGAAATTGTTGACGTCAACTTCTCGACCCCCTTCCCTGTCAACAACTGTCAAACTTTTTCAACCCCCCTAATTTGTTGAAGTAATTAATGGACAACCCCTTTGTCAAATATGTACTTTTACATTTCGATTAAGTCAGACGCAGCATTCCATTGGCGAAGCCACGGGAGGGAACACGGGAGGCAGCTCCCATTCCGCCTGAGACCTGTCGTGGGATTTGCGTAAAACCGTTGACAAATTAGGGTGGGGTTGGGACATCTTGGGGTAGGTGACATGATCGAATGCACGAAGGGAATATGTTCAAAACGTGAATGTCGAAAGAATTCCGTGACTACCTATTTTTGTCTGTCGGAGAATTTTTTACCAGAGAATATCGACGCGCCCCTCCGTTACCGGAACCCTGGTCGCGCCTCTGCAGCATTCCAGTTACTTTAGGCTTTCATCCTCCCTATTTTAAAACAATTTTGGTGCCTTTGATCTTCTCAGGAGCCACGTCTAGTGCTGACGTTAGCTATCGTAAAAATCAGCCGTAAATTCTGAGATTATAGGCTACACCTTACATATCTGTTACGTTGTTACTTACATTCAGATTGAAAATAAGAAATTAGAATGGAATGCAACACCACGGGTCGGTTCGATGGACAATGCCCAGCACAAAGCCGGAGGGGGAGATAAAAAGGTTTTACTGATTTTTCCTTCTCTTTTCAGCCCCCTCCCCACTAACTTCCTATGAATTCATTTCATCCCCACCAAGAAATCCTGGAACCGCTACTGCTGGCTGATATCTAGAATTGGCCTGATCTTTTGCTTTATGGATCTGGAGTACCTACCATAGATTAATGCTTTTCATATTGGTGCTTTAAGTTCATAAAGTTCACGACTTTACATTCCCTCATCATTTATTGTTTAGCTGATAAGATCTTCGCTATTTTTAAGAAGAGTCGTCCGTAACTACCGAGTCTATCGTATACGTAGCGTATAAACCACACGTTCCAGAACAGAACGTCTCTTTAAAACCGTTGCATAACGGTTTGTTTCCTGGTTCACTTATGCGTGTTTAGATTGAAACTGTGAAGCTGGATTTCAAAGAGAAAGCAGAACCCAAAGTTGGATCCAAAGACAACATTGAACACAAAGCTGCAGGTGGTACGAAGAAGGTCAGTCAGGCAGCCATTTATAATACAGTGAAACCCGCTTAATTGCATAGGTGCCGTGCAAGCCTTGCGTATGCGATTAACTGGGCTATGCGAATAGCCGGGATGTCTGATTGTACGCACAAAAGACTGGTTCGGGTTTTTATGTTGTTATGCGATTATGCGGGTTATGCAATTAAGCGGTATGCGATTAAAGGGGATCCACTGCAATTGAAAGCTGCCAGTCATTGCGTAACAATTGTTACAGAAAAGAATATCTAGGCCTATACATTAAGGAAAATGCGAGCGAGAAATAATAAGAATCGAAAAGGCCTATTCATAAAACAATACAGATAGGCCTAAATGCTATGGATCACAACCCATAGGCGTAAACTTGTATGAAAAAGTGGGGGCCCAACCTATATCTCTCTTCTTCCCTCTCCTTCCTATAGCCTACCCTCTCAGACAGTGGGGAGGGGGAGCACGACTCTAGCAACCTATTAAAAGTTTACGCCTATGTCACAAATCGTTTAAAGCGAAATGTTAAGGCTTACATATGGATGAGTTTTATACAAAGACATACACAATTTATTTGCACTAATAATTTTGTAACAAAATTGATCAGTGTCCAAAAATATTAATTTTCAGATTGAAACCCAGAAATTAAATTTCAATGAAACGGCCACTGCCAAAGTGGGTTCGAAAGACAACAATGGTCATAAACCTGGAGGCGGAGATAAAAAGGTAACAGCGGAGAGTCAGGAAGTTACAAGCAACTGATCGGAACTGGACCGTGCACCTGTGTTGATATGATGGCTAAGTGCCATCCGTTTGGACAGATCTAGAATCCGCACGAATTCAGAGGATTTAACTTTCATTAGAATAAAGATTCTTTATAATTTACGCGCATATCGTTGATCAATTAAAATAATCGAATTTTTTTCTAATTCCGGATGTGAATCGTGTGGTTTCTAGTGACAGTACAGTAAGTGACATTTCTAGAAGATCCTAGAAGTGTAAAGCATACACTCAGTTGAATCATTCAAAGTCTGGATTTATTTTAAACTCATTATGCAATCAATTCAATCTGTCTCTTTGCATAATCCCAATAAAACACGAGATAGACCTGTGCGCCGACGCTCTGAGGGTCGGCGGCGGCGTGTGACCGCTTTATAACCGGCGGCGGCGGCGCGCCGAACCAATTTCATCGGCGGCGGCGGCGTGGACTTTATTGGCGGCGGCGGCGGCGTCGGCGGCGTACAAACGGTTAATACAGTACAATACGTGTGACTACAAAGGACACCATATGACATCGTCGTTTTGTCCAATCCTCATGGTTTTTTGTCACCCGGTTAATTTGAAAACAATGTTACAAACTTATAATACAAGTAAAAATAAAAGTATACAGTTTAAGAAACATTTTATCAACAGAGCCGTAGCTAGTGTATTCGGCGCTCGGAGCAAGGTACAAATTTTGAGCCCATAAATTCCAGTGATGACCTTTTTATGCTTATCTGAGCTTTCACGACATAGCAATCTATAGCCTCTAGCCGCCCCAAAACCGGTGATGACCTTTTTAACTTATCTGTATTTTCTGTATTTTTCGCCGTAAAAAGTGGATAGTGGTGGTATAAAAACTTTAAAATAGTGTCCAAAATGTGCCCCCTTCCACTAAGACGGCGCCCGGCGCAGCTTGCCCCCGCCCCTAGCTACGGTTCTGTTTATCAAATTATATTGCTTCATTATATATCCCAAATTGACCATAAATGAAAACTTTTAAAAAGTGCATGTGCCAACTAAGAAAACAAAGCACTGCCGACATCAGCCTAAGAAGATTAATTTTAAACTAAACTAAGAGGATTTAAGCAACAAACGCTCTCAGTTATGATGCATAGGTTCACTGCTCGTTTAGTTAACTGTGCACAGTTAATTTTAGCATCACTTTACATGTAGCATCTTTTTAGGTCTTCGCGTAATTATCATCGAAAACGCTTTTCTTTGCCGTGGCCATTTTTCAGAATGTAAACAATACAGGACGTCATTCGATAGACGAATAAAGCGAAGTAAATAAGTAACGTGTGCTTTGAATTGTGCTTTGAATTAGCTAGCACATGCTGACTATACTGTATCGTGAAGACAGTTTTTCCACGTATTACAACAGTGTTGGCCTACATGTATACTCTGGTTACATGAACAAATAATTTCACCAAGGGGACGCCGGCGTCACGCCGATGTTCTCTCGGCGGCGGCGGCGCGCCGATCCTATATTACCGGCGGCGGCGGCGTCATGAAAACGTCGGCGGCGGCGGCGCGGCGTCGGCGGCGCACAGGTCTAACACGAGAGTGGTAAAAACAGCGTTAACATTGGTGTCAGTGACTCAGTGTATTGCTTAATTTGTTTCATGTTTTAAAATCCGCGGATAGGTCTACTCTATAATTTTTGCATAATTTCAGAACTATAATTTCTCTCGACAGTTAGGAATAGATTTGATTCTCAATTTAATTTATTTGGACATATTTTTATATTCTGACATATTCGTCACGGTAGGGTCAAATTAGTCAACTCTGTGATTCGGATCCAAATTGATCTGAGGATCTAGTCGAAAATAATATTCCATCAAACCTCTGATTCCGATGTAGGCCTATTTATATTTGTGACGACCTTAAGTCGTCAATATGTAAGCTATCTGTTAATAAATCCGGCGGCGTTGTAACGTTCTGTCCCTTCTTGGTAGACTATAGCCTCAGCGGGCAGATCAGACGCGGGCGAGGGCCGACCAGCAGACGCCAGGAGTAGCGTCCCTATACAGTGGATCCCACTTAATCGCATACCGCTTAATTGCATAACCCGCATAATCGCATAACAACATAAAATCCCGAACCAGTGTTTTGTGTATCAGACATCCCGGCTATTTGCATAGCCCAGTTAATCGCATAAGCAAGGCTTGCACGGCACCTATGCAATTAAGCGGGTTTCACTGTATAAAAGCGCCAACAAAGGAAGTCAGAGGGAGAGGGACTTTCGATCGTTGGTGCGATCGGACGTCAAAGAGAATGCAGAGAGGACTGAATGAAGCGAGATGGACAGGGATATTTCTAGGATTGTGAATTTGGGGGGGGGGTGTCGACCTCAAATTGGGGTGTCCGGAGCTAATTAGTATGCCTTTTGTATGCATACCATTGTCACATTACCAAATTTGGGGGTGTCGACATTAAATTGGGGGGGGGGTGTTGAGGGGGTGTTAGGGGGTGCAAAATATCCCTGGAGATGGAAGGAGTTTATCAGCGACGGAGGAAGAAAGAGGAGAAGAAGACAGACAGAAGGAAACATATAAGCCTAAAACATAGATAGAATTCAATAATGAAAGGGGAATCGAACCTGCTGCTGATCTGCTCCTATGCCAATCCGCATATCGTTCTGGTCATATTATTTATACTGTGAGTAGCAATTGATATTATTTAGTTAGAATTTGAATATGACGCCATCTGGCGAAGACGTATGTAAAGGCCCCTTTACGCTGACTTTGTTAATTAATTAGCGATTATTAAGGTGATAATTAATTAGTTACTGTAAGAATGATTTAATGAATGAATGCACGTAATAATAATGCATATACTGGAAAGAACGGTGTTTGATTATGCGTAGAATAGGTCGAATAATGAACGATGACGATAGCGATGATGAAAATGATTAGGTTCAAGTAGGCCCTTGTCTTAGGAAATTTATGTCCTTGCTTTCTAATGACCAAGGCACGGATCCACGTCGGATCACTCATTTGACATCATGAGAGACGCCACGAGCCAAATATTGGACGGGCTAACATGACAAGTTGCCAGTTAGCAACATGAATTTGGTTAATTCAATCCCTTGCCTCCCATGGGGCTTGGAGCCCTCAGCCCTGGACCCATTCCCTCCCCTCCCCTCTCGTCCTTACAGTGAAACGTCCTTCCCCTCCAATGTCGATTCCCCCGAATGGGCGATAGAATTGTGTAGAAATTTGAATTTTCAAAACAAAATATTACGTTTTCACGTTTCATTTCCATTCCTCCGAACCCTAGCTAAGGCTCCTATCTCAATATTTTTATTCGGCTGAGTAGGTTGCGACTGCGTTAGGAAACGTTTCATTATTATTTAGAAATTACTGAACTACAGTATTAGAAATCATGAAATTAGAAAGAATAAATTGAAAAACGAACTGTCGGAACGCTTATTTCGGAAATTCTACGTCATAACCATGACCATAGGCGGCGATCTGCCATGAAACTTGGGGGCGTCCTGAGTCCTGCCCACTCCTCTTCACTCAGTCAAAGAAAAAGCAGACTAGTGTAAACAAGGCGCTTTATGACTGTTTTCGAACTTTATATAAGCGAAACTCTTTGCCTAAGAACGTCAGCACATCCTACTCAATCACCTCATTCCGGGAGAATATGAGGACTCACTTTTATAACACGTCATTCAAGTGACATTTCTCAAAGTACGCTTGACTTTGACTTTCGTTAGCCTATGCCTAGACGCTATATAAGTTGTCCTGCTAACACTAAAGATACAGCAATAGTTTCTGAAAGTTGCCAGTCAAGTAAGTCTTGTAGTTTCAACGAGAGATTGTCTCTATTTTGGCCTATTAGGCCTACCCAATATAAAAGTTAGAATGAACAGCATCATGATGCATCACATTTCAGTCACTTAGCTCAACTGAAACCGTCCTCGCCATAGGCGGCGGAAGCAGGGTTTAATCTAGGCCGTTTCCGAAGAAAATTGCCCTCGCCCCCCGGAAATTTTGACATACTACATCATCTAACAGCAGCCCCTAGCAGAATTCTCCCCGGCTTTGTCAGTTCCCCCTCCCGGCTTTTTCAGTTTCCCCTCCGGAGTCCAGGAGTCTAGATTAAACACTGGGCGGAAGACAATAAAAAGTACCTCGGCCCATCTACTACTACAGGCCTATAGGCCCTGAAATAGCCAACATTCATTTTCAAGTGTGACCTATAAAATAGACAGAAATGTTTCTAAAATGCCGTTTAATAAAAAATTGCAGCGTCTTTATAAAATTGTGTGGCATAGAAATTATCGATGTCCCGAAAGTTTGGTTTGATGCCCGAAAACCAAGAGTAGGCTACATTGTAGCCTTTGTGTGAAGTAAGATTAAAAATTGAAAATTTATTCAAACAATGTAAAGTTCTTTCTTCTTAAAAAGTACCCCGGCCCGCCATAGGCCGTGAAAGCTGACAAAGCCGGGGAGAATTCTGCTAGGGGCTGCTGTTAGATGATGTAGTATGTCAACGTAAAAGTACTCCGGCCTGGGTCGACGAGGCCGATAGGAGTGCGCCGCCTATGGTCCTCGCCTACATTCGGTATCCGGTCAATTCATCAGGTGCCAGTTCATCGGGTGTCAATTCGCCGGTTTAGGGTTAGGGTTAAACCTTAAACCCTTTAACATATGCATGTCTTTGAATTTACTTGTCTTCCTATTAATTGACCGCCCAGTCAATTGTACCCGGCGAAGTGACACCCACGAAATGGCAACCGATGATTTGACCGCCCGATCAATTGTACCCGGCGAATTGGCACCCGATAATATTTGGCCTAGAACCCCTACATTCATGAAAGACTCTTAACTGCAATTGGTCTCCGACAAGTTACTGGTATTTGTTTCCTTGATCTTTCTACTGCATTTGATACCATAGATCACAAAATTCTGCTCGAGCGACTTTCCCTCTGGTTTGGCCATTGATAACTAGATTAAGTAGTCCATGGTTGGATATGTCTGAAAAAATTCACAACTGGTTTCAATTTATTCTTTCTAATTCCATGCTTTCTAATTGTAGTTCGGTAATTTCTAAATAATAATGTGATCACAGCATCACATTTTTAATGTTCGTTTAGGCATTTATACCGGTAATCATTCAGTTGCTGAAGATCGAGGTTGATTGGGCGTGTGGTCATACGAGACGGCGCAGACTAAAACTTTGAGTTGAGAAACTAAGCTTAAGTCACTGCTTAGGATGGATTTAAATTTTCTATCTCTTACTACAACTATCATTCGTCTCGAGTCTCACCCTTTCCTTGGTTTCTTCTATAGCAGGCTATTCGAAAGTGAGCCAGACGTTTTCTAAACCACAATTAGGCCTACCGGGGAAGATCGAGCCACACAAGCAATGTAGAGAAGCCTACAGAAACAGTCATGTTAATCTCCCTATGCCATAGACTGCGATCTTGGGGTGTCAGGGCCCAGGGGTGTTAATTATACTCGCTACAGCAGTGATTCCCAAAGTGGGCGATATCGCCCCCTTAGGGGCGATTTTAAAGCCGTAGGGGCGATTCCACTTAATTGGGCAAATGGGGGGCGATACAAAAAAGTTGGGCGTTTGGGGGGCGATAAAGATTTGGCTTAACCACGGCGTTTCCTTTCGCTATAGTCGGCTATAATAACTGTCGCGCTTATCCGATATGTGATGTCCGATATGTGATATCCGATATAGCGCCAAATGTACAGAATACAACGATATCCCGATAACCAACATTATCGCTTGTGCAACAGATGGGGCACCGTCGATGAGAGGTTGTCATCGTGGTTTTATCACTTAGGCCTACTTGAAGAATTCGGTCCCCGATTTGTTTTCTGTTCACTGTGTAATACACAGGCAACATCTGGTTGCAAAGAGATTGAGTATTCGACTTAATAAATCACAAAACACCGTCATAACTGCCGTGAATAAAATAAAAGCCCGTCCTCTTAATTCTCGACTATTCCATGAACTATGCAATGAGAGTGACGAAGAATTTGAACGTTTGCTGTTGCATATTGAAGTCAGATGGCTTTCCAAAGGAAACTGCTTGAAACGTTTTTATTCACTTTTCGAAACAGTGGTTGACTTCTTAAAGGACACTCATGCTACGCTAAGTGAGGATCTGGTCAAAATTAGGCCAGATCGATGTAGCTTACCTTTCCGATCTATTTGCTATATTCAACGAAGTCAATTTGCAACTTCAAGGGAATGGGGTGAACCTATATAGTGAAATCAGTTATACTTGGGTTCATGTCAAAGACAGATACTTATAGGTGTGATATATCTCGTCGTGAACTATATCAGTTTCCAAGCCTTTCACAGTTCAACAAGGAGAAGACGCTGCTGGATGATGACCTGGATGTGTATTGTTCACATCTTAAAGAGGTGCATAGAGACATGTTTGAACGATTTCATTATCTGTATTCGCTTGAGGTACCTGATTGGATAATCAATCCATTCCTAGACATAGGCTTTGACGTATTAGGAGTGGCAAAGGAAGAACTGATTTCACTCAGACATGACCTAGAATTAACTGAAGCCTAAGTTCAAGGTCTCATACCAAGAGTTTTGGTTGCAGAGAGAAATTTCTAAACGACATCCTGAATTGTGGAACAAAGTTGAGATTTATTTTATCGCTTTCCCAACATCTTATCAGGTTGAGAGTGAATTCAGTTCTGTTACTCATCTTCTGTCGAGGCAAACGAACTGATTGAACATTACTGAACGTGGTGATCTGAGGCTTCTTCTGAGCAATTTGGAACCAGAAGTTGAACATTTAGTTTCCCAGCATCAAGGACATCCGTCACACTAATAATTGACTAATTATTATGTTTCTAATAGACTAGTGTAGTCACTAGTGAATAGTCAACATGTCAAAGAGTCATTATGAATAACAGAACATCTCTCATAAGTAATTTTATTTTTCGATTACATAGCAAAGTATTCTAAATATTCTTTAAAAAATTCCTTTTGTACTTTTGTCTTCGGAGTGGGGGGGGGGGGAGGGGCGCTCAGGATCGGAACAAGAAAAAAAGGGGCGTTAGTGAAAAAAAGTTTGGGAATCACTGCGCTACAGACACAGTGGCGTAGCGAGGGAGGGGTAGTGGGGGCGAACCGCTCCAGGCGGCACTTGCTCTAGAGGCGGCATTTTAGGATACTGTATTTTCGGTTTTTAATGCATGTCCTTTGCTAAAAATGCGATTTTTTGCTTGTCAAGATTTTTAGGAAGTTGAATGAGGATGGAAGGCGGAGCACGGGCGACATTTTCGGGTTTTATATATAAAAACATTTTTTATTTTACAAAATGCGACAAATTTTTTTGCTTGTCGAGATTTTTGGGGAGTTGTTGGAAGTTATATTTTTCGGAGGCGGCACTTTTTATTTTCGTCCCAAGCGGCACTTTGCCTCGCTACGCCACTGTACAGACTACATTAATCTTTCTGGACGAGTCTTATCGGAATGTCCGAGACTGGAACACCGTCGGCGTCGGACGTCGGCTAACCCTAAACTCGCGGACCCTTGAGTCTTGACCGTAGCAAATTATCCATGCATATCTTTCGAAAGCCGTGGTTCTTTCCCCCGCTAATTAAGCGCACCTGCTGATAATACTATAGCATAGACTGTTATCAAACTTTAAGCAACTCTACGCGTTTTATGCTAAAATTTCAAAATTTATGTGGAGGTATCCTGCTGTTGTTGGACACCCCTTGGCTGATAGGAAAAAAGGTTTGGGAACTCATCCTTTTTACTCTTCAACTAAAACGGGTGTGGGAACGCCGTACCTGTACGTTCCCAAACGCATTATTACATATATCCACAATTATATAGGCCTATACAATCTGGTAAAAAGGCGTTGGAACGACGTTCCCACTGAAAAAAGCCATGGCTATATATAAGGTATTATATATATATATATATATATATATATATATATATACTGATTTTGGGGTATATATACCGCTTTACACCCCCTCTTCGCTACACCTCTGGGTGTCCCATAATTGCAGGTGGGGTGTCAATGTCTAGTGTTTTATCAACTCACTGAATCCAGGAGAAATAGGCAGTGTTTAATCTAGACTCCTGGACTGGGGGGAACTGAAAAAGTCGAGGGAAACTGACAAAGCCGGGGGATTCTGCTAGGGGCCGCTGTTAGTCCATGTAGTATCCCAAATTTCCGGGGAGAATTTGAAATTTCCGGGTGGGAAGGACAATTCCCGGAAACGGCCTAGATTAAACACTGGAAATAGGGTGTACGGGCGGGGATGTGTCACAAACCGGGGGTTTAACTCCCCGCTATGGGGTGTAGAAAAAATCCCTGGTTGCACAACAGAGTGTAAGACATTCTCCCCTGGACATGCCCCCCCGGTACACCCTTTGAAATGACACTGCCGGACACAATTCCCCCTTTGTTTATTCTCTGAGCTTTGACAAAAAGCAGTGTATTGCACCCGTACGGGGTCATATAATCATTACCCACACCATAATTAACCAGACACGAAACACTAATCCTAAACGATACTGACGGCAGCCAAATGGCATCAGATAACCGATAAGTACCTTTTTAAAATTAAGATCTATGATATTGATTTACATTGTTCATTACTTCTTTGCCGGGGGAATATGTCCGGAGGGATAATGTGGGGGGGGGGTAATGTTAAGGAGAGAAAGTCCGTGCCCCGCACAAGAGACTTAGCGAGTTCGTGTTCACTCAATAGGCGTAAACTTCTATTACGTCTCTAAGCTCGAGCCCCTGCCCGCCCACTTTTTAAGAAGCCGCCTTAGGGAAGGGAGAATGTATAGGGGCTGGATCCCACACCTTTCTATCCAAGTATACGCCAATGGTTAACTCTGCAGATATATCAAATTAATTGATAAGATCAGGGCCGGAGCTAGCCAATCGGGCGCCCCCCTGCAACTTCGTATTTGGCGCCCCCGGCAGTGACAGGCTGTTTTCTCGCGGACATACCTTAACTTCATAAATCTATTGGCAATATGAACTCAATATAAACAATCTTCTAAACGATCTGCGCACATAACGGACTTCTTCGTTATAATACAATATAATAATAATAATAATAATAATAATAATAATAATAATAATAATAATAATAATAATAATAATAATAATAATAATAATAATAATAATACAATACCTTTATTTGACAGAGAAAAAATGTAGCTACTACAACAACTGTGATTTACTGGCTTTCATGTTAGCAAATCTCTCTTTTAGTTCAGTTACAGTATGTCCAAATTAGAACGTACACCATTTTCTAATGCAACTAGGGCCTGGCCCAAAAGTCTTTCGTGAGCGATGGTTGATCTCAATAGATTCTTATTAATTTTAATCTGGAAAATGATCGTTTTCCACTGACCACACTGACAGGAAATGTAAGCAAGATCCGTAAGGCAATGGTCATGTTGGGGAAACGTGACATGGTCTAAATGACTAAACTTTAGAGTTTCGCGTGGATTAAGAAACTGGTTAGACTCCGATTTAAACAAAACTCTAAATGATGAGATTTCCGAAAATAATTCTAATCCCGTTACATCTTTTTAATTATCTGTTAAAAGGACCTCCAGATCCAGGCAATTTCAACAGTAGCTGTCTTTCGCTTTCTATTTGCTGCATCGGAGAGTTTCTTTTTGGAATCCATATTAATAATCGCAATTTAGAAATGATTACTCTAATAGGCCTAAAGGGAGGTATCAGTAATTTATTTTTTGCACTCTTGTCGATTGATGGCGAAGAATGGACATGGCCGAAATTCCCTGCTGGCCGAAAATACCCCGTCCTCCCCTACTCTGAATATTTCTTTATATGTCTAGAAAAATTATGTAACCTTACTACATAATGTAGTTGAATTCGTTTACTTAATCACAGTAAATTCACGCAATTAGTAATTACTACTGAGATAGTATCTCTCTCCCAATCATATCTTGCATTCGAGTGAACGGTCAAAATCTAGCCATCGTCTTTGTTTAAGTTAACCTAAACGTCCAGGGTACGGCGTGACGGCGGTTTCCGGATGACAAAACTGTCGAAACTAAAGGAGCACAAATGCCAAGTGTTCGTCTCAATTTAATATACCAAGTAATCAAGGATTACGTAAATTTGAACACAATATTCTAACTTCTTTAACAAAGAGATACCCGTGCTACCGCGCGTAGAAATGAATATTCATAAAGGCAGTCAGGTCACGTGAGACAAATAGCCTAACTAGGCGACGGTTAATAAAAAATTCGTAAGCCTTCTGCTCGTCTTATTTAAATAATATATATATAATTATATATATATATATTATAGTTCAATTCTATGTAAAGAACAGTATAATAGGTTGAAGTAGCTGATCATTTGTGCTAAATACTTAACAGAGCGTCATCACAATAATTGATCACTTCGGAAATTTGGCGCCCCTCAAAAGCGTGCGCCCCCCTGCCTCGCGGAGCTCGCGGAGTGGGTCGCTCCGGCCCTGGATAAGATCAATTAACGAGAACGCCCAGCATATTCAAAGGTCCCGTTGAGACCTACATTGTACTCGGTATTCAGCCGTTAACTGTAACCTCAAATAAAAACTGTATTTGAAATGCTCTTCAAATGAACAAAGACTCAGCCGATCGCGCGCCATTTAGGCATACGCAACAGGCCGTAACGGCCTTCGCAGGCGGCAAATCGGTTGTACAGGCTGTATAGACTTTATCGGCGATATCCGCTCAATTACTGTATCTGCGGAAAAATGTTTAAAATTCGAAGAAAAGCTTTGAGAGCCAATCTGAACTCGAGTACTAATCCTTCGTCAAGCGACAGCCTATCCTACCTTACTTGGCTGCCTATCCAACTGATATAGCAATTACAGTACCTGCATGCTGGCGATAAACAATTTAGGCCACTAGGTCTATATCAAGATCAGCATCAATATATTTTATTTTTCAAAAAATTAAATGCACCAGTCCAGAACAAAAATCAAAACACAAAAACATGAAGCAGAAATATTAAGATATGCATTAAAATAAACAGCAAATTATATTCCTGGAAACATTTTAAAGAAGAAAGGCACATTGTCAAGAATGCTTCATGTACCTATGCTGCCTGCATATAAGATGTTATATTTACTTCCATTTAACTGAAATAGTAATTAAAAATACAGATTAAAACAAACAGATTTCAATTAACCTCCAAATATAAAAGCAAAAGTAAATAAGCCTAGAAAGGCCACTAGGCCTATATCAAGATCAGCATCAATATATTTTATTTTTCAAAAAATTAAATGCACCAGTCCAGAACAAAAATCAAAACACAAAAACATGAAGCAGAAATATTAAGAAATGCATTAAAATAAACAGCAAACTATATTCCTGGAAACATTTTAAAGAAGAAAGGCACATTGTCAAGAATGCTTCATGTACCTATGCTGCCTGCATATAATATGTTATATTTACTTCCTTTTAACTGAAATAGTAATTAAAAATACACATTAAAACAAACAGATTTCAATTAACCTCCAAATATAAAAGCAAGAGTAAACAAGCCTAGAGTCTATGAAGACGCAAATCACTTAAACAAGCCTAAAGCCGACTAGGAAAGTCTAAAGTAGACCTAAATACAATACATAAAAATTCTAGCGGTCAATTGTCATATGAAATACATGGTGTATATAGATATCTCATGGGCACCACAGAAATTTTTCCAGGAGAGGCAAATCACAATGGTCATGGTTATGACACATAAATTTTTCCATTTAAACACTATGGTCACGGTTAATATTTTAGCAAGGTTTTCAAATTTAAGTGAAATATTGGTATTTGTATTTTGAAGGGGGCAAGTGCCCTCTTGCCCTAACGTGTGGACATCCACGATATATCCATGGGCGTCCGCAGAAATTTTTCCAGGGGGTGCAAAACAGGGTCTTGTGACGAAGGAAACAATTAATTTTACTCTTTTCATAACTCCACAATTTTTCCAGGGGGTGCAATTGCACCCCCGGACGCCCATGGATATAGCTTGAGATATACTGTAGAACATGGGTGTAAATCATAAGGCCCACGAAAGCTTTTCATCTGGCTTGCATGAAGATAACTGAATAAAAGAATAACCTTATTGTTTAAGCAAGTTACCTGTTTTGCTTGTCAAGGTATTTGGAGAAGGAAAAATACAAGGATGACCTGTTTTTTCTTGTCAGTATGTTTGGAGAGGGAAAAATAGAAGGATGAACGACCTTTTTTTGCTTGTCAATACTTTTCGGAAGACGAAAGGGGGGTTGGCCCGTTGTTACGTCATATTTTAGGGGGTCTGACTTTTTGCTACGTCGCGTTATGTAGGGAGGCAAAAAGTGCCAAAAAATCGTGTTAAGTAATTTATGGACGACCCCTAAGGTGTATTAAAAAAGTACATACTGTATATGAAACTCAAATTTTTGACACACAATAGAAATGAAATATTTTGAAACAATTTTTCAATACACTGTTTTGTGTAATACGCTTACTGTACACTGTAGTTCGTGTTAATGGAATGTACAAATCCGGCCCGCGACAACCAAAGATATATCTTTCAACATTTTGGTCTGTGATTAAAATAGTTATATAACCCTGTTCTACGATATCAATGGCTATAAAAGTTAAATGAGTTTGACGCCCCTGCTGTAGAAATTTTATATGACCTCATACCAAAATATCCTGAAACGAAAAAAACATAATTAATTATCTCATATACATGGGATATGCTCAATTCAAGAATGTTAAATATAAAAGGCAAGGCTATTCAGGGATTGAATGCAAATGTGTTAGATTACAAATGTAAAATATCCCACCATCACGAAACAACAGTTAGAACAAAATGAGGCCGCCCATATAGTACGTACGCACCGACGGGGAGGGAGTGGGGTGTGAGATTTAGGCGATTTTGCATACGGAAGCGTGCGAGGGAGGGGGGTCACGACTGAATTTGTACGTACGCACATTCAAATTTATAAATAGATAGAAGGCTGGTATATTCACACAAACATTTGATTTGAACAAAATTACTTTCTCACGGTCAAACAATGGGTCCCAACTATTGTTCCCAGTTATTTAAATATAAAAAACATTTAATAGTAAACAAATGCTTTTTGGCTATGGCTAAAAATTAATTTTCACCGTGCGGGAGTTGCTAATTTGTACGTACGCATAGGGGGTAACCAAAATGTACGGTGTGCAACAGGGGGAGGGGTTGAAAATATGACTTTTTTTTGCGTACATACTATATGGATGACCCCTTTCTGTATACAAGTATACAGTCAAAAAGTAACTGATCAGTCTACTCTAACATGTCATACAGTGTGGAATTTCATTTAATACCACATGATACGTTGTCTCAAATAGGGATAAAAATAAGATATACTATCTAGCACTACTCTATTCAATTGAACAATGCACCTCAAACAAATTCTAACAAACAGCAACATTAAAACATGGCCCACAAAATATAAAATATACAGTAGCTAAGCAGTAATTGTTTGGTACAATAAAATACATTAAAAAACCGAAAAATCTCAAACAAATTCTGAGAAACAGCAACAGTAAAACATAACCCACAAAATATAAAGTCTTCTGATTCAACTGGCAGAGAAAAAAGCTTGACATTTTTTGCCAAAGGTCCCATTAAGAAATCAATGAAAAAAGACAGCAGAATATTTTGAGAATAAACTTTCATATTCCATTGGACAATACAAGTATAATATGCACACCTACAATACAGCAGAACTCTGCTATAACATACTCAGCATGTCTATAAAATTTAGTACGTAATATCCGATATCATCAAATATGATAGCACATCACTTGGAAGTTGGAACCATACATTGCAGTACACTGTAGCTGAGCATATGCTATAACTGAGTCCATTATAATGAAGTTCTGCTGTATGCTTATAGACCGTGGATGACTTGAACAGATATTTCTGGGGTTGAGCATCCATTCAGAGTATAAAAATTAAAAACAGGTCTGTGACCAGTTCAACATCTAGGTGTAAGCAGGACCTGTCAAACAGTGGCGTAGCCACGGGAGGTTTTGGGGGTTAAAACCCCCTTGGACGGCGGAAAAAAATTTTTTAAATGTATTCCCATGCAATTTTTATTTTTGGAGGCGATTTTTGGCAATTTTTGAGGTGAAACCCCCCTTGGCGGCTATTGACAAATTTTTTTTAAAAACCCCCCTTCCGGAAATCCTGGCTACGCCACTGCTATCAAAGACCTAAGTAAAGACTGCAAAAACCAATAACAATCATTCATAGGTAATAACCAGAAGTGTCCTGTATTATAAACAACATATACAACTAAATAGATGAACTTTGGGGATATGGAATGAAATCTTTTGGAATGCATGTTGAGTGAACTTGAGTCCTAGTGTTGTTGCAAAAAGTTGTAGGACAATAAATATTGACAATCAAGTAAATGGAAAAAAATTTGTTAATGCAAATGAACTTTTCATAATATTGCTCTAAGCAAGAGACAGAAACAATTAATCAGACCAAATACCAGTGGACGACATAAGACTTTAAATCTATTATGGCATAAAATCTCAACTATTGGATTCAAGAGGGTCCGTGTAAATTTTTGCCCTTAGAATAGGGGTCGGCAACCTCCGGCCCCCGGGCCATATCCGGCCCGCCAGTGAGTTTTATCCGGTCCTCCGGTCCCCACAGCCCAATATTAATTACAACTGCTTTGTCTAGCACTCTAGCAAACCTTCAGATCAGTGAATTATTAGTCAATCAACGGCATTGATTTCCTGAAAAGTCTGATGAGCAAATAAAATGATCACTTTTTCGTACTCGACATGTATATTTTTTGAGATCTTCAGAACTTTATCGAGTACAAACTTTCTAAAAAACATAAACTTTAAAACTTTCTAGGGGCCTGTGAAAAAATTATTTACTGTAATTACATGGTCCTCAGGCAGACACTGGCATAGCTGTTTGGTCCTTGTTGTCCTGCCTTAGAGTTTGAATCTTAATCTTTTAGAGATTTCAACTCAGCCTACAAAATGCAGAAAAACAACTAAGTGAGTGCCACAAAACACATACATGATAAGATTTAAATTCAAGTAAATAACTGGACAAACTTTAAGAAACTCCAAACACAATTCCTCAGTCCTATTTTATTGGGTCATGCTTACTTGAATTTTAAAAGCAAGACAACAAATTTCATACAAAGTTTAAAAGGTGCAGTAATATTCAGGAGTTCTGACAAGAAAAAAGCAAACTTCTAAGGACAGGGCTATTCAACTGCGGGCCCGCGGAGGCCTACGAAGCGGCCCGCAGGTCATTCCAAAAATAGTGATATGCTGAGCGCTTAATAGGGCAAAAATTCCAACCAGACACATTTATTTGTGTTAAAACAGGTAAAGGATGAGTGACGCCCTTAGTGTGCTGTTAATTAATCTGTGAATCTGTAATGCGCCGGTGGTCTTGCTTACAAAAAAGTCATCAAGACAGTCAGGTAGATTCGAGCAACGATAGACTGCAGGATTGCATGATAATTGGCCTGACTTCACATCAGTCAACTTTTATGAAATTAGACCAAAAACGGAAATGCCACTTTTTTCATTAACTCCTTTACCAGCTATGATGCAGATACAGTATGCATCCATTTATTGACATTAATTATTTCATGGGGAAGTTGGAAATATGTATATTTCAATCAAAAACATGTCCTAATTAATCATTAAAGAAGTTAACAATACAATGATTACAAGCTTACAGGACTGTTACATTTGTGATACTGCAGACTGCCGTATCTATGATATATTTATGATACCGAAACGTAAATGAATTTATCATTGGTCTACGACTCTACGTTAAGGCAGATCTACGCATTTTACCACTTATTAAAGTTACTACGTGAAAATGGTGAGTAAATATAGTTAAATAGCCCTGTTCTAGAATATCAATAGCTATCAAATATTTAAATATTTCAAAAAATTAAAAAGAAAACTCAATTTTACTCAGATATTTGTTATTATTTATTATAGAGAAGTGGGAAAATGGAAGGAAAACACACCGATTTGTAAATGGATTGATTATAGGGCACATTGCACAGAAAGCTTTTATTGCATACACATCAATAAAAGACAGAATAATAACACCCCATTTCAGAATAGCCAAAGGTTACCTCACAGTATATCAAATCTATGCTCACATAACAGATGCAACCGAATTGAATAATTGAAGCAGTTCCCAGATGGATGAGTTCTACACAAACCTCCAAAACATGCTAAACCTAACATCGAGCAACAAAATGCCGAGAGCGATGGGGAATTTAATGCTAAGATAGGCTCACAAGCTGACAACTCTGACGGGGTGCTTGGCAAGCACAGATATGGGGTAAGAAACAATAGAGGGGATATCTTGCTAAGCTTCTGCACCACCATCGACAGATTACATGCAGCAAACACAATATACAAGCAGAAAAGAGGCAAATGATGTGGGACTTTGCCAGATGGACGAAACTGCAATCAAATAGACTAAATACTGGTCAATAGGAAGGGCGGAGGCAATTTGAGGAACTGCAGAGCCTTTCCAAGCGCAGACGTGGGGTCAGACCATCAGTTGCTGCTAGTCAAGCTCAAACTTGAACAAGGAAGGCAACTACCACCAAAGCACACAGGAAACCAGACATAAATATATACCGGTAAGCTGTGCAATACCCTTCAAAGAGAATACCATAATATCGTACAAGAGAAATGGCAAAGACACATGAAGCAGTTACCAGATGGGACTTCATCACCAGAGGACGTTGAAGGCAAATGGTCCTCCATGAAAAAGACACAGCATTGGAGGCGCTAGAAACAGCAAACACACAAAAAGGGAAAGAATGGATTTCTCATAAAACACTACTGCTTGCCGTGCAAAGAACGAAGTTCAAAGTGCAGATGAATGGAACCAAGAACGACAAAAAGCACTGTAATCCCCATCAACAAGTACAAAAAGAGTGTTCATGAGGACAAAGAGAGGTACATAAATGACACATGCGATTACATTGAAATAAAAGCCACCACACATTGAACAAGAGGCCTAGAAAAGCATCAGAAGAATAACAAACGAGTGTGTGATACAAATAAGAGCGGTGAAAGATGGACAAGGCCTAGTAATCAGAGGTCAAAGCTAGATGGTGCGACTATTTCATCAAACTCTACAATGACCCCCAACACGGTTGAAAACAAGTACCGGTAGCTAGATAAACCACAAACAGCAGCTGATACAATGCCACCTCCTGGAATACCGATAGAGGAAGTAGAATTAGCCTTATTCAAGTTCAAGCATAACAAAGCACCTGGAGTAGGCAACATGTCAGCTGAAGAATTTCAGGTGGCATGCGAAAGGAAAGGGCTGATAACAATGCATCGACTGCTTCCAAGCAACTGGAAAAAGCCATGACTATCTTAACTAGATAAAGAAGACAAGATGGCATGCAACAGTTATAGAGGCATAAGTCTCCTACAATGCCTATGCCATGCAAGCAAGATATTGCATCTTACTTGCATGACCTCAATCTTGCTATAAAGGCTACGAAAGAGAACAGATGAGATACTAGTGGAGGAACAAGCAGGCTCAGAACTGGGAGGGGCACAACAGAGCAAATGTTCATTCTGAGGCAACTATCCGAGCAATTCATGGAATTCAAAAAGGATCTTTACGCGTGCTATGCTGATTTCAGAAAAGCCTTCAATAGTATCTGGCAACAAGGTCTGTGGAAAACCATGCATCAAATGGGATACCTGGAGAAAATCATAACACTCCTCGATAGCTTGTATGCACGCCCAGCGCAGGACGAGCCCAGGGAGGGCTCACAAACTGGTTCAAGACTACAGTGGAAGCCCTCAAGGCAAGTGCACTATCACCCCTACTATTCAACATCTTCCACAAACTAATCATGGAAACAGCGCTGGGTGACATCGACATAAAAGTACCAATGAGTGGATTCACAATTAAATAACCTACGCTTTGCTGATGATACAACCAAATGGGTCATCCAAATCAGACGTCAACAGAAGAATTCGACTAGCCAACGATGCAATGAGAAGACTACAAACCATATGGGCAAACATAAAGATCCGAATACCATACCCACTAAGATCCATGCATATATATCACTGCAATTCAAAGACATGGACACTCACAGCTGAAACAGAACGAAAACTAAAGGTATGTGAAATGAACTGCCTTAGAAGAGTAGGTGATGTATCCTAGAGGAAACACCAAAGTAATGAAGACATCAGAAAACAGCTAGGAGCAGAACGACCAGTAACCAACATAATTCAAGAAGGAAGGCTGAGATTCTTTGAACATGTCAACAGTGACGTTAACAAGGACCGACTCCCCAAGGACGAGGATAAGGACGAGAACCGACCCTCCAAGGACGAGGATAAGGACAAGAACTGAACCCCCAAGGACAAGGATAAGGACGAGGACCGACCCTCCAAGGACGAGGCGAGGACAAGGATGAGAACTTACCCTGCAAGCACAAGGACTGACCCCAAGAACAAGGATCAAGGACAAGGACCAACCTCTGTCAGACAAAAAAGTCAGAAAGGAAACAACCAAGCACAATTTCATTTTGAATCACAAAATTTTGTAAACATAATGTAGTCAACAGCAATGCTGCATTTCAAATGCGCCTTTGACTTTAGCCGACCTAGCTATGTTACTGCGCTTAAGAAATTGTCAAGTTTAATAATAATAGTAGTAGTAGTAATAATAATAATAATAATAATAATAATAATAAATGAAAAAGTGCTTCCAGCAGCTGATCAGTCATGCACACACGGTGAGATCTAATTATAAGACCACTTTTCAAAAACACTCGTTCAACTGGAGCCGACGTCGCAGGGAAACAAAGAATTCTGCTAAAGAATCAGCTGGTATTATAAAGGAAACAATGACTAAACATTTAGAGTAACTCAAAGCAAGTATGTAGCCAAAATATAAATCCACATACTACTCTTACCTTGGAACATAATTATCAGTATATTTGAAAAAGGTATACAAGTAATTTGGTCCTTATAAGGACTTTTCAAGGACTAAGGTACAAGGACCAGGACAAGGACTGATCTGCAAGGACAAGGATAAGGATGAGGACCGAACCCCCAAGGACGAGGATAAGAACGAGGATTGACTCCCCAAGGACAAGGACAAGGACTTCAAATAGGTCCTTAAGGACAAGGACCAGGACAAGGATTAACATCACTGCATGTCAATAGAATGGATAATAACAGAATGCCATACAAAGTCCTGTTTGGAAGAGTTGCAGAGGAAATGATGGCTAGACAACACACTAAAATTGGACTAGACGTACTAGACGTAACTAGATATAAAGGCAGCCACAAGACTCGCACAAGACTGTACTTGCAGGAGATCCATTTTGAGACTTTGAGGCTGTCAAGGCATGCAGAAGCATCGCAATGACATTGATGATCTGCTCTCTCTCTCTCTCTCTCTCTCTATATATATATATATATATATATATATATATATATATATATATATATATATATATATATATATATATATATATATATATATATATACACACACACACATACACACACACACAAAGAATTGTATCAAACCTCAGATTTAGCTACCTTGTTACGTTTACCAGATGATTTTGGTTTGCAATATTTCTTGATAACAAACACCAAAAAAGCCACAATACAAAGAACTACAGCAGTAATAACAGAAGAAATGAGACTTGGTTTCCAACAGCCAGATGCATCAGTCGTTCCATTGGGCATACTCTGTGATTCCGTAACACTTGGTTCAGTTGTACCTAGAAATGAAATGATGAAATCAAAATCAAATCACCATTTCTGGAATTCAACATACAGTATCTATGTTACAGTCAAACATGTAATCAGTCATTACACGAAATGACTGAAAGTTCCAGTCATTGCATGTGATGACCAACAGGGTCAGTCATTTCATGCAATGGCTCAAATAACCAGTCATTTCATGCAGTGACTAACCTTTCAAATGATTTATTTCACGCTTTGACTAACCGCTATGTTCGCTAATATAATCCTATATGACTGCGATTTCAGTGTCTCAGCAAAGAAATAAAAATAATACAAAACAAAATTATTAAAATCAATATAACATTCAGATAGACCGTTTGAAACAAGGCAGACCTCGGAACTTAGTCATGCCTTCAGCAACACGATGGGGAACCGTAGCTTTCATGCTTACAAGACTGCTGCAGGTGCAGAAATCTCTGCAGTATATGGTGGTTATGGAAGAAGAAATTGAAGCCATAGCAACACCACGAATGAAGTCTGATATTTTAGATGGTGGAAGTGTGTTTTGGGTCCAAGTAAAGAACTTGCATAACTTGATGCAGCCAATGGCAGATGCAATTAAACGGGTTGAGTCAGACAGGCCACGTTTGTCAGATATACCACAGATGTTCTATGAGCTCCAGCAGCATATAACACAAGTTCTTCCACAAGCACCTGTTCAGAATAAAGAAGAGAAATTCAAAAACAATAAGTACTCAGACAGAAATTTTGTACACCCAACCTGCAGCTTGTTGCCCACCTATTGGATCCAAAATATTGTGGTGCACGGCTAAGCGATGCTCAAATGTCCGTAGCATACAATACAATTTGTGAGATTGCGTCCAAATGGAATATTCAAGGCTGCACCCAATTGCAAGCAACAGTACAGCATCGCATCTCGACAAAATGTTGTGAACCAAAATCCAACTGAAGCATCATTTGGCCACAGTGTAGTAATTCAAATGTTATGTTACCTAACATTGAAATAAACTTATTAATAGCTCAGCTGAGTGACTGTATGTGCTTGTTTTATACCGTTATCTTGTTGTTTCTCTCATTTTTCTTATTTTTCTGATAATTTTGGAAAAAAATTTTCCTTAAGTTTATTTTTCCGGAAAAATCCCATCACTAGATTAGTGTCACTATGAATGCCAAACAACAAATTGAATGAATCTGTCCATGACTAACAAAGACAGTAAAGGGGAGCCTGAAAATATGGCCAGCAATAATCCACCCATTATTAACACAGCCTGATATGCTGAAATAGCAGTCTTATAGGATTATATTAGCGAACATAGTGGTAAGGCAAAGCATGAAATAATTTGAAAAGTTAGCCATTGTATGAAATGACTGGTTATTTGAGCCATTGCATGAAATGACTGACCCTGTTAGTCATTGCATGCAATGTAATGTAATGTAACAAATATTTGTATAGCGCCTCTTCTGAAGAATCACTCAGAAGCGCTCCCACAGCAAATTACTGTATATTGACAAAGAGATAAGTTTTAAGTCATTTCAAAATGAGGGCCATAGAATTAGGAGTTGCTAGGCCACACATACTGGAGTCAAGAGCATTCCAAAGGATAGGGCCAACTGATTCAAAACCACGTTTCAGGAACAAGGAGGTCTGTGCTTGGGGCACACTGAGAAGACCATTGGCTGTGGACCAAAGACATGGCCGACCAGGGATAGAGCAAAGAGGATGGAGTAGCTCTGAAAGGTAAGATGTGTAATGACTTATTGCACATTTTGACTATAACATCTACAAATCATTTACTCTCATATGATCAATACAAGGTATTAAATTAATTAATTATCTTTCAGATTACAATAAGTAATATTTTTGCTTACAGATCTCTCTTCTCAATACTATGTATAACAAATTAAAATTCAAGGCAAAGTAGACTAATATTTTGTTCCAGAATTTTTTTGTAAAACACAATGATAGTACAGTTGAATTCCGCTATATCGAACTCCCTTATATCGAAATCCCGCTTATATCGAAGCTTGAGTGCCGGCCCCGCCAAAACAGTGTTAATGATAAAGGAGTTGGATATATCAAACCTCGGTTATATATCGAAGTATTTATCACGGTCCCTTGAACTTCGATATAACGAGGTTCTACTGTAATGATTGCATTCAAAGACAGCAAAGTTCGGGCATTTCACACATGCAAAGCTTAACCAGATGTCTAGCAGTATCTCCAAGCATAAAAATTGTGGATGCCAATGAACAAAATGGTTCTACAAACCCATAATATTTGCAAGAAAGTAACTTTTAATGTCTTGTCAGTATTTCAGCTTCACAATGTGGAAATAATTACCAAATAAGCCACTTACCCTCCTCTTTACATCCAGCCATATTTTCATCCCAAAGTGCACAATTCAGTGAGACGCAATTGCTCTTACGATCAACAACATGACAAACACGTCTCGTGCTGGAATGTCCAAGGCTCGTGTTTGAGACAGTGCAAAGTGATCCATTGCAGTTCTCTTTTTTCCATCTCATCAGTGGATCAGGATGCCCATGAATATCAATTTGACAGAAAGATATTCTATCCAATGACGAATCGGAATCCATGGGAAGGACATCCGTCATTAAACATGTGTTATTGTCTACAAGTAGCACAAGCAAACAGACTCAGATTAGGCCTGCAATTGAAAAATGGCAATTTATGGAACTGACTGAACATTCTCAAAGAATGCCACATGTAAAATAATTTTAAAAATATCGATGGTGCGGCATCGTTTGTGATATTGGCCTCTTCCCCTTGAGTTGCAGCATTTCAGTGTTGGTGGTATGTCGGGTATATTGCACTCACAGCAACCGCTACATGCACAAGTGCAAGGCGTCCAGCTTTTCATTTAGAGCTCATCTGGGTCTCGTAGCCACATAGTGGGACTGGAAGGACACAGGTGCTATTCAAGCAGAGATTGGTTCAAAGGTTGATACTGGAGTGCTGGAGTGCCATATATTTTGACTAGGCGCCTTGAAGCAGCTTCACACGATAGACCTCCTGAATTCTGCTTTGCTACTTCCTTTTGCTGTTTTGATTTTGGAATATCATCGATTGATACTTCTGAGTATAAGAAAAGGTTCTATATTATTATTATTATTATTATTATTATTATTATTATTATTATTAAACTGACAATTTCTTGTGCGCCATATTACCAAAATGTCAGGAGCAAAGGCACATTACATAGTCCAATAAAAATAAATAAAATAACAGTCATCAGCAAAAAATATGAATGGAAAACAATTCAATCTAAGGCAGAAGAGAATAAGATTTCTAAACAAACAAGTCTTAAGATTTTTCTTAAAGGATGTCAGAGAACAGGAAGATTTCACAATTATCGGTAGATCGTTCCATGTCTTTGGACCTGACACTGCAAATGACCTGGAACCGAGTGATGTTTTACAGCATAAAATATAAAAGTGCATTGTAATATTATAATTTTAATAATCATATTCATTATCATCATTATAATAATTTTAGGTTATCCATCACGTGAACTGTTAGGAATCGGGGAAATTTTTTGCAAAATCTTAGCATTTCTAAGACAAAAACAGCTGCAGTCATCTGTTACCTCACCATCTGCTAATGCATGAAGTACTATAGAGACATAACAGAGACAAAAATTCCCTTACCTATTGCAAGAAGTTCAAGATCATATCGACTTCCTAACCCAGAATTCTCTCTGCAAGTGTAGGTCCCAGCATCTGAGGTCTGAATGTTCAAGATATTGAGTTCACAGTGGCCATAGATCTGTGTCACCTGGAATCTGCCTGAGCGTGAATAGTCATTGAGTAGGTTGCCATTGTTGTATACGTCATCTGCATCTGTCTTTCCAACAGGAACACGGTCGATGTAGAACGGCCCAGACTTACACGAATTAAAAGCAAGAACAATGGCAGTACCTTGAATCGCTGTCACGTCGTTCAAACTGCGACTTTGACCACCTAAAATGTAGCATTTACTAAGAATAATTTAATGTAGAAAGTAAATCTAAGAGAATCATATAGCTTAATTGTATTACAGCATATGCAGTTGAACTGTATAACTTAACAACAGCACTAAACCAAAACCAAGTGCACAAATTACATTTGAAATGATTTTTCAATCTGATAAAAAATTCAAGTTAATCAGATCAATTGAAAAATGTAAAGTCAAAATAACATATTGAAATGTGTTTATTTCAGTAAACATTTATATTTCATAAACAATACTTTGCTGGCACCATATCATATCAGAAAACTATTATGGGAATACTCTGCATGAAAGTGACAATTATATTTTCCAATTCTAGGTGTAGAGCATCAATCATTGCACTGTTATTAAATAAATAAGCCATTCTATTCATGCATGCACTTATATTACATACAACCAAATAGTTCAAGTTGTAGAAGTAATTAACAATTGATCCGAGTTATAAATGGCTGGAACTTTAGGTCACAACTTTTCATGCTTCCTTAAATGTGTCTTTGCTATGTTCTATTGCTATGCATTCTTCTAAATTATTGACAAGCTCCTATTAAGCACTGGTGTATGGATGTTTAGATTGCAGGTTCACATGAATTATTATTATTATTATTATTATCTACGACAATTTATATAGCGCAGTAGCATAACTGGAGCTAAAGTCAAGAGCGCTTTACAAAGGAGTCACTTATAAGAGATGTTAAATAAGTGTGTCTTTAGGAGCTTCTCAAAACAGCCGACGGACTTCGCATTAATAACATCGCTTGGCAACGAGTTCCACAGGGCTGGGTTTCCCCGCGTGACTGATCTGTCACCGAACACGGCAGTCTTTGAAGGCGGAGGGACGATCAACAATGTCCGACTACTGGAACGAAGTTCCGCGCGTCTGTCGTTCGTCGTTGCCCTGCATACGAGTGTTAATATGTAGTCAGGACAGGTGGTGTCGTTCAGGGCCCGATATGTAATCAGGCATCGCTTGTAGGTGATGCGTTCTCAACCCCAAGCCAGTGAAGCTTGTCTCTAAGCAACGGTGTCACGTGATCATTCCAGCGGGCTCCAAAGATCAAGCGAGAGGGCGCGTGAGCACCGACTGGAGGCGGCTTAGCTGGCTCTCTGGAAGGCCGAGGAGGACTCCATTGCATTGGTCAACCCTGGATAGAACAAGCGCCCGAATCAGTTGTATCGCAGCATCCATTGGTATATATCGCCTGATGCTTCTGATTCTCCGCAAGTGATAATAACAGACACGTGTCACATTACTTATATGATCCGTGAACGACAGTGTCTCATC
This sequence comes from Metaphire vulgaris, assembly GCA_018105865.1. Taxonomy (NCBI): domain Eukaryota; kingdom Metazoa; phylum Annelida; class Clitellata; order Crassiclitellata; family Megascolecidae; genus Metaphire; species Metaphire vulgaris. The sequence continues at coordinate 11,704,273 of CM030842.1, read as the reverse complement.
AAAAATAACACCGAGCAGTAAATGCGGTGGTAGAGGGAGCAATGACAGTGTCCTCTATTTCAAGCGGTGTCCTGTTTATTTGGGATCTCCTTCTCGGGAGCTTAGCCAAAGGAACTCAGTCTTCCCTGAGTTAAGCGACAGGCGATTAGATGACATCCATGATTTGACCTCAGCTATGCATTCAATGATCCTTGACCGCAATCTGTCCGAGTCTGCGGTAGACAGAAGGAATATATTTGGCTATCATCAGCATAACTGTGCGAGTCTAGTCCAAAGGCTTTGATGATTCGGCCAACATCAGCAACATACAGTATGAACAAAGAGGGCCCAACACAGACCCCTGGGGAACACCACTCAGGACATTGCTGTATGATGGCGTTTGGCGTTACAGCGGACCGACTGCATTCTGCCCGTTACATAGTCACGGAGCCAGGATAAGACCTGCCCCTTGAGGCCATAAGATATTTCAAGACGTCGAATGAGGGTAGCATGATCGACAGTATCAAAGGCCGCGGAAAGGTCGAGGAGGCAAAGAACAGCTACACGACCATTGGCAATGGCGTCTACGATGTCGTTGTAGATTCTTAGTATGGCTGTCTCGGTGGAGTGCCCCTTTCGGTATGCTGACTGGTTCTTTGGCATAAGATCATTCTTCACAAGATGAGCGACCAGCTGCTTGTTGACGAATTTCTCCAGTAGCTTGGAGAGAAAGGGTAGGTTGGAGACAGGTCTGTAGTTAACCACATCGTTTTGTTCGAGTCCTGGCCGTTTGAATTATTCTCCACATTCAAATAAGAGTCTTTAATAAGGTAAATGTCACTTCATAGGCTTACTGCCCATTAGTGAACTGAAGGGTTAGCACTAGGCATATTCAATTTTATAGCATCAGAAATAAATAAAAATCCAAGCAATGATAAACGTTAAATTATTTACCAATAACAGTCAGTCTTGCTTCTGGTGGATTGCCACGACTTCCCTTTTCTCTGCAAACGTAGATACCTTCGTCCTCCATTGAGACATTTCTAATAATCAAGTTGAAATTGTATCTTCCTATTTCTGTATTTTCATCAATGCTATGTCGGTTGGATCTACTGTAGGGTTTAACTAGTCCCTGACCCTTGATGTAAACATCAGCCATTCGGCCAGTTTGAGGGCCATGTCGCCAGTTGATGTCATTGTTCTGTTGATTGGTTGAACAGTTGAGCCTGACTTCGCTCCCAGCGTTTGCTCTTGTGTCTTTTGGAAATTCAACGAGGTCGCCATTCAGAACTGAAATGTTCATTAAATTTTTTTATAATAATTCAGCTATTGTAACCTTTAAATTTAACTCCATTCTGAACTCCTCTGATTTTAAACCACAAATAAATAACACACAATAATGATGATGCCAATAATAATAATAATAATAATAATAATAATAATAATGTTTCAAGTGATTTAGTAGAATCTCACTGTGTTGGAAACCATAACTCATAGCTCATGTAAACTCTGTCCACTGTTTTCCCCCTCTAACTGATCTGAAAGTGACCTTATCTGCTTTTGGATTGATACTTTTAGGCACTATAAAACAAGAAAAACCCCGGGGTTTCAATTTTCAACAATATTGTAAAATATTTCTGTACAAGTGACTACTTTTGTGCATCTGCTCGGGGCTGTCCATTAATTATGTCAACAATTTTTGGGAAATTTTTGACCCCTTAGTCAACAACTGTCAACTTTAAGTGACCGTGACCCCCCCTATAATTATGTCAAAAACTTTTGACCAACGCCCCTCCCCCCACTAAGATCAGTGACGGCCCTGACGGCCCCCTAAAAAGTTTAGGTTATTATTTTTGCAGAGATGAGACCTTTCCCCTTTCTTGTGTTCATCAAGTATCATAATGTGGCGGTGAAGAACTTTTTGCTAGTCAACAGGCTTCTTTCCGTTGTAATAAATAGTATTCCATAAAAGCTCCTATTTTTATCATTTGTAAAAAATGAAATTGTTGAAGTCAACTTTTCTTGACCCCCTCCCCCTGTCAACAACTGTCAAACTTTTTCAAACCCACTCCCCCTATTTTGTTGACTTAATTAATGGACAGCCCCTACTGGAATTATAAATGTGCATAGCTGTTTTTGTTGTAGGTCTATTTCAGCCAGGTAAACATCTAGGCCTACTGTCAGCTTCACTGCCTATCGCTGCTAACAAAGCACAGCAAAACATATTGTACAGACTATTCGAACTTCCACTCCGACACAACACATCCATTTCCACAAGTGATTGCTTGAGAAACAAAATATCTGACCCCGGGAGGGTGGGCCACATGCCAGTCTTTGCCAGATGCATTGTTAAAATGACAGGAGGCTAGCCGCAGGAACACGTTCGTGTATCACGTGGCCCTCCGTGTATCACATGACCAATATTTTAAAAAAATAATCGAACTTGTACAGTGATAACGCTCGCCATCTAAACAAATACTAATATAATTTATAATACTAATAATGTATACAGTTTTAAGTTTATTAAAATGCTGCAGTTTCGCTTAACTACCTCAATTTTTGGCTTCATAATTGTTTAAGAGACGAAAGCTGATTGCAATTTGTAACGACTCAGTAACGAAACATTTACTAGGCCTAATTATGGAGCTCATACTTTCATAAAGTTTCCTCCACTTTAGTACATTTTTACTAACTGCACAAATTAAGTTATGAAGCAAATATCCCCTAAAACAAATTTTAAAATATTTTGCGGTGCAACCGAGGGAAGGACCAAAGACCAAAGGGGTACGCTATGGATCAGGAGCATACCCCTAAATACGCCATTGTAAGAATAAGCAGTTACTGTTGTGCTGCTCACCAAGGCGCTATAGAAATCTACGAGATTTTACTTACTTAGTTTATCGAGATAGCCTTTGAATCCGTTTGGGGCTGTACACTAGTGTACAGTGTCCAGTAGTTAAAGTGGTTTGCTGGAGGTTCCGGGGCCCTACTTGGAGGTGCCGGGGTCCTATGCTGTGAAAACCCTGGGTCCGGGATATATTTGTGGGGGCCGATCAATGAGGTGCCATGGCTGGGCCCCGCCGTGGGGCCGGGCCCCGGCCCACTTTAACCACTGCCGGTGTCCATTAATTACGTCAACAATTTAGGGAGGTTAAAAAAGTTTGACAGTTGTTGACAGAGGGAGAGGGGGTTTAGATAAGTATTTCATTTTTTACAAATATTAAATCAAAAAATAGAAAATTTCATGGAATACTACTTATTACAATGGAAAAAAGCATGGCAAAAAGATCATCACCACCACATTTTGTCGCTCGATGAGCAAAAAAGGGAAATAAATGGTCATAACCGCAAAAATAATAACCTTGTTATTGGGACCTGTCATTGATCTTGAGGGAGGGTTTAAAAGTTTTTGGCATAATTATAGGGGCTACAAACAGTTGATGGACACCAACATACAAACATACACACACACATTATTGGTCACGTGATACACAGAGGGCCACGTGATACACGGACGTAGTGCTTGTGTTCCTGACAAGCACTTAGAACCAGCAGAGTGAAAGTCACTGGCAGCCAATGGGAGCGCAGTTCGTAATGTATGCATATTCAAGAGCTTTATGCATATTCACGAGCTATTTGTTTACAGCGCTCTTCGTCGTTTCGTTCATATAAAAGAGCAAATTAATACAACATTCTTAGTTAGTCCACTATATGCATACATATATCATCATCATTCTAGTCGTCATAATAATAATAATAATAATAATAATAATAATAATGATAATGTTCTGACTTACTTATAAGACTATCATCATCATCTTCGTAATAATAATAATAATAATAATAATAATAATATTGTTCTGACTGATCTTCCGGATTGACTTGGCTCTAATGTTCAATTTCGTTTTTATACAGTGTTGGAGTTGTGAAATTTGAGCGGGGGGAGCTGAGGATAGGGCTGCGCCGAGTAACTCGAGTACTCGACTCCAAATTGGAGTCGAGTAATTTTTTGGAGTCGAGTACTCGCATAGAATAGTTAAATAAAGAATAACCAAAAAATTAATTAAAATTTGGCCAACCGTTATTTGTTACAAATTATTATTCGGCTTTATTTAAGTTATTCGTAATTGTTATGAATGATTGATCAGCCCTTTTTGAAATTATTCATTTCTGGTTTTCCACACATCTTTAAGTTTACATTTCAGAGATCACGTCACGTGCCACAACAGTCAACTGAACTGACGTCACTGATGATGCGCAACATATTTACAAATCAAACGTGATTTGTGATTACTAATTTGCACATTAGCGTTTGTGTCCGACCGGTTTAACCTAACCGTTTGCTTGCCCTGCTTTCTTACTGGTCTGGTTTTCATAATTTCATTGTCCCGAATACGCGTGGAAAGCGACAACTCTACATCTTTCGATCTCTGACACTTTGCCAAAAAAATTTGTTTGGCTTGGGTCGGCGAAGGCCCTTTGCAGGTAGGGGGCCCATGGCATTTGGCCGTGGAAATCATATACAAGTAGAATGCTAAACAGTGTTATAAATTAGTAAGCATTCCAAATATATTTCACTTGAGGAAAGTTTCAAGTTGAGGAACTGCGCAATTTGCGCATGTGTGATACTTTACCAATATGTCCAATTGCTATTAGTATAAATTTATTATTGTATTTGACTTAGACCTCAGACAGTCGCAGTACTATGACTACTACTATCATGGCGTCCCGGAATGGCGTAAAAGAAATCTGGTCACCCTATATCCCCCCACACTGCTCCAGGTCACAAATTGCACCCTGATTAGGTTAAAACTTAAAAGCACCCACCATACAGTATGATCCATGTCATCTCACACCTAACTGACAGCTTCACCGCACCGTATCCAGTGGACATAGGCTACCCGATCAAAGCTGGCATCTAAAATCTAGAATCCGAAATCTACGTTCAAATTGTAAAGATGCCTGAGAGTTTAGACTGCAACAGATGCCTCGACAGATGTCTAAATTCAATGATGATAGATTTATAGTAATGTGGAAATTGAGACGGCGAATGGATTAAAGGAAGCGGTAGTAGATCTACGCCTTGGAGAATTCACTAATTTCACTTACGCGAAACGCGGTCATCTGTAACCTCACAGCGTGATTTATGGGTTTCTCTCTGGGTACGGTATTCCACTGGAAACAGTCTCTGGCCATATGTATATATATATATATATATATATATATATATATATATATATATATATATATATACCGGTATATATATGCACACACACACACACAAATCTGGAACTCTCTCCGTCCGGCTGTCAGATCTTCCAATAAACTGAGTATTTGCAGATCTAGGCTTAAAACACATCTCTTCCTATTAGCAATTCCTCCATAGTCTGTCTTGCTGTTTCCCTCTGACTAATCTCTGAAATGACCTGGTCTTTTGCAGATGGATTTGAAGTACCATCGATTGATACCCTTGAGTATTAGAAATGGTGCTATAGCAGTGCATAATAATAATATTATTATATATATTATATATATATATTATATTATTATTATTATATAATTATTATTATTTGTTTGAATATCCGAAAAATTGAGTTGTTACTGCATTTAGTGTTCTGCTTTGGTTAAATGAGGGTCATGAGGCAAATAATACGCATTATGTGAGTGTAACGTTTGCAAATCATGTATTTCCGGTTTTACGCGAGTACTCGAGTACTCGCTAAGCTACTCGACTCCTAAACTACTCGGTTAGCGCAGCCCTAGTTGAGGACTGAAATTCAATGAATGACAGGAACTGCATGTACCCGATATACGATTTTTGGGAGGATTGCAAAGTTAGCTGGGTGGATTCAACCCCTTTCCCGGAAACTCCAACCCTGTTTTTATTACTAAGAAGAGTGTTTCACATTCAAAATATTAAAACATTCCTCTGAGGAGAACAACAATCACAAAATTCTACATGTGGGGAAGTCATGAATATGCATACATTACGAACTGCGCTCCCATTGGCTGCCAGTGACTTTCACTCTGCTGGTTCTAAGTGCTTGTTACATACATACATACATACATACATAAATTAAATTTTCTGTGGCGCTTTGTGACACCAAAGCGCCGCTGCAGATTCAGTCAAACATAAATGTCTTTAGCTTTGATAGAAAAACAGTTCTGGATACTTGTGAGTCACGAAGAAATGACGGAAGAGAGTTCCACAAGTTCGGTCCGGCCATTCTAAACGACCGATCTCCCATCTTGGTGAAAGTCCGCTTAGAGACCAGCATACGTGTGTCATCAGACCTCAACCGTGAGCAGCGGTTCGTCATGCGGAGGAGGGTGCAGTCTTCGATTAGATATTTCGGGGCTTCTTGACGTAGGCACTTATCGACAATAGAGATGAGTTTGTAATTTATCCTCTTCTTTATCGGAAGCCAATGTAGATCGCGCAAGATTGGGGTGATATGTTGCTGTCGTCCGGTTCCAGTAAGTAGTCTGTTGTTCCTGCGGCTAGCCGCCTGTGTTAAAATGGATTGGCCACCGTAGAGCTCAATCACAGGCTTAAAGTAAGTAAGTAAGTAAGTAAAATCTCGTTAATTTCTAAAGCGCTTTCAAAAGATGCACCGAAGTAGCTCCTTATTCCTACGCGCTCAATCTCAAATGAAGTAGCTATAGCTAAAGCTGGCACGTGTCTCATTAAATAGTGATTTACCTTCAACGATGAAAGAAAAATAGATAAAGCGCATACAAATGTCACAATAAATTATTCCGATCATAGTAAAATATTACTAAAATATTACTAATACTGGAATATAATTATTAGAATTTTGAATCTAACTTATCTAACCGCTTTTTTTTACAAGTGTTGCCAGTGAACTTTTTGAAAAGATCCAGATCGTACCCTTAAAAAAACATAAAAAAACCAGGTTCGCAAAAAGGTCCAAAAAGATGATAAAATTCATTAAAAAATCGTGACAAACCTGAAAATTTTCGTCTCCAAAAAGTCTTGACGAGCAAAAACGTTGTCGCCAAGTAAACTTTTTCCTATCCAAATATTACTAGAGTACTGGCAACAGTGACAAGGAAAAAAGGTCGTTAACCATGGAGTACATCTAAAAACTCCAAATTTTCTAGCTTTCACTGCATAAATCTGTTATGGAACAACTGAATGCTGGATCTTATTTGAACACAAGGTTCATTCAAAAATGCATAGGCAGATACATCCTTGCGGAATTCTGCTTCATTTTCTACAAGTGGCTTTCGAAGGCAGTGGCGTAGCGTGACTTTCGGGGGCCATATGGGGCCCCTATAGTCTAACATAGATTACATCGTTTTAAACAAATGTTTACTCCCTAATTCAATAGTTACTCACTTTGTAGCATTAATAATGAAATAGTAGTAAAATGTAAAAATAAATCATTGCTTAGTAAGTTGCAACCAATATTCTTCGGCGGCCCCCTTCTTCCGAGGCCCGGGGGGCTTTCTGCAAATTTTTCCCTCGCCTCCCTACGTTACGTCACTGCTCGAAAGAGCTAATAAACAGAGGCGTAGCGTGCACCTTTGGCCCATGACCATATACACCGCCCCCAGGCAGTGGCGTAGCTACATTGGTGCAAACCGGTGCAATTGCACCGGTCGGACCGCCCAGGGCCACTTGTGCAAATCGTGTAAATCCGATGAGATTTTTATTGGGGGTGGAGGGGTAGACCTGGTATTATAGGTTCTGCAAGACTGCAACTGGTCGTTCATAACTTTTCGCGCCAGACTGGCCTCTCCAGTCGGGCAGGCTCAAGCTGTGATGTGTCAAGAAAAAAATTAAAATCGCGAGTAAGTAGTAATTATTGTTGTACTTGGTAGTCCCTAATGTTATTAGGTGAACCCCTAGATTCCATGTCATTTAATCCTCATTCCCCAGTCACTTAATCCTCGTCACTTAATCCCCAGACTTAATTCCCAATTCTTTTAACCCCAAGTCGTTTAATCCCTGCGCACATACTGTACATGTAATCCCCAGACACTCAATGATATAAGAAAACGTATTTAATCATGTAATACGAATGACATAACAAATATTTGTGTTACAGAAACATAACCCTAACCCTAACGATTGTAGTATGTAGCTCTGGTCTTAAACTCTAAGGGATTGTCAGGGAATTATTTGCTAGGGGCTTAAAAGACTTTGGGATTAAGTACTAGCGTATCGGGGAATTAGGTGACTGGGGATTAAAAGGCCTGGCACCGAACTCCTAGTCATATGTAAAATTTCGGCCTACAGCGCCTTTGGTTTGGGATGCAGAGACCCAAGCTTTCCCTATTTATTTTTTTAAATTTTTTCTTTCAAATCAATCAATCAAATTTATTTTTTCTCAACATTTCAAGAGTAGACAGCTTAACTATTATAGTATAAACCGTGAATAACTGTATATTTGAAGAGAAATATGTTGAATAATTTTAACATCAAATTTGTGCAAATAACAAAAAAGTAATAATCTAGTAATAATAATTAATTAATGAGAATATAAGGTAGATCTAGGTCTTATAGGAAAAAAATATAATAATATATATATGTTTATATAGTCAATACTATAATTCGCAGACATATAAAGTACAGAAATCAGTTGAGAAAAAAAGGGTTGGCCTAAGGGATTTGCATCCCGTAAAGTTGGCCAACCTCAAAGTTTGTAATTACATGACATATAAAAGTCTTTAAATGATGGAAATTAGGAGTTATATAGGGATCAAGGAGGAAGTGATTTAGTTTATTGGATGAAAGTAACCACAGAAAGTACATATAGTCATATTGATTGTATAAAAAGGAGTTAGTACATATAATGTATATTAAAGTTATTTAGTGATCACAATTGAGAATTTATATCAATATTAAAAATTTTTAGCCAAGAGAAAGTTAGGTTTGCCATTTTAAAAGAAATATTTGTAAGTTAGTTTTAAATGAGGTTAATTGGTTTAAATTTTTTAGATCAGGAGGGAGGGTATTCCAAATTCTAGGTCCAGAAAATGTGTTAGTAAATAATCTGGCATTAGTAGATGCATATTGAAGATAGATATTGTTACTATTTCTGAGATTGGGTTTACATTTAATGTTTAGAGTATCAAAGAATTTGTTTACATAGAAAATATCGGGTAAAAAGTTATGAAGATATTTAAATACAAATACAGTAAGGCAGTTTGCTGTTTATATATATATTTTCAATTTTTAAAATATTATATTTATTAAATAGATTGGTTGTGTTAGTATAATTCTTTTCTTTAAATATTAGTCTTATTGCTTTATTTTGTAGAATTTGGATTTTGCCAATAGTTGATTTATAAGTATTTGCCCAAATTATATTGCAAAAGGTTAGATATGAATGAATAAGATTTATTCCTTGAATGACCATTTTAATTCACCTTGGGAGAATGGAGAATAAATATACCTATATGTTTTATGATATCAAGATTGTCGAAATATTTTGACACTGTTAATGAATCTAATAATTTTTTCAATTTGTTGCATGTATATATGGGATAATTGTTTAATAATTCTGTCCAGCGCTTTTCTGTGTTATATTATCAAAAAACAAGTTTGAGCGCATTTTGCACTTATAATTATTATTACATTTCAGTTTTTAGAAGAATTTGAATAAGTTTCCGAATATTGTTTTAACTATAATAATTAGGCCTATAACATAGTGCATAGTATTATAAGGATTATGGCCTATAATAAGGAATATTTTCGAGCGATTTCATTGCAGTGAGTGCTTCATTCAAGAAATAAGTGATTTGAAACATTAATTTTGACATTGGAATGATGGGTGGGGGTGTTAACGCGTTGTGACGTCATTTTATAATTATTCTGTCGATACATAACTGACGTGTATTCAAATCCCTACATCGGCAATAGCATATGGGAGCCTCTTTGATACCCATTCTTTCTTTCCACTGCTTTCCTCTCATAGATCTCTGGAATTGGCCTGACCTGCTGCGGTATGGATTTGGAATACCATCGATTGATACCTTTGAATAATGGAATTGGTGCAAAAGAAGGTCACAAATAAATAAACGGTAAACCTAAACCCTCCCATTAATTATGTCAACAATTTTTAGGCAATTTTTACCCCACTTCCCCTATGCTAACAAATGTCAAACTTTCAGTGACCCCCTAATAAAAATGTCAAAACATTTTACCACCCCCTACGAAATAAAAGTATAAATAAGCAGGAGGAACTACAATCGACAAAAGTCTACGATCTACATCGAATAAAATCAAAATACGATGATGCAAGACTATGACTCCCTAGGAAAGAGCTCAACCGGTTAAGGATTAGGATAAAGTGGTGAGCTGTTGACAGGCATGCGAGTGTTTACCACGGAGGACCAATGCACTGACTAATATTTTATCTTTTAGTTATTAAATTTATTGTAAAAAATAAAGTAGCTGACGTCAATTCAATTTATCTTGACCCCACCCCATGTCAACAATTGACAAACAACTTCCCCCTCTCTTTTTTGACATAATTAATGGGCGGCACCTGAAATGGAAAGATTTAGCAATCATGCTTGAACTTTGACTCTAAAATACCCGAAGTGTCGTGTCATGCCAAATGAAGAATGCAAAGTTTCAGCTCCATATCTTCACTCGGCTTAGGTTTTAAACCCGGGACTTCGTCGTGACTGGGATACCACAGCTACCATGGTCCATTCAAGGACTACTAGATTGCCTGGACGCGTAACTGACGCGTAACTGAAAAAGGAGCCATACTTCAGGGGGCTGGATAAATGCAGCCTCCTGTGCATTTGCATGTAATTTTGGACTTTTTCAACTTCCAATTGCTCGGATTCTGTGAAAGCTAAAATTATGAGGTATACACCAATGTTTTGCATTTTTATCCCTCTTTCAAACCATCCGTGCAAAATTTAATAACAATTGAGATAAGGGTCTACAATCTGGCCTGAAACAGATCTCCCCTCCCAAAAAAAATTTTTTATGTTCCAAGCTGTGTTGCTAACATTTTTGAGTGGCAACCTAACTTTTGTGAACAGCAAAGTTATAGGGGAATGTAATTGAAACAAAATAAATCAAAAATTTTGAAAATTGGACAATATTTGGTCGAGATATGTTCTTCCTACCCCGAGCACTCTCCTTCCGATAAATTGTCGTTTCGATCAGTTTAGAACGATGCTTGTATTTCTTTTATAATTTGCTATATCTCGACCAAATATTGTCCAATTTTCAAAATGTTTGATTTATTTTGTTCCAATTACATTCCCCTACAACTTTGCTGTTCACAAAAGTTAGGTTGCCACTCAAAAATTTTATCAACACAGCTTGGAACATTAAAAAAAATTTTTTTGAGGGGGTTCTGTTTCAGGCCAGATTGTGGACCCTTATCCCAATTGTTATTAAATTTTGCACGGATGGTTTGAAAGAGGGATAAAAATGCAAAACATTGGTGTATACCTCATAATTTTAGCTTTCACAGAATCCGAGCAATTGGAAGTTGAAAAAGTCCAAAATTACATGCAAATGCACAGGAGGCTGCATTTATCCAGCCCCCTGAAGTATAGCTCCTTTTTCAGTTACGCGTCCAGGCAATCTAGTAGTCCTTGGTCCATTGGTCCTATGCTTTTGCCTCTCAATAACCACTAATTCAGTTCTGACGCATTGCATCGCCATCTGGCGAATTACGAACGACGCTTCTTACGTAAAACAAAATTCCAATCACACGAAGATGTAATTCTAATCGAATAAATGACAATTGGCAACAATCTAAGCATCAAATGTAGTCATTGTCGTGTCCTGCATAGTCAATATTTGGAAATACTCTTTTATTCGGCAAGAAAAAAATAAAATAGCTGACGTCAATTCAATTTATCTTAACCCCACCCCATGTCAACAATTGACAATCTTCAAACTTCTTCCTCCTCTATTTCTTGACACAATTACTGGGCGGCACCTGAAATGGAAAGCTTTAGCAATCATGTTTGAACTTTGACTCTAAAATACCCGAAAAATTCAACGTATTTAACGTCACTTTGTATTTATACATTGGAGAAATTCCGTTTAACCGCTGGGTAACCCCAACTGCAGCCGCGAAGAATAAAGCGCAAAATGCGAGAACAGATTAGTTTCTGTACTTAAAATGAAACGCAAAAGATAAAATAATAGGCGTAACGGCGATTAAATCAAGATCCAGCTAAAGCTTAAAATATCAAAGGATAAAATCTAACTTAATGCATTATACAGACCAGTGGCGGTTCCAAGAACTCTTGGTGTGGGAATGCGATGAATTTCCAGGAAGATCCCGCCAATTGTCAAAGGAATTATACTGTATGTAAACGGTTTAGGAAAAATCTGTAGATTTGATTTATAAAATATAATGTTGAGACTTGACAATGCATAAAAGCCATTTTAGTCATGCAGGTTGTACAAAGTCATAGTGCAAAATTGAATTTTCTATTGCTGGAAGTGAATTTGTCGATGACATTGTCTATGGTCATGTCTAAATCTTTGTGGATATACATCAAGGCTAATCCGTTTAGACGGTCATCTTCCAATATAGACGGTCATCTTCCAATAAAGACTCATTTTTGGTGGGCCGGTGGGGGATGCATCTCCAGTCATCCCCAAAGTGGAACCGCCCCTGATACGGACTATATATATATATATATATATATATATATATATATATATATATATATATATATATTAGAACGATGCTCGCTTCGCTCGCAGTGCAGGATAATACTAATCCAATACCTATACCTAATACCCAATCATTGAATTCAATTGAATTCATGCTGAACAACATTTCAATGATGTACTGTACATACGCCACCTAGCCAAGCTCTGCGCCACGTAATAATTAGGCCTATGTACGTTAAAATCACGCAACTGTGACCATTTGTGAAATTGTGACGCTGTACACGTATTTTTTGTATACGTTAAAATTGCGCGACTTCCTCAAGCTACGCCCACCAACGCATCTCGACGTTGTACACATTATGACGCTGCAATGAACAATTGAACGTACGCTTCGTCAAACGCTTCTTCGACTAAACCGTTTGGTTACCAATAGCAACGTCGCGTCTTCGAACATCGCCCACCAACGCATCGCGACGTAAGGACTAAACCGTCTACCAATAGTCAACCAATCAGAACGCTTGAAGGTAACAGACATACAGAATAAGGATCTTAATATTATACTAGAAAGATGCTCGCTTCGCTCGCGCTCGCTTCGCTCGCAGTGCAGGATAATACTAATCCAATACCTATACCTAATACCCAATCATTGAATTCATGCTGAACAGCATTTCAATGAAGTACATACGCCACCTAGCCAAGCTCTGCGCCAGGTAATAATTAGGCCTATGTACGTTAAAATCACGCCACTGTGACCATTTGTGACGCTGTACACGTATTTTTTGTGTACGTTAAAATGTACGTTAAATTGCGCAACTTCCTCAAGCTACGAACAATTGTTACCAATAGCAACGTCGTCGCACGCCCAGCCCTCTGACGCTGCAATGACTCGGCTAAACCGTGTTAAACTACGATTCTACGAACAATTGTTACCAATAGCAACGTCGTCGCACGCCCAGCCCTCTGACGCTGCAATGACTCGACTAAACCGTGTTAAACTACGATTCTACGAACAATTGTTACCAATAGCAACGTCGTCTTCGAACATCGTCCACCAACGCATCGCGACGTAAGGACTAAACGGTCTAAACCGTCTACCAATAGTCAACCAATCAGAACGCTTGAAGGTAACAGACATACAGATAACGATTTTAATATGATATATATATATATATATATACACTATGCAGACTATAGGCCTATATACTATACAGACGCGTGTGTTGTCTTTGTAGTGGAAGCGTCACTATATAAACACATTGAAAATATTGCTCTATTCTGCGAGGCTAACATCTTGCGAATAGCGGTTGCATCATAAAATATTCTTAATTAATAAAAGTTGTTCATTGTTATAATAGGCCTAGTCTGTCAGAACATTAGAGAAACTGCTCAACCCCAAATTCCACTTTAAACCTATTTACAACATCAGTCGAGTGCAACCCCGCACACACACACACACACACACACACACACACGCTCATCGTCTTTAATACTGTCGCGTCTATAAACAAACACAACACAACAGTCGACAGGAATAGGACGCAAATGAATTGTTAACACTCCGCCTTAGTTTGCTAACCAAAAGATTAGACGTAAGTTATTAGGTTCTCAGACGATTAATCCTATCACGATCTACGAGAGAAACGAGTTCTAATCGAATATACGACAAGCTCGTCTTCAGAATTCATCGTTCGTAGTTGCAACAAATTAAACATCATAAGAACCAAATCATTTAGTGTCATAGTGTTCTGCAAGGCAAATGTCTGGCGAGTCTCTTTTAATTGACAAGAAACCTTTATTTAACGTCACTTTTTAAATATACATTAGAGAAATTTCGCTTAACCGCAAGGTGAGTTCGTTGTCCCGGTGAAGAATAAAGGGCAAAATGCGAGAACAGATTATTTTCTGTTCTTAAAATTAAACGCAAAATACAAAATATTAACGAGGCTGAGCTTTGAACCCGGGACTCCGGGACTTCGTGACTGGAATACCGAGCTACTGTAACTATTGGTCCTAGGCTTTTGCCTATAAAGAACAACTTATTGAGTTCTGACGCACTGCAGCGCCATCTGGCGAATTACGAACAACGCTTCTTACGTAAAGCAAACTTTCAATCACACGAAGGTGATATGCTAATCGAATGTATGGCAGGATCGTCTTTTAAATTCATCTTTCCTACTATTTTCAAACATCTAAATATCAAAAGAACCAAATCACAAAGTGATGTAGTGTCCTGCAAGGCCAATGTAAGATATTATAAGGTCAATAATGTTATCTTATATTATAAGATAATAAGATAATAATATAAGATAATAGCACTTACATATTATAGCTCACTTCAGTCATCAAAACCTGTCTACCTTAGATCACTATTAAGTATTAACCTCTCAGCCTCCTCGATCCACACGATCGTCATCTCATCTCACTCTTTCATGCCCTCTAAATCAGTCATCCCTGAACTGTGAACATTTGCAACCGTGCCTTCTCATACGCCTCACCTGAACTTTGGAACTCTATCCCAGCTTCCCTCGCAGACTTGGACACTTTCAAACAATACAATCTGAATCCTCATTCCCTATACTTCCTGCATTATCTCTTCAAGTCTTCCGGAATAAGCTTAAATCCTTCCTTTTTCTGAAATCATTTCCTCCAAAGCTGCAACAGCCTAGCCTAACTGCACTTCTGATATTGACTATTGCCTGGCTGATCATATACCTTTGTAACCTTTCCCATAGCTATTTTCTGGAAGGCTGAGAGCCTAAGAATAAGCAACCAGGGGCTTCTATCCCTATTTAAGGCGGGCGCAGCTGCGCCCGGAAAAAAAGGGGGGAAATATTTTGCTACTAATCTGACTGAACCGAGACTGATATTAATTCAAAATAACACTGACCGTGATGTAATCAATAATAGCTATGCCTAACACAAAGGATAAAAGCTGAATATAATACTAAGTCTACAAGGGAGCAAATTAACAGGGGGAATTTGGGAGGGGGAATTTGTAATTTTGGGGGAAATTGAGCCCAGTTGCAAAGGAGGGATAGAAGCCGCTGTAAGCAGCTATTGTTGTGCTGTTGAACTGTTGTTTCAAAGCGCTGTATAAATCCGCGAGATTTTCCTAACTTACTTTTAATGCTTGGCGATTCTCTTTTGTTCAACAAGAAACCTTTATTTAACGTCACTTTTCACTTGTAAATTAGAGAATTTCCGCTTAACCGCTAGGTTGACACGCCACCATTAACTGCCTATGAAGAATAAAGCGCAAAATGCTAGAAAAGATTATTTTCCGCTCTTAAAATGAAACGCAAATGCAAAATATTAGGCCTAACGGTGAATAAAACTAAGGCATATCGAACATTGGAAATAATAGTAGATGGAATTGTCCTCATGCTTAGGCCTATCAAACATTCAAGTCTTACTCTTAACCACCAAAAACCATAAGATAAGCTAGAGATAGCGTCCGTCCCTCTCTCCTCCTCTAGGCCTGTATCATCCAGTGATGAAACAAGGAAATTTATTAGACCATCTGTATCACGTGGTTCAGAAATATGGCAGTCTGTAGAGTCGATCTATTTGATCTGCATGGAAGACAGAAAAAGGCGCAAGTCAATGAACAAATCTACTTTGATGTTCGTAACTTACTACAAACACCTCGGTTTGCAAAATTCTTAATACGGAAATCGACGTGTTCTGTCTTGGTTGCCAAGTAGTAGGCATTAAACTCTGCACCGATGACAAAGGATATATTAGACGCGCTTGATAAACGACCAACTGCCTACAAAACAGCGCCATATAACGAATTTACTGCCTCTCGGCAGTGGCGGTTCCAGGATTTCTTGGTGGGGGATGAATGATTTCATAGAAAGTTGGTGGGGGATGAAAATAGAAAGGAAAATTCACTAAAACTTGCCGGAAAAGGCTGGAAAAGGGAATTTATCTCTCATTTTACTACATTTTTACCGAAAAATAGGTTGACAAGCAAAAAAGGTCATCTTCGGTTAGTTTTACTAGGTTTTTAACCAAAAGTAGGTATCGCAAGCAAAAACAGTAAGTCCGAAAGTCCGGTGGGGGAATGCATCCCCACTCATCCCCCACGTGGAACCGCCACTGCCTCTCGGAATGTGCTTCTTATTAGCGTTGCCCCGCGACGTTCGTTTCAGAAGAAACAGCCAAAGAAGAAAGGCAAGTTTCGCACGCAATCTAATGCGACAACGCATTTGCTTCACTTTAAAGACTTCGTCGATCGTCGGCCATTCATTTTCCGTCTCATGTGACGTCCTTGCCACGGTCCGCATCCGCTTTGGCTCAGAGCCAAGACTGTTGTTTGCTAAATCCCGGTTCATGAAATGCACAACAATGTATTATGTCAACGCGTAGGTGGAAAGAGCGACAGTCGAGGGAATGGAATTTAGACAAGTGGTGGCGAATAGAAGGTGTCGTCTTGATAGCGCTTTTCATTGAGGCCCAATTTTCTCAAAACTAAGCGAACGAGCGCCAATGCTAACAGGAATTGTGAGAATAATTGGTCGATCCCAAGACGACGTCTTATAAGGTCCAATATCGAATCATGAAAGAACGAAAATAAACAAGGAAATTAAAAGAAAATGCAATCCAGAGTACATCTAAGACGTGCTATCAAAATACTTCCCCGGGTAACACTTATCAGCTCATGATGATGATGATGATGATGATGATGATGATGATGATGATGATGATGATAATATCGGCTCATGATGATGATGATGATGATGATGATAATAATAATAATAATAATAATAATAATAATAATAATAATAATAATAATAATAATAATAATAAGGTTCAATTTCATCAACAGTGATTGTTGATCTGACACTCTAAAGTTCGGAGGCAAACTCTGCAATTTACAATCAAATGGTCGCCAATTTTTAGAGTTTCTGTGCTTAGTTTTTACCGGATTAACCCCAGATGAGCTGCAACAGAAATATAATGATGCAGTGTCCTGCAAGACCAACGTTTGGCGATTCTCTTTTGTTCAACAAGAAACCTTTATTTAACGTCAACTTTTAATTATACATTAGAGAAATTTCGTTTAACCGCTAACTTGGCATGCCATCATCAGTTGCCTATGAAAAATTAAGCGCAAAATGCGAGAACAGATATTTTCTGTTCTTAAAATGAAACGCACAAGAGAAAATACTAGGCTTAACGGGGATCAAAAGGTCGTCAATTTCCAGAATAATTTCTGTGCTTAGGCCTAATTTTACCGGATGGGCCTAGCAAGACCTATGTTTTCATGTCCTGACATGAGCAGTTTTTGCGCAGGTCATGTCCTTATGGTGGTGGACATGGGTATTTTGGCTATAAAATTAATACAATCGTGTCAGTCTCAGCATACTGTAGGGCAAATAGGACATGACCGTTTTTCTGACCAGGTTTGCGTCACTTTTAGCCCCTGCAATGGCGATTTACCATTTAATTTAATAATGTGATTTTAAAGTATCACATCATGATAATAAGACAGTTGTTCGCGGTTTGTTATTTATATTTAATTTCAGAAATCTTTCATAGATTTTCCCAAATGCGAAGACTAAAATGCAGTAAGATCGCATACACCCTTGACTGGAAACTTCTTTTGTGCTGATAGAACTCTGTTAAATGAAGCCAGGCAACTGGTTCACTTTGCAGAAATTCTCGGATTTGTGTACCGCGGGAATAGTTTTTCATCTAGGCTAAATAGGAAATAACTCAGAAGTTTCTTATTTCTGGCGATGTCGTACTAAACGAATCAGTTTGAATCGATCAGCAGGATAGAAAATCACTCTCTCGTGATCTCAGATGATGATGACAGCGGCGGCGACGACGACGACGATGATGATGATGATGATGACGCATATAAGGCTAACCAACAACGACAATCAGCGATGAAAAGAAACAAGGTTCGAGCAGTGTTTAGTCTAAACCGTTTCCGGGGGGAAAATTGCCCCTTTCTCCCGGAAATTTCAAATTCCCCCCCAGAAATTTTGGAATACTACATGGACTAACAGCGGCCTCTAGCAGAATTCTCCCTCCGGCTTTGTCAGTTCCCCCCGGCTTTTTCAGTTTCTCTCCCGGAGTCCAGGAGTCTAGATTAAACACTGGGCTCGAGTGCGTACCAGCAATTTCAGGAGTGCATATTTCATTGAACGAGCAGCTGATTCGGACACGTGCTTCTGTCCAACCTCCGGATCCACCTATCTATAGTGGCGCTATAGCAATCGCGACATAAATAATGGCTCTACATGAATGGACGCACGATAAATTAGAAACTATACAGGGGCTGTGTAGACCAAGATGACGTTTATAGTCGCGATATCGACCAGATAATTCGGCGTGTTTAGAATTCTCGTGATTTACGACGCCATAAAATTTGAATTTCATGTTACGTAGACTAGATCTGCATACGGACGATATAAACAAACTGGCGATCGGAAAACGTCGTGAATTTGCAATCAACTAACCCGACGTGGCTATAGCGAAGAGCATAGTAATAGAACAAGGAAAATGCGACAGGGCAGACGTGTGATCGAGGGTAAAGGAGAACTCACGGAGGTCCATGGTCTAGGCCTAATTTGTTTGTTTGATAAAATGGGATGACACCATGCAGGGACGTAGCTAGGAATGGGCTTAGGGGCCCAAGCTCCCCAAGCCTGAAGCTAGCTCCCTCCAAATGAATTCAAGCCCCAAATGGCGTTGCAGGCTCAAAAGGAAGAAAGGGGAGTGAGGGAAAGGGGAGTTAGGGAAAGGGGAGGCTTCAGCCCCCGAAAAACTAAAATTCTGCCCATGCCTGGCTACGTCCGTGGTACCATGTCTTTACCGTATCGGGTGACGCAGTGGCGGCTCCACCGGGGGACCAGGAGGGCCCGTGCCCCCCTATTGAGTGCCTGGCCCCCCAGTGGCCCCTCTGTTGGGACCCTATACTTAATGCTACATACATTAAACAACAAATGGCTGGCCCCCCCATGATTAGAAGTTGCCACCCCAACGGCTCCCCCATTTGCCAAATCCTAGAGCCGCCACTGGGGTGACGCCATCCATAGTGACGTCTGTGGAAAGTGGACCACCTGTTCTCGGCTGTCAGAGATTTAATTGCTCGTTTCAATCAAAAGTCTGTTGCGTAAACTTGACAGCTCGTTGGAAAGACTCGGCGATCATGAGAGAAGTCCGCGTTGGACAACCGAGACATGCATGTACACAAGCGAAAATGTAACTATGGCTTCTATGCAGTTATGTCACGCAATATGTAAGACGTCAATATTATTGCTATCGACTGGATTAGCGTCTGGCATGTGAACATCCAGATTCTCAGACGGAATGACCGCCGAATAAAGTGGGTCATTGCCAATGCTGCTGCTGCTGCTGCTGCTGCTGCCGCTGCTGCTGACCGAGTGGAATATCATCCGAAACTGTCGACGGCGTCGTAAATACCAAAGCACGCGCTCAATTGCAGCGTCTTGCGCCGTCGACCTGGTTTTTCCGCACGATTATCATCTGGATATGCATTATTTACAGTGGACTGTTGGACGGCGTAGAGACAATCAGTCTTTGTTTGTCTGTCTGTCTGTCTGACTGACTCTTTGCCTGTCTCTCTGTTTATCTCTGTGTGTCTGTCTCTGTCTGCCTCTCTCTTTCTGTGTCTGTCTGTGTATCTGTCTCTGCTGTCTCTGTCCGTCTCTCTCTCTCTGTCTCTGTCTCTGTCTGTCTGTATCTGCCTGTCTCGGTCTCTGTCCCTGTCTGTCTCTTTCTGTGTCTGTCTGTCTATCTGTCTCTGCTGTCTCTGTCCGTCTCTCTGTCTGTCTCTGTCTCTGTGTCTCTGTCTGTCTGCCTCTGTCTGTCTGTCTCTGTCTCCGTCTGTCTGTCTGTCTCTCACTCACTCTCTCTATCTCTCTCTCGGTCGTGTCGCCGTATGTTGCCTGAGGCTAAACCAGCTGCTGCTGCAGCAGGAGGCAGACTCTCTTCGGCTGAAGCGCTACTTCCGATGCACGGCGTAATATACGAACGCCATTCTCACTGCCAGCGATGGCCGCAGAATACGCAGTTGGCCGTCCTTCGTCCGGACGCTTTCCGCGTTTCTCGGCCGTTGTGTTGCGTGTTTTGCGCGGGATTCTGCTGAGGCGCCATTTCTAAGGATTACGTGTGTCTGCGTGCACGTGTGCGCGCGCGCGTGTGTTTACCTTGCAGACGACTTAAGATGAAGGTGAACGAAACGACGGAAATGTTGGAGGAAATACTGTTAAGTATCTAAGCGTCAAGTATCTCAGCGCAGGTGTCTCAGGTACTTTTTGAAGCGTGAATGATTACCTCAAATCGTCTAACAGCAGAATTGGAAAGCGCACACCTGCGCCTTGGATATAAATTACTAAGTATATAGCCTACAACAGGTCTTGTCCGTGGTTTCAATCTATCTATGTAAACCGAGCAGCAATGGTCATATGTTTAAATTGGACCGAATACAGTGGATCGCCGTGGAGAACAGTATGCCTATTAGAGGGACAGGACTGCAGGGTGGCGCAAAAAACCCGAACTAGTCACATTTAGGTTTGCATTTAATATAGTCCGGGTTTTTTTGCGCCACACTGTAGTAGATTCTGTTGTTCGGACGAAAAACGTTACACAGCAGACGAAGAGGATGTTTGATTTCGTGAATCGCTGTAAAAATTTAATTTTGATTTGAAGCGGCTTCTGAAAGTAGTCGATTGGCGGAGCGATTGACGGCGATGGCTTCGTCGCTGACGCCAGCGGAAGTGGAACATTGGTTGGATTCCAATCCAGAGTGGTTTCAGAAGTACGCGCTCAATCGAATCGACACGTCTCTTATCACCAGATGGCTAATGGCCAACGGCTACAACTCCTCTTCCTCCTCCTCATCCTCTCCTCCGATCTCCTTTCTTCCATCATCGTCTCGACTCACGGCCACCGCCGGAAGGAACTGGTCGGCGGAGAGGAACGGCTGGAACGACGGAAGTCCGCTTTCCTCGCCGAGTCCAGGACTCGGATCCGGCGTGTTCTTCTTCCGGGACAAAGAAAAGGACAGCGGGAAAGAGAGGGCAGACACCGTCGCGAGGACGACAGCAATCGACACGGACAGTAAGAGGAAACCGTCGATTAAGAAGGACAACGACGAGGACAAACACACGGACAGAAGAGATCAGAGCAAGGAACGGGCGACGAAAGACACGGAATTCGACAGAGATAAGGACGCGGATAGGGATAAGAGCTGTTCCGGTCGTCCTACCGTCACCACCAAGGCGATCTGCGCGGGTAACATCAGCCCCGGTGGCTACACGGGAGGGCGACGAGACTCGATGACGGTAGCGGCGGCGGCCAATGGAAGCGTCTCTCCAGGCCTTTTCCAGGCGACTGACTTCGGACTCTTCGACGCTCCCGCACGGACGTCCTCCCTCCACCACCCCCACCATCACCACCACCACCATCGAACGAATTCGAAGAAGTACCTCCGTCAGGACTTCGCTCGCTCGCGCATCCGCAGTCTCCTGCGCGCCCACGAGCCGTCCGTCAGCTTCGAGCAGGATTCGTCGAGCGGCGCGGCCCTCGAGGAGCGCCGGAGCAGCCTGAAGGGCATGCGGCAGTTCCTGTCGCTGCCGACGACCGGCGCCGGTTCGGCGCTGAGCGCCTCATCCAGTCGAAGGTCCGTCTGCCGCGCTACGTCAGCAAGAGCGACGACTTCAAACGAGAACTGCGACGAGAGAACAGACGCGACTTCTTTCTCGAGATCATCCGTGACATCTCCATCGACCTTGACCTCGACAGTCTGACCAATCGGATCCTCGTCAACCTCAGCATCCTGGTCGTCGCCGAGGGGAGCGCCGTGACGTTCGTCGAGGGTCCGAAGGGGAACCAGTGTCTCGTCACGCGGTTCTTCAACGGGTGCTCGAAGTCGGAGCGGTTCACCACCGCGAGGGCGGAAGTGGGTTCCGTCGGGGGTGGTGGTGGTGGGGGCAGCCCTTGGGGGTCCGGAATACTTGGCTACGTGGCGGAGACGGGGTGTAGCGTCAATCTGAGAAACGACTGTCAGGTACGTGATAGATAGATAGTTTTTCAGATTTCCAGGTACGTGATACGATAGTTGTTCAGATTGTCAGGTACGTGATAATATAGCCAGTATATTTCCTCGGTTGTCACGAATGACGAATGTCAATGGTCTATCGTCTCAGTTTCATTGGGCGTTTGTCATTTCGTTGCTTAGAACAGAGGATGTCTGACCTCGAGGCTGGAATCTTCGGATGCGTCGATAAAAGGATCTTCACCGGATGCGTCTAAGCGTCTCTTTTCTTTATCTTCTCTGAGCAGAAAATCGATTGACCGATTTTTAGACTGAGTTCATTGTTATACTCTCTGCTTATTTTCACATCTGGACCTAAAACTCAGTTCTTCCAGTTATAGCTTTTCTTCCACAGTCTGTCTGTCTGTCTGTCACTGTCTCTCTGTCTTTGTCTATCTGTCTGTCCTGTCTGTCTCTCTGTCTCTGTCTCTGTCTGTCTGTCTCTCTCATACAAACACACACTCACACTCTCTCCCGCTCTCGCTGTCTCTCGCTTTCTCTGTCTGTCTGTCTATTATCTATCTTTCGCTGTCTCTCTCTTTCTCTGTCTATCCATGTCTCTGTCTGTCTCTGTCTCTTTGCCTTTTCCTCTGCCTCTCTCTTTCTTAGTCAGTCAGTCAGTCAGTCGATCAGTCAGTCAGTTAGTCAGTCAGTTAGTCTGTTTGTCTGTCTGTCTGCTCTCTCTCTCTCTCTCTCTCTGTTTCTACAGAGACTAATCGTTTATAGAATGACCTATTCTCCTGGGAATGAATCTGATCGATTAGCGCTAGCATTGGAAATGGTTCTACAGAAGAACTAAATTGTTATTTTCACATCAGGAGAAATAGTAGACTAGTAGAGAGTACTAGAGACGTTGCCAGAAAATGAAAAGGGTTCAAAATTTTTAAATTTTGAGAAAATGCGAAAGAAAATCACGGAGCCACTGATCTATTTATAGGCCTTGTAAATCTTCGTGAAAAACTGGTAGGCAATTATTTGTTATCCAATTTGAAGTGACCCTCGCAATCTCCTATAAGTAAAGACAAGTCCTCTCAATGACACTTTTCTAAAGATCAGATTAATTATGATTTCTAATCAATGCTCAGTGCATTTGACCAATGTTGTGTTTGTAGGGAAATAAGAGGGTGAGAATTCTTAGTCATGAATTCCTCCCCAGACTGGTCCATTCTATACACAGCAAAGGAGAGTTTCGTGCAACCATTAGGTCCACCCAGTGGCGGTTCCAAGAATTCGTGGTGGGGGCTGCAATGAAATTTTACGAAGTTGGTGGGGGATGCAATGAATTTATAGGAAGTTTGCGGGGAATGAAATGAAATCCCGAAAAAGTTTGACAAGCAGAAAAAGGTCATTAACAGTGTTTTGCCCTCAACAAATGTTGAGTAACTTACCAAAAAAGGCTGACAAGAAAAAAAGTGTTCACCGGCTCTCTTTTGCACACGAGTAATAGGCACGGTAAACTCCCCTGAAACGCTAAAAGCAAAAAAGAGCTTGGTGGGGATGCATCCCCAGTCATCCCTAAAGTGGAACCACACCAGGGTCCACCTAACTAATTTAACTCACTAAATTTGCACGATGTGTTCCAATTAAGACTTATTTCCGTCACTGGTAAAAGATTAAGCAAACTTTACTACGCAAGCCCTTTTGCCGTGTTCGCGAATTATTTACTTCTCTTAGAATCAAATCAGAGAGAGAGAGAATCAGAGAGAGAGAGAGAGAGAGAGAGAGAGAGAGAGAGAGAGAGAGAGAGAGAGAGAGAGAGAGAGAGATTGCAACGAATTTAGGAGAATTCGTGAAGAATTCCTCTTCTAGTGAGATCTACAGTATAATCGTTTTCGCTAATCTCGAGTAACTGTCGGTCTTTTTACATTGCTTCAATGTTGTGACACAAAGTTTCGGCGTTAAGAAATTTCTACTTTCTACTCAATTAGGCTACGTTTACTTTGCAACTGCTTAACCGCCTAGCCCTCATTACGTATTGCGCAGTCTGGAGGATTAAGCTCCAAAGACTTAGCAACAAAGGCGCCGATAGTCTATTGACAGCACTATATGAACATATCACTTTTAATATTAAAAGACAGCAGAAGCTCTATATACGAACGGAAAAATAACTCCTTCTAATCTAAAGTGCTCCTCCGAATTCCTGGTGACCAAATTGTGATGTTTTCTGTCACATGCAAACAAATGCGGGCAATTCTGCGTAAAAACAACGCTTCCATTGCTCTTCTACTGCGACAAATTCGTTGTTTCCGTCTTAGCGCATTTCTCGACGGAGAGGAATACGACGAATGTGACCCGCCTCAAGAAATTACGCCAGTCAGAGTAATACGCATAGGAAAAGCGGTCCTGCTGAGTGGATGGACGGAAGATGTGGAAACGCATATGGACGATGGTTTGATGGAATGAAGACTGACAGTGAAACTAAAACAATCGTGCAATATGGATTATAAGACATTTGGCGTAGAAATCGGATGGAATCGAAAGAAGAAGATATGAACACATATACAATGTGTTCGGATGAAACGGGATCTCTTGGGATAATTATGAAAAATACTAGTAAATATTCATAAATTTTAAAAATATTAAAAATTCATTTTAGTTCTGACAGCTGTCAATCAACTAAAATTTGTGTTCGAAGTGTTTTCCATTGGCTCCAACACAAGCTTCAAGACGCACTCTCCATTGACCAGTGTTTATTCTAGGCCTTCTTAGGGGGAATTCCCTCCCCCAAAGTTTGAAAATCCCCCCCAATTTTTTAGATGTTAGCTGGGGAATGGAAATCCCCCCAAACGTGTGGAAACTCAAACCTTGTCCCCCCAAACATTTCAAAATCCCCCCCAATGTCAAGGGGGCTAGAATAAACACTGTCCATTGACCAATAGCCAGCCATCGACTATTAACCAGTTGATCAAGTTCATCCTATACATTCAGAATAATCGCTCACCGGAATTCCACAGTAGTTCTGATATCTGTTCGGTAAACCGTCTCCTGCATTATTCCCCAAATCTTATAATCAGATGTTTTTAAGTCAGGACAGTGGCGGCTCTAGGATTTGGCAAGTGGGGGACCGTTGAGGTGGCAACTGCTAATCATGGGGGCCAACCATTTGTTGTTTAATGTATGTAGCATTAAGTATAGGTCCCAACTGGGGCCACAGGCACTCAATAGGGGCACGGGCCCTCTAACTCCCTGGTGGAGCCGCCACTGAGTCAGGACTGTTTGTCTGCCAAAGATTAGGATGTGTGAAATCAAGAGTTTCCTTTGCCAGCAGTTCGACAGTTTCACTAGCTCGGCGAGCGGGTGCGCCATCTGGCTGAAATGTGTAATAATCTGAATATTGCCGAATATCAGATCATTTATTAGTTTTGCTAAGTATGTCAATTCAAAATTATGGGAGAGGGAGGTAACTCTAGATAGTTATTATGCACTGTCATCTAGCTAGGGCTGATAGAAATTCAGTCTGATAGTTGGGGACTGGCTGAACATTAAAGTTGGTATTACATATTAATAACTGTCTTATAATTGATCGTGTTACTTGTATTATTGTGTTTGATTTATTTTGTCATTGTGAAGTCGTAACCACATATATTTATATACACTCTTACACTTCTTGGTGCTTTGTAATCTATGAGCCACTTGAAAAACAGAAAAGACTATGGGTTGATTAATGTATATGAAAGAGGCTGATTAACTTATCCTTGACCTATGCAGATATTACTGTATGTCGTGACTATATTGACGTTTGACTATATCAATATCAATGAAAATGATGAATTTCAGTAATAAATTGTCAAAAGATTATATAGGGATATCCAGTGTTTACCAACAAAGTCCGGTTGCTCCGCCCACTGGTGGGCAGAAACCATAGAAACCATTGTCGTCTATTAATAGACGCCAATGGCAGAAGCAGATTTCTTGCTGGTGGGCATAGATCAGTGACCATTGAGATTGTTCTGGATACTCCTATTGAATTTAAAAGGATGATAAGCAGATAAAATAGACGTAAGGTAACGTAACGTTGTGTCAATTTCTTAAGCCCTATATTTTTCAGATTAATTTTTTTCATTAAATCTTTTTGGGTTTAACATTCAAAGCAGGATTGATCTAAGATTAGTTTGGAAGACATCTATTTCTCGTGATTTGAAATAAATGCAAGAATTCCAGCAATGTGAAAAACACAAACAGAAAACTTTGAAAGAACTTTCATAATCCAGCCGCTCTTTTTAAATTTCCAGACGTAGCGTGACGTCGCAAAATGCCGCTTTCCAAGAATTAAATAATAATTCTTCGATTTAAAATCTGTCAGGATCCGAGATTCCCCGACGATCCGTCGCGAACGTCGTGGAAGAATTTCGACGGAAGCGCTGACGTCATCGACCGGAAACAGTCGATGCTCTGCATGCCGATCTACAATCTAGACGGTGACGTCATCGCCGTGGCGCAGGCGTTCAACAAGAACGCGGCGGAAGCGGAAGCGAGAGGAAAAGAACCGGGGGAGGAGGAGGAGGAGGAGCAGACGACCGACAGAGGAAGCGGCAATGACGTCTCACGCGGCGGCGGCGGCGGCGGCGGCGGACACTTCACCGAGGACGACGAAAAGGTGAACGTCGTTCAACTGAACGGACGCAATAAGTGCAGAGGAGAAGCGCAATCGGTACTCTCCCGTTATCCGGACCCCAGTGAAGAGATATTAAGAAATGCTTAGGGTTAGGGTGGTGGTTAGGGTTAGTGTTAGGGTGAGGGTTAGGGTTAGGGTTATGGTTAGGCTAAAACTCTAACACTCACCCTAACCCTCACCCTAACCCTAACCCTAATATCTCTTCACTGTGGTCCGGATAACGGGAAAGTACCGCGCAATCGATTATTTAATTATAAATGGGAAATCAGTGACAAAGTCTTGTAATTAATCAGGCTGCCCCCCCACTCCTCCACTCTCTCTTCTCCGGTGTCCGTACAATTGCCACGAATGAATGAATTCGTGTTGATTCGGTATACGAAGAATTTTGCAGCTCGAATTTATTCCAGGGGCGGTTCCACGTTGGGGAGGATTGGGGATGCATCCCCACCGAGATTTTTTTGCCTGTTAGCGTTTTCAGCGTTTACCGGGGTTCGAGCCGCTACTACCCTTGTGTGCAAAATATAACACGGTTTTATATATGTTATTGGGCAAACCGTTGCTAATGACCTCTTTTGCTTGTCAACCATTTTCAGGGTTTCGTTGCACCCCCTCACCAACTTCCTAGAAATTCATTACACCCCCACCCCCACCAAGAATTCTTGGAACCACCACTATGGAATTATTGTGCGTGTCTTTGTCTGCTTCTCCGTCTGTGCTTATCTGTCTGCTGCTCTCGTTATTAACCCCTTAACCGTGTATTTAACTATAACTCAATGTAAAATGAACAGATATATCCGGGATCCCCAGTTAAGGGGTTAATCAGTGTTGATTCGTTCGTTGGCTCTTAACAGTAATCACATCGCAGTCGTCCGTCGGTGCGAGTGGCTCATGTACCTTGACTCCTGTGGCTCTTTCGTATGTTATCTTGGCTCCAAAGACTCTTGCATGCGATGTCTCAAACGCAACAGCAGCGATAACCATAAGAGCAGCGGAAGAGCCGAGCGGCTTGTATCCGTTTGCTCTGGCGAACGTATCTCGAGCACCTGATCAAACAAACCGAATGGACCGTTGAAAGGACGCAATGACACTGCAAAACACATCCACTGCACCAAAGAATAATACACAAAGACAGCGCTGAGTAGCACTGCTGCAGTGGCGTAGCCAGGATTTTTCGAAGGGGTTATGGTGATTCCCATCCACGGTGCTAGAACAAAATGTGCTAGAACAAAATGTCAACGGGGACAAAATGTCACGGGGACAAAATGTCACGGGCAAAATGTCACGGACAAAATGTAACCCTAATTCTAACCCTAACACTAAACCGTGACATTTTGCCTGTGACATTCTGTCCGCTGATATTTTGTCCGGCCACGCCATCCACATTATTCACTACTTCGGAAAATCCTGACAAGCAGAAAAAGGTTATCGTCGTCATGGTTACATCAATGAAAAATCAAAAAATCCTGACAAACAAAAGTCGTCAACTATTATTTTATTTAATAATTTTTTTTGTTGAACAGCCAAAGGGGGTTTTAACCCCAACCCCCACATTCAGTATTTATTCTAGCCACCTTGACATTGGGGGATTTTGAAATGCTTGGAAGGACAAGGTCTGTCTCCACACTTTGGGGGAGGGGGATTTCCATCCCCAGCCAACATATAAAAAAATTGGGGGGATTTAAAACTTGGGGGGAATCCCTCCTCCAGAGAAGGCCCATAATAAACACTGTCTCACAGTGACTATGCCACTGGACTGCTGTATTCTCTGGCGTCTATCGCTGAATTATTAATGCACGTGCCAAGTGCGCTCTTTTTAAACAAAATTATTTCCATCTCAGAGATTTCTAAGCGAACACAGCTTCTAAAAAGGAAAACCGTCTGATTCATCTGAAGAAGACAACAAACAAAACTAAATCGAAAGCTTGATTCAATTAGTGAAATTGCGCATTTAAAGTAAGGTTACGATTTCGCGAAGCGAGTTAGTCGAGTCAGTCGTCTAACTACTGTACATCCATGCCTTTTCATTCATTTGTTACTACAAAATTCTCTCAAAGCAGACTTTATTTTCGTCCGAATTGTCCTTCTATTTCAGCAGCCTTTCCTTACAAAAAAAACTACTACTTTTCCGCCAAATTTTCACCTCGTTTAGACCTTCTGTGTTTTCTTTCATTAGAACGGGGAGTTTTAAACGAAAACGCAGACAATTCGTCGAATGAGTCTTATACTAATAATGGATTTGACGTATAAACAAACTAATTTCGCTTCGAGTTACTGATGAAATTTTTGCTTTATCCGTCTTTCCGGCAACACCGAACCTCATTCCACTAGCCGCGTAACTCCAGCCGTAACAGTAGCCGCGTAACGCGGCTTACAGCGGCATTAATCACACAGGTCGGTGACCGTCGCGCCTCTGCCGCTAACATTATTTCCGTTTCCGGCCTGGTTGCCTGCCAACGGTGACGTCACGCTTCAGTTTATTGCGTATCGTGCGACTTTCTCACCTTTTATCGTCCAATGAACACGTGAAAAACGCCACCAGACAAATAAGTTTCCTCCTTTTCTACATCCTGAGCTTTCTTCGCTTCTGTGTTCCCCTTTGATCTTCTGTCTCCGTTGGTATGCACTTTCATTTAATTGAATCAGTGCACGTCGTTCAATTGAATACTGTTTTGTCCAAAACGATTAGTGAGCACGCCCCCCCCCAGTTTCATTGCATCTGTTTTCGTTCAGACTACACACGTACGCTGATAGCTCTAGGAGCAAAGCAATTGCGCTATACAAATGCGATAGTAGTCATCACCAGTGTTTAATCTAAACTCTCTGGACTCTGGGAAGGGGAAATTGACAAAGCCCCGAGGTGGGGGGGGGGGGGGAAGTCAGCTAGGGGGCTGCTGTTAGTTGATGCAGTATGCCAAAATTTCCGAGGGAATTTGAAATGTCCGGGTGAAAGGGCAACACCTCCGGAAACGGCCTAGATTAAACCCTGGTCATCACATTCTAAAATTTGACTAATCCTTGTCGTAAGTTAAAATTTTGAATAAAATATTATTTATAATGTCAAGATATTGAATGAATGCATGTAATAATAATAATAATAATAATAATAATAATAATAATAATAATAATAATAATAATAATAATAATAATAATAATAATAATAATAATAATCTATAATATTAAGATCCTTATCTGTATGTCTCTCTGTCTGTTACCTTCAAGCGTTCTGATTGGTTGACTATTGGTAGACGGTTTAGTCCTTACGTCGCGATGCGTTGGTGGGCGATGTTCGAAGACGACGTTGCTATTGGTAACAATTATTCGAAGCGGTTTAGTCGAGTCATTGCAGCGTCAGAGGGGTGGGCGTGCGACGACGTTGCTATTGGTAACAATTGTTCGTAGCTTGAGGAAGTTGCGCAATTTTAACGTACATTTAACGTACACAAAAATACGTGTACAGCGTCACAAATGGTCACAGTTGCATGATTTTAACGTACATAGGCCTAATTATTACGTGGCGCAGAGCTTGGATAGGTGGCGTATGTAAGTACATCATTGAAATGTTGTTCAGCATGAATTCAATGATTGGGTATTAGGTATAGGTATTGGATTAGTATTATCCTGCACTGCGAGCGAAGCGAACATCTTTCTAGTAATACTTATTATTATTATTATTATTATTATTATTATTATTATTATTATTATTATTATTATTATTATTTATATTTATATTCGCTCGCGTTCTTCCTATTACCGTAAAAGTCATTAGAAAGCCGTAATAGTTTTACGAGATGACGGCGTGGAAAGTGATCAGTTTGAGCTTAAACCTCAGAGATGCCGTTTTCAGTCGGTGAGCCTTTATATTTGAACATGCAATGGTCAGAGAGGTGGCTAATTGGTGGCTAATTTCAATCGTGAACGGGGTCTTTTGTATCATCAATCCTCACTTAAGTGAAGACGACAACGACGACAAAATATGATTACGACGACGACGACGATGACATTCGTGACTGGGATGCCCGTCGCAGTCATCTTGCGTGTCATGCTGACACTGAGACAATGTCATAGGTGCTGGAAACTTACCTGGCGTTCTGTGGAATGACGATCAGCAATGCGCAGGCGATCGACGCCTACATCAAAGAGTACGACAGGAACAAGGTAAGCGATCAATCTTATCAGCAATTAGTCGTCACCGACGATTGAATATTAAGTATCTAGTTTGGTGCAACGGTACCTATGTTGCTTAATTTGCATACTGCTACATGTACTTGTGCATACTACATGTAATACTAATACTAATGCATTGAAATGGATCTTAACAGAACTCTTTTCCACTGCATCAATGCAGGCCTAGTATGGCGTCCTATAGTATAAAATAGTACAATATAGTAGGCCTATAGTACAGTGTTTCCCAAACACTGTACAGTATACTATAGTATGCAGTATAGTATAGTATACACTATACAGTATTGTACAGAGTTTCCCAAATTGTGGGTCACGGCCCAAAAGTGGATCACAAGGCTCAGTCTAGTGGTTCGCGTGGTAGCGCAAATTAGACTCACAAGTGACATTTTCTAACCAATACTACTATGTCACAAGCCTTGAAAGTTACAAGCAGATACTTATATGCCTGGGCTCTTCCATACACGGCTTATATTAAAATGATTAGTGTTTTATCCAAGCGGCCGAAGTGGGTCGCAGTTCCAAAAGTTTGGGAAACTATAAGCCTTAGTTAGGCCCTATAGTACTTTTTAAAATTAATCTTATTTCTCAATAACGTAAGGAAAGCGTATTCCGACCATTTTGCTCTGAAACTCCTCTAACAAATAGGGAATCTTCACATATAAAAGTCTAAACTAAATGTGGTTAAGCGATTTTGCCATACTTATAGGATTTTTCAGACGCGTAACAAAGGTATGTTCTTGGCAAAATTATGAAAAGATAATAATTTTCGAGAAATTTCAATATCCATTTCTCTCCCCTTGTCTTATTTGACAAAAATATACAGTAAATAATTCTGCCTAATATATTTGCCATATTTACAATCGAACTGAATCAGATCTTTTGTTTGCCATTTATTCAAAACTCAGATTCTTTTCATCTAACGTTCGCCAGATGGCGTAATGCGTTTAAAAATATTACCTTCTATGATTAGGGTCTCGTTACAAAACCGCTGAAGTGGGCCGCAGTTCAAAAATGTTTGGAAAACCCTGGTATAGTGTACAGTAGAACATCCTTATAACGAACTCAGTTACCGGTATAACGTACCGCAATATACGGTCCCGTGTTGATGAGTGACCATTTTGGTATTGGGGACATCCACAAATGACGTAACGCGCTTGGTGGGGGGGGGGGGATCCGGACATTTGTTACGAAGTGTGACGAGGGGAGGGGGTTCCGTAAATGTGACGTAACGCAATGCAAACTTTTTAAGTGATGACTTTTTTGACCTTTTTTGCTTGTTTGGGTATTTGGAGAGGGAAAAATATCAGGATGATCCTTTTTTGCTTGTCAAGACTTTTTGGAAGACGAAAAGGGGCGTCGGCCCGTTGTTACGTCATGTTTTAGGGAGGTCTGACTTTTTGTTATTGAAGTCGCATTACGTGGGGGTCAGTCAAAAAACGTGCCAAAATCGCGTTACGTCATTTATGGACGACCCCATTGGACATAACCAGGGTTGTAGAGACGAGGTATATCGGTATATATAGTATATACCCCAAAATCAGTATATATTTAATATAGTATATATAACATATATATATATATATATATATATATATAGAGAGAGAGAGAGAGAGAGAGAGAGAGAGAGAGAGAGAGAGAGGAGGGAGAGAGAGAGAGAGAGAGAGAGAGAGAGAGAGAGGGTATACATATATACAACATATATATAATTATATATATATATATATATTATAATATTTGTTATGCCCTCGGTGCTTACTTCATTCCCTATAAGGACTTATGAAAATAAAGTGTCCGGAGACATTAAGAAATTGTGTGGCTAACTCTCGTCCGGTTCGAGGTCTGGAAAAGTTCCTCGAAACGCAATGGCGTTGAATCGCTGCAGAGTGACAGACAATCGTTGGAAGAGGAAACTTCCTTCTCTCTTGTCTCCGGATTGCTGAGCAAGACGACGATCAAGCTCGTTGAAAAAACAAAGGGCGTCTTGATTTATGGGGTCGAGCGTCTCAAGTGCGATTGGCAAGAATGTGTGCATGGGGGTCAGGCTTTGATAGTTTGCTGTTTTTCTGGTAGCAGCGGCTTCAGCGACGGCTCCTGCTGCGAGAGAAGCGGATGGTAAGTAGGTGGCGGCGACTGTGTCCGCCACGGTTGCATCCCATACCAGCAGGGATATTTTTACACCCCTAACACCCCCAACAGCCCCCTCCCCCGCAATTTGAGGTCGACACCCCCCACATTTGGTAATGTGACAATGGTATGCATACAAAATGCATACTAATTAGCTCCGGACACCCCCTCCCAATTTGAGGTCGACACCCCCAAATTTACAATCCTAGAAATATCCCTGCATACCAGGCTGCGTCCGGCTTGCCAAGGTATCAAGGTCATACCGTCTGGTCTTCTTCCGTCGGATCTGCAAAGACCAGGCGGTTGCTTGATGGAAGGGACCCCCGCTCTAACCAGACCACGCTGCATCAGATCGCGTTCAGCGTGGCATGGCGAGTGGTACGACCTGGGCCCAGGGGACAGGATAGTCCCAGTCTTCCAGCACTTGGTCACCACAGAGGCAAAGATGCTTCTCGCATATGTTGGCGACCAGTCGAAGGCCGATGACGACTCTGATGGTTTCGTCATCCATGCGCCAGCAACAAGAGGAGATGGGCAGCGCGTGAAGTCAATCGCTGGCTGGCGTGGAATGCCGAGACGGCTCTGAGTCGGGCTTGGTGATAAAGTCCTGGGAGGGCTTGGGACAGGTTGTCAATGTCCTTTCGGATGAGCGGACGGTCCCAGGTGGACTGCTTGTTAAGTTGACCGGACGTAGGGTCTGGTAGTTGGCTCATGAAACACCACTGGTCCATAGTTTGTGATTTATCATAGTCGGTGTTCAGGCATGTCTTCTCAAGCATGGAGGATTGGAGGGGTTATATTATAATATATATTTATTATATGTATATATAGTACATATAATATATACAGGGTGGCGCAAAAAACCGGACTAGCCACATTTAGGTTTGCATTTAATATAGTCATTTTTGCGCCACCCTGATAAAATACCCCCAAATCAAATTCCTGGCTACGCCCCTGGATATAGCGTACATCGGGTATAACGTACTAAATTTTACAGACCCGCTAAGTACGTTACAACGAAGTTCTCCTGTAGCGTATTATTGTATATATATATATAAATATTTATTTATTTATTTATTATAGTGATTCGCTCTCGATAGTTCAGTCGATGAGCTGTGCCTTGGATAAGCTATCAACCTGGGTTCGATTCCAGAAAACGGATATTTTACATCTGGACACATTCAGGTGTCCATCGACATCGATATGGTCTACGTATTACGTATAGCGCTCTAGACTGATGATTATTGTGTAAAAGCGCTACATAAGCTGAATGCGTTCAAATATCGGCGTTTTGATGTGATGTTACCGTATTATAGGCTCTTCTGGAAGTTGTGCACGACATATTCGAAGAACAGACGACGGTTCGGAAGGTGGTGACGAAGATCATGGAGAGAGCTCAGAGCCTGTTGAAGTGCGAAAGATGCGTCGTTCTCCTGGAGGAAAGCGAATGCAACAACATCTGCGTAAGTCACCTGTTAATTTTCTCATCATGATCATCATCATCATCATCATCATAATCATCATTATCATCATCATCATCATCATAATCATCATCATCATCATCATCAACATCATCATCATCATCATCATCATCATCATCATCATCATAATCATCATCATCATCATCATAATCATCATCATCATCATAATCATAATCATCATCATCATCATCATCATCATCATCATCATCATCATCATTTTCTTTTTCGGCAAATTTTATTGATTTTCTTTCTCTCTTTTCACCCCCACCCCACTCCCACCAACTTCCTATGAATTCCTTTCATCCACCACCAAGAAATCCTGGAACCGCCACTGGACTCCGTGGTACTTTGGATTTCATCTCACAGTTGAAAAATAATAATAATAATATAATAGGAGTAATATTCTGGTGCTGCGTTCAAACAATGACTTTAGACTGCGTATGCAATTTTTCCGCTTAATTAACTCGAAAGTGTATTCTTTGACCGCGAGCATCGGTAGCATTTAGGCGCAGTCATGGTTGGTGTTAGTGCATTTCAGATTCTGTAAATGATTCTTAGTTCAGAGATAAAGTGTAAAAAAATTCGTGGAAAGTAAAAATGCAGAAGATTAAACGAAAAGACAGCAATGGCCTCGTCCATGGACATAGAGTTATCTTAAGTGTTGAAAAATGCGTGCCGGATTATTTTTACAATTCAGTTATCAAACTATGGAAGATGTTTCGAAATTATTATGAAGAACGCTTTCCCGTCGAGCAATCAATTCGACAGAATTTTCCAGAAAGGCAACATTGTTGCGCTTTTGGCGAAAACGCACCGCGGTTCTAAATAACGAGGATAGAATCATTATTTTAAGCTCCAATGCTCTTTAGTTCATGCAATCCGTAATGACTCTCCACAACGTCCACTATCGCGTTCATTTTCCGATTGTCTTCAAGGACCATTTGCAGTTCCTTTAGTTGTCTGGAATTTGCTGGTTTTCTTAAACGTTAGCTTAAAACGACATGGGTTTTGAAACAAGCGTTTCTAGGCAGACGTATGTTTTCTCGTTTGAACATGACATTTCCAGGCATCGCATGCCTTTGTTTACATTCCCCAAAACCCGTTATAACCAAGACATTGAGTTTAACAATCAAAACCAAAAATTATCTTGATAATTATTCCAGTTCATATTTCATCGAATATATTTGAATCAGGCCTACAGGATTTTAAAATTTTCTCTCGACTTCTTTGTCACTTTATTTAATAACTCATTAATAGGCCTACTTTCAGGAGGTCATCGACTTTGATTCGAAGCTGCTAGCCGTGTAGAGGCCCGCCGAGAGAAATTCGGGCCCCTGTTCAGATAAAAATTTGTTGACGACCTTTTTTTGCTTATCAACCTTTTCCTCGCCGGACCCCCTCGACTTTAGTGTTCTTAACCATATTATTTTTAATTATACGTATTCATCAGAGGCCCGCCCCCCCAGACCGCCGGGCCCCTGTGCACTTGCCCCCCCCCCCTCCCCGCTGCCCCCTCTCGGAGGGCCTGGCCGTGTAAGAGTGCAATTGACATTTGTTTGTGTGTAATGCATGTTACTCGTTGTAAAACTCCATTGAGTATATCCTAAACCATTTTCATAATTGGTTAAAAGGAATTAAGTAATGGAAACCACTATGGTATTCCCTTCTCATTTGTCCTGCGTCTAATCCATTTTGCAAAGCGATGTCTTTGAACGCAAAGGTAGTCATCAGTGAAAGGAATTTTGACAGCTGTGCGCAGTAGCTGTATATACTGTATATTTTTGATGAACATGCAAACTGTCCACTGCATCGGGGTTTCCCAAACATTTTAGAACCGCGGCCCACACCAGCGGTTTTGTAACGTGCCGCGACCCTATTCATAATATGTAATATTCTTTTAAAAATGCATTAGGCCATCTGGCGAACGTTATAAGAAAAGAATCTTCCAAGCTCTGATTCAGTTCGAATTAAAAGTTGGCAAATATATTAGCCATAATTATTTATATTTTTGCCAAATAAGACAAAATGAGAGAAATAGATATTTTAATATCTCGAAAATTATATTTTATTTTTTGGCAGGAACATACCTTTTTTACGCGTCTTAAAAATCTTATGAGTATGGCAAAATCGCTTAACCGCTAAATTTATGAACAATTACACTGTATTAAGAAAGAGATTCCCTATTGTTAGAGGAGTTTCAGAGCAAAATGGTCGGAATACGCTTTCCTTGCGTTATTGCAAAATAATATTCAGTTTAAAAAGTAGCCTACTTTAGAGTCTATAGTCTCTCAAAAGTTTTGGAGCTGTGCGACTCACTTCAGCGGGCTTTGTAGCATGCCTCGACCCTGCGAACTTATTGTCAACTAAAATACGCTGGTCGGAATACGCTTTCCTTGCGTTATTGCAAAATAATATTCAGTTTAAAAAGTAGCCTACTTTAGAGTCATAGTCTCTCAAAAAGCTTGCGACTCATAAATGCCTCGACCCTGCGAACTTATTGTCAACTAAAATTGGATAAACACTAATTATAATCATTTTAATATAAGCCGTATGGAGGATTGCAGGCATAAAAGCTTCCTAGAATCTAAGCCTATTTGTAACTTTCAAGACTTGTGACATTGGTTAGAAAGTGACACTTCTGAATCTAATTTCGCGCCATCCCGCGATCCATTAGATCGAACCCTACGACCTACTTTTGGGTCGCGACCCACAGTTTGGGAACACTTCAGTACATTGTCTTACGGTACATGCAGAGATGTCCATGGGTCCATTTTTAGAACCCAATCTTGCCCAACCCATCAAATCTCCAGCCCATGCCGGTAATATGGTAACTTGACCCAACCCAACTCACCGTAATACATTACAATTTCTTAAGCCATGATCTATTTCTTAATTTAACCCAACCCAATCCACCATTAATTTGGAACAGTCTGACCAACCCAATCCAGCCCACCAATCCCAACCCATGGGTTAACCCAACCCATCCATGGACATCTCTGGTTACATGTAATACTATCGCGTGATGGCATTCTGACCTAGAAGGACTAGTGCTTTATAAAGTACATAATTATTGTTATTTGCGGTATTTAGTCTGCCTCATAATATGAGGAATCAACATCACAATTGGCATATATATATATATATATATATATATATATATATATACAGCTTTTTTTTTATACGCGCCGGCATTTTACCCATGGGAACCTTTTCAAGGTGTGAAAAAATTTTTCTTGTGACTTTGCAGTTGTGATTTAGCTAAAAACTTTAAATACTTAATAAATGATAAATTATCCAAAATCGCTTCTATGTTAAATTTAGCCACAGACCACATAATCGTAATGGAAAAGTTAGGCAATCCACCGTGAGTAGCAATTTTTTTACAAAAAGCACTGTATATATATATAATATAATATAACAAGGTTTAAAGTAGTTCAGTAGGGATGAGAACCATATATATATATATACGATGGTATATATATAGTTTGAAGGTCTTATGAGAAAAATTGTCCGGAGACCGACCCCAAAAAGTATATATATTTAAAATATACATGCAGCAACGCATATATATATAGGTATGTATATATATACTGTTTAATATAGTTTGTTGTGTATGTAAACCCCTATACATATTTATGCATACATACATGTACAGTATATGTTTATATGAATTTTTGATTTTCTCCGTTTCTGCCTGGCATCAGATGCTGTGCGGTTATACTATATCTGTTTTCTCCTCAGGAATTCATATTAACTTTTTGCATTTCTCTTCGGAATGAAATTGTCTCAGTGACGCAAGTCTTATCTTGTATGACCACCGACTGTTCTAGAATTCTTCCTGCCTCTGGCAGAAGTATGTCGTGCCTTACAGACGGATGGGGAAAGATCTAGGTACTGTACTATGGGTATCAGGTAGTATATCTAAGTACTCAGCATATATCCTCTCTAGTCTACCTGTCCAACCGCTCATCTGTCCCTGTCTCTGTATCTGCCTCTCTCTCTCTCTCTCTCTGCGTGTCTCTCTTTCTCCTTTTCATATCTGTTCCAATTTTTTCTTTTACAATTTCCCAGAAGGCATTTTGAATTTACAACGTACAACTTCGATGCAGCCATTAACATGGATATCCTAAGTTTGCGGAATGGACGGGAATCGCCAATGGTCACATGGTAAGACCTGAGCGCAGAGCGAAGCATACGAAGAAACTGATCCATTGCTATTCCCTGTGCGTCTTCTATATAATGTATATCCGATACAGTTCCATTCCTATTTTACCCGCCACCGACCTCTTCCTGTCCAGAGTCTTCGGTTTCCGGTGCTTCTTAAGCGGAAGTTGAGCTCGTCCATCAGAAAGCGTTGGAAATTTTCAGAGGAATTTTTCTCTACAGTGGCACCCAGGCATCGAACTTAGAGGAGACGGATCGGGCGATAAAAAAGGGACGAACTGCCAAGGAATGAATTGGATATATACAGGGTGTCTATGAAAAAAACCCAGCAGGAAAACTATGATTTCTTAAATGTTCCTATATATATTTGTATCAAAATTTCAAACAGCACATATTTCTCCACCTTTCTGCCTAATCTCATTTGCATGTAAAAGCCATTTTGTGAGATATCAAAGTAAAAATTGCAATCAACAGACAAAATTTTATTGATTGTCTAGAAATTTCAACTTAAACCACAATTGTTCAAGATGGTTATCGGACATAATTGCAAACCCTAAACCTAACCCTAACCTTAATTGCAAAAATTGTTCGGTATCCAAAGCCAAGGCAATGTTTGATTGCATCTTATCTTCATTGATATTTTACCCATTTTGAAAGTTTATATCAAACTTTTATTGTTATGTCGAATTCTGTGAGTTTAAAAACATGTTTACAAAATTGATGATTTAAACTTTACTACTACTACTGGAACAACAACAACAACAAGCTCAAAATTGACATGTGAAGTTTTTGCCTGTCATGGAGCGAAAATAAAAATTGAAGTTTGACTTTGATATCTCACAAAATGGCACTTATATGCAAATGAGATGAAAATTTCAGGAAGGAGGGAAATATGTGCTGCACAAGTTTTTTTTTGATAAAATTATATGTAGGAACTTTTGCGAAATCAAAGTTTTCCTGCTGGGTTTTTTTCGTAGACACCCTGTACAGTAGGAACGGAGTCAAACGAATAGAGGAAGCCATAGCGAGAAATGCAATATAGTGCGATGAGGTAAAGCGGGCAGATGTGGAGAGAGAAATTACCAGAGACACGCGGATGTATCTGCAGAAACTTGTGTTTTTGTTCGACGACATTGGACGTTTCTGGAGCTATTATTATTATTTTTACTTAGCATGGAACAGATCTGACGAGCGCGAAATGACTTATTCCCGATTAACTTCTCTGGCAACACGAAGTGCAGCTGAAGTGCAGCTGATCTCCGACACCCCCTCCCTTCGACGACAATAGGTCTGCCAGAATCCGCCCCCTCCCCCCGTTCACCAAATGAACCGTAAACCTCATGACGGCCTTCAAAGATCAAGCAGCACAGATTAGACCGTTTTAGACTCACGCGTGCAACCAGTTATATAAGGAGAGAAAATCTACGTGAAAACCAAACGAGGCAAGAAAATAATGGCGTAAACGAAGCTTTTTAGCGTTGCAGAGTAATTATGAAGTCCAATGGAAGTCGCGACAGTTACGAAACTTCGTCGACAGATGGCGCAATCGCTGCTTTCTAGTCACCAGAGTCACGTGACTGAACCAGTCAGCAAAATTATGTTTGTTCAGTTGTCGTCATCATCACCCAAGGCATTCACACGCTGTTCGAAAACTTATTTGTTTCTTTCAGTTTTCACACCTGTAGTTAGTTGCAGGGCGGTTCCACGTTGGGGGATGACTGGGGGATGCATCCCCCACCACCGAGGGTTTTTTGTTCGTCAGCGTTTTCAGGGTTTACACCGGGTCGGAGCCGCTATCCCTGTGGGCAAATACAAAACAAAACAGAGCTGATGACCTTTTTTTGCTTTGCCAGCCTTTTTCGGAGCAAGGTTTATTTCATTGTATTTACTGACCAAAGAAAAAACAAAACACTGCCAATGAATGACCTTTTTGCTTGCCAGACTTTTTTGGGATTTCATTGCATCCCCCGCCAATTTCTTAGACATTCATTGCATACCCCCAACAAGAATTCTTGGAACCGCCACTGGTTAGTTGTAAGGTTTAGTGGCGTAGCCAGGATTCATGAATAGGAGACACCGTCATTTGTTCACGCGAACTTGATCTGAAACGACTAAGAGGGCAGGGAAGCATCGATGGCTCTCCACCTCCCCCCAGTGGGACGTGGCCCAGGCAAAAAATGTATGGTACTGTTATATTATTTAAATCTTGAGCTTTGATTTCGAAACCGTATGGCAACTTTTCGACCAGTGGCGGTTCCAGGATTTCTTGGTGGAAGGAATGAAATGAATTCATAGAAAGTTGAGAGGGGGTGAAAATAGAAGGAAACATCAATAAATTTGCCAAAGAAGGTTAAAAATGGAATTTTATCCCTAGTTTAGATATTTGACGAAAAATGGGTTGACAAGCAAAAAAGGTCATCCACAGTTTTCCCCGTACTTTTACTAGACTTTTACCCAAAAATAGGTTTCACAAGCAAAAAAGTAAGGCCGGAAGTCCAGTGGGGGATGCATCACCACTCATTCCCCACGTGGAACCGCCTCAGTGTCTCGAGACGCCACATGACTGTATTACAATAACGACAACGACGAAGATGAAGAAGAAGATGATGATGATGACGACGACGCTGATTATGAAATAAAAACGTTCATCGTAACATTCGTCGTCAAAAATCGTCTTATCCTTTTTAGTGGATTCCCTTAAGTATTACAGTTAGTTTCATTTCGCATCTTCAAGACCTTAGAAATCTGTTGGTCAACTTCCAGTATTTGAACGATAATTCGTCGAGCAGTCGTGGAAACGTTCAGTCCACTAAACTCCTCACAAAACTCACGGCGTCTGCACGTAATTTGACGTAATCTTTGGAAGCAATTATATTTTTACGTGATCATTTGGGCGCAGTTCAAGATTATTCGAAGCTCCATTTTGCGTGTCTGCTCTGCTGAGACAGCAATATATTATACCGTATAAGAACAAAAATACGAGATAAAAGTGAATTTTAAAAATAGTAATTTACGAAAACTCCAGAGAGATCGAGTCGTGGATATGAGTTTAGATTGATTAATGGCAGAGAACGTTGAAAATTCGTAATAAATACAAAATATGATCTACGACAAAAAGGCCTGAAACTAATAAAAATAATAATTGCACGGGAATTTCTGGAATTGGATCTGATGAATTGGAAAATAATTCTTTCTCGGCTCTAGTGTGCTACAAATCTGCCATCTTCTTGTTTCCTATTTCTTGTCTAGAAAAACTCATTTGTATTCGAAAATGCCTTAAGGCTTACATTAATATACCGACTTTATGACTGTCGATGTCCCACGCGGAAATTCGGCAGTAAACTACTGTGTAAAAAACTGCAGCAATGGTCTCAGAGAATGCAGTTCTGAATTACTGTCTATGCTAAATAGTGCTGCTTGATGTTCGTACTTAGTAATAATAATAAATTGGAGACATTATTCGATCGAATTCAAGTCGAATACGAACGACTAAGATTGCATATTATATTATAGCATAACATTACACTTGGAGCAAGAAGAATTTTGTGTGGACAGAACAGTAGCGTCATTTCACACTTTTCTTGGGGGCGGGGGTGAGATAATTTTTGGCAGATTTTGGCAAATATTTGGCAGATTTGCAATTTTTTGATATTTTTTGGAAATTTTTGGCAAATGTTGCGATTTTTTTGCACATTTCACATTTATTTATTTATTTAATACATTATACATTATTTTTTCATTTTCTTGGGGGCCACGGCCCATGCCCCCCAAATGACGCCCCTGGGATAGAATAATTTTGTGTGGAAACATAACAGTGTCAAATCGGACACAAATCACGTTATATCGTTTTAAAATCAATGTATTTCGCAGTGTAATGACGTCATCAACTATGGTGTTAAAAACTCAATGAACCCAAGTTCGCGGACCCGAGCATGGCTGACGTCAGTCTTTACTTTAAGACGTCTATGGTTACAACTGAGAACAATGTAAATGGCGTCTAAAAATGTATGATTTTACCAAAACAGCTGACCATCCACGTTAGGGTTCGTCCACAAATGACGTAACGCGCCTAGAGGGGAGAGGGTCCGGATATTTGTTACGAAGTATGACGAGGGGGGTTCCGTAAATGTGACGTAACGCAACACATAATTTTTAAGTGACGGAGAGGGAAAAATACAAGGATGACCTTTTTTGCTTGTCAGTATGTTTGGAGAGGGAAAAATAGAAGGATAAATGATCTTCTTTTGCTTGTCAAGACTTTTCGGAAGACGAAAGGGGGGTCGGCCCGTTGTTACGTCGTACTTTAGGGGTCTGACTTTTGTTACGTCGCGTTACGTAGGGGGGAGGGGGTCAAACAAGTGCCAAAATCGCGTTACGTCATTTATGGACGACCTCTTAGTCGAATGATGTTACCAAGTCCCGAAGTAATTTACAAGGCGCCTAAGTTGTAAATCGCCAACGCAGGCGGTAGGGTAACGTCTTTGCGATTTGAGGCACAGCAGCTGTCGTTCGTACGGAGTTTCTACATTCTGTGTATCCCCATACTGCTGTGTATACTGTGTGTGTATATATACTGTATATATGTATGTGTATATATATTATATACTGTATGTATGTATGTATGTATGTATGTATGTATATAATGTGTATCCCCATACTGCTGCGAATTGCATCGGTTGAGTCTGCTGTTTGGACGCGCTTTGGTGACTGATGATTAATTATTAGGGTGAATCTTCTGGGGACAGTCGAAGTTATATGGCGAGCGATCGACGAAAGGATTGAGAACAGTGTTTATTCTAGCCACCTTGACATTGAGGGGGATTTTGAAATGTTTGGGGGGACATGATCTGAGTCTCCACATTTTTGGGGAGGGGGAAATTTCCATCCCCCAGCCAACACATAATTTTTTTTTTTTTGGGGGTTATTTTAAAACTGGGGAGGGGGAATTCTCCACCCCAGAGAAGGCCTAGAATAAACACTGATTGAGGCGCTTGTGAGGAGCTTCTGTGATAAGATCTTCTGAATTTTGAGTGGAGTGCATGTCTCCGGCTGTTGTGAGACAGATTCTTGACACATGCTCGTTCGGAACCAATTTGCAGCGATGAAAAGCCATGCAGGCAAAGAGGGATTAAATAGAAAAAGTGGAGAAAAAGTGTTTCCTCTCTTAGTCTGCTTTCTGTGCACTGGCTGTGATGGACATTAGCGTGGCATAGGTTCATTGCATTGGTGCATCTTGTGCTCTTTGAACTTATTTTGTTTAATTAAAGAACCCTAAGATATTGAGGGAGAAACTCACTGCTCTTGTTACATAATTGCATTAAATGCGAGGAATTAAAAGGCCATTATAATATAGGCTTATATAGCGCCACCCAGTGGCGCAGCCAAGATTTCCACAAGGGGGTTTGGTTTTGGTCGTGACCAACTTTGGAAAAATCTTGACAAGCAAAAAAGGTCCTCAACGAGCCAAGGGGGGGAGGGTTCAAACACGCTAAAAAAATTCC
Organism: Metaphire vulgaris; assembly: GCA_018105865.1. Taxonomy (NCBI): domain Eukaryota; kingdom Metazoa; phylum Annelida; class Clitellata; order Crassiclitellata; family Megascolecidae; genus Metaphire; species Metaphire vulgaris. The sequence goes on along the minus strand of CM030842.1, from coordinate 11,659,518 downwards.
CGTCGACGGCCAAGGGGGTTTAACCCGCCCCCTTGGCTACGCCACTGGCGCCACCATATATACAATTATACATGTAACTGCAAGTCGAAGGGAAGAACCAGAGGTCAAGAAGGAGAACTAAGAAACTAAACCGTTTAGTTCCCGTAACATACATAAGGCACATGCTATAATAGCTCGAAAAGACTTTTTTAAAAACTGCAAAACAATAAAAAAACACGGCTTTGGAAAAACAGTTTAAAAACTGATGATCGACAGCGGTGACTGACTTATGCTCTGAAAATTAGAATTCGCTGCTGGAAATATCTGCAGCTGAATCACCTCGATTGCATGAAAGAAAATCCTCTAATCCTCTATGTCTCTAATAATTCTCATGCAGCTTACCTTGATCGCTGACGTTACACATAGCTCAGTTTTTATGAGTTAGCCTGTACAGTTGAGGTTTTATTCTAGAATTTTAGCTAAACTATCCTTAAAAATTCTAAATTTGTGGTTTTCGACGTTTGCTACTTTAGCTACTTTTGCTCAACTTTTGCTACATTTGCTCTTTTGATCCTTGTCTATGGGAATTCGCGTTAGACAGCCCAAAAGTGAGGTCGCTTAAGACTTTTTCGAGATTTCCGTATTTAGTTATTTCGCTTGTAAGTCAGTTTATCGTTTGTAATGATAATTGTCAGATTGGTTAATAATTATTATTGAGTCGTTAATTTGATTAGAGATACAATCTAATGAGGATTGACGTCGTTGTCTTTGAGAAGTGTAGTTAGTATCAGGCTAACCGTCTGAGATCTTATTGTGTGATAACCTAAGTAGTGACTGACCAGTGGCGAAGCCAGGATTTCCGGAAGGGGGTTTGGTTTTGATAAAAATCTTGACAAGCAAAAAAGGTCATCCTCGCCTTTCCTTCTTGTAAATTTTCCTTCCAGATGCTGACAAGCAAAAACGGTCGTTACCTTTCACCTCTGACACCTTTACATTGTATAGCGTTTAAGAATATTAGAATATTTTGGATCGGCAGCCAATGGGGGGTTTGACCCCCAAAACCGCGTTCTAAAATAAAAAAATGTATGGAAACACATGAAAAATTTTTTCGGTCGGCAGCCAAGGGGGTTTAACCCCAACCCCTCTTGGCTACGCCACTGTGACTGACAGCCTACGCTGTTGGCCCCATACATGAGTCCGCATCTAGAGCCGATGAACCAAACACCGTCTTCTCAAGCTGGCGTCATAATTCTCTCATAAAAGCAACGCAGCTGTGAGAATTCTCAACATTAATACATTTCAGCGGTGGCGTGCAGAGGGTGGTGGGCGCCCGGGGCCAAGCCGATAAAAATGTTTGACGAGCAGGCAAAAAAGGTCGTCGAGTCAATTTCTGGTCGGCGCCCTGGGCCACTGCCCCCCCCCCCTCGGCCGCTCTGCACGTAGATGCTTGTGTGAATTCACGGACTTCGTTACCTCGGAAAAAGATTATCTGTCAAGACTGTCATACAAATTATCGTAATCGTGCGCAGCAAAATGTAACTAATGTCGTCACTTGATATCCTAAGATGTAATTTGACATATCCTGTTCGTATATACGACCATGTCACGACCTTCGCTTTTTAGCAATATTTGAACTCTACTCAAGAGAGTTGTTTTTTTGCAGTCGACGTCTTCGTACTGTTCCCTTCACAGTCGATTCAATGTACATCTAACTTTACCGTGGACTCGAGTGAATGTTTCTTTCAGCCTTCGTTTCGGAGTTACTGTCTATATCGATCTTACATGACCTCGATCGGTTCTGAAGTTACACTAATTTACGGAGATGTGTAACGATTTCAAGATGTTCCAGATGATCGCGTTTTAGGCGATTATGTTAATTTTATCGATTGTTGTGGAGCATCTTCTGTCTATAGAAAGCTCTCACTTGGCAATGACGATCCATATATATCTATTCATATATATATATATATATTATATATATATTTATATATATATATATATATATATATATATATAATTATATATCTTACGCGCTAAAAATTGCACCTCAGCAGTACGATTATGGTGGATTTCTCTAAGGTATATTAATCATATTGGTGTTTCATTTGCTAAGTGGCAACATAGCTGCGTTGCTTTTACGACGTCATCGTCAAACTATAAATCATTGTCTCTCTCCGTCGTCGATCGTTAATCCATCCAAGCCCTTGGGCCTAATCCACCGTAATCCATCGGAACAAAAACTATGCTCCTGAACGCCTGCATTCAAACAGATTCAATTAACTCTGGCTTCTACAAACAGTACAAGGCGATACGTGCTATTAGCGACTTAAATCAGGTATCACTGATGATGATGATGATGATGATGATGATGATGATGATGATGATGATGATGATGATGATGATGATGATGATGATGGTGAAGATGATAATGATGACGATGACGATGAAGTTGATGATGACGACGATGATGATGATGACGATGATGATGATGACGATGATAATGATGATGAAGCTGATGAAGATGATGATAATGATGATGACGATGACAATGACGATGATAATGATGATGACAATGATGATGATAATGAAGAAGAAGAAGAAGAAGATGATGATGAAGGTGATGATAATGATGACGATGTCGATGACGATGATAATGACGATGACGTTGATAATGATGATGAAGATGATGAGGATGACGGTGATTGTGATGATGATGTTGATGATGATGATGATGACGATGGAGGTGATGATGATGATAACAATGATGATGATGATAATGATGATGAATTGGGATGGCAATGAAGATTGACTGTCAGTTGTGGCTGAGCTGACTAAGAAGGGAATAGAGAAATGGATATGACAATATGTTTTCGTTCAATTAGAGTTCTGGTGTGGGACAGTTATTTGACCTTCAGCGATCAACGAAGTCCGAAAATGACAGCATCACTGGCAACGGAAACGGAAACGGTTCAGTTTCCTCAAGGTCATACGATCTCATTACTATTCTTCCATCATTTTCTATCGACGGCAGATTCAACGCAATGATCAGCTATCGATTAATGATTTAACGACGTTTACTAAGCTCTTAGTAACTACGCAGTAATGGCGCGCATAGCGATTGATGGTTCCATAGCAACTGATGGACCCATAACAACCAATGATACCATAGCAACCGATGGTTTTCATAAAACCTGATGGTTCCAGAACAACTGTTGGTTCCGGAGCAACCATAGCAACCGATGGTTTTCATAGAAACCAATGGCCCCGTAGCAACTGGTGGTTCCCGTAGAAACTGATGGTTCCCGTAGGAACTGCAGGTTTTCATAGCAACTGATGTTGCGCATAGCAATCGATGCAATGGTTCTGCGGTTAATATTGGGCCATTGGGGGGGGTGGCCATTCAGTGGCGTAGCGTGGTCTCGTGCCGCCCAAGGCTCCTGGAAAAAGCCGCCCCAATCTGCTCCTATTATAACTGACAAGCAAAAAAAGTCGTCGCGGCCGAATTTGCCGCCCTTCTCAATTTTGCCGCCCCTTCGCTAAAACTCTCCCGACAACCTGACAAACGATTAAAAGGTCATCGCCGCTCAATTTGCCGCCCCCTTCATGTGTGCCGCCCATGGCTCTCAAGCCATAGCGGCCATTGGCACGCTACGCCTCTGTGGCCATTGATGGCTGTCTGCGATCGTGATAGCAAAAAAACAGGCGATAACCTTGCGTGCGCGATCATGACACTGCTGCCCAGTCGGTGTCTCTGTTGTTGCGTTTATTTGTACGTGAATAATTGACGAGCGAGCGTTTTAACAACGGCGCTGCTGTTGCTGCTGTTGCTGCTGCTGTTGTTGCTGCTGCTGCTGCTGCTGTTGTCGATGGCTGCAGAAGCAACAGTCCGTCGCTCGTCATACGACCGCGGCGGACCAGCGGCGATCAGCAACCGGATATGACGTCACTCTCCGGGGACGCCGTCAACCTCTCCGACTCCCAACTGGAGGCGATCTTCGCCGTCGCGGTAATTGTTTTCTGCGCTTCGCTGCATCCAGATACAAGCAAAGAGAGAGAGAGAGAGACAGACACAGAGACATCCAGGCAGAAAGACAGACGGACGGACGGACGAAGAGAGAGCCGAGTTAGCAAAGCGTTTGCCTCTAATTATAAATTGCTTTGCAGCAACTGTAGTACGACCTGCAGCCAATGTATGACGCTGCTATAGCAGATGTATAGCAGATTCTGTGACATTGTCTCTGTGTTTATTGAAGCAGAGGTGCATAGAAATTGCTTTGAACGGCTCATCCCAGTTTTGGAATTGTGAATAGGTATAAGGTTATAACGTCCCTTCAATCTTATTGCGAACCCCCTCCCTCAGCCGGTCCTCAGTATTCGAGAATAATCCAACGAGATCTAGTTTTTTCTGAATGTATCATCTTCGACTTCAGATAGGATTTGCTCTTCCATATTTTTGCATTCAGTTATGGGCTTTTTATATATATATATATATATATATATATATATATATATATATATATAATTAATTTATCGTGGTTATTAGGAAAATTGAAGACGTGCATTTTCAGTGGCAAATAAATTTAAAATTCTGGAAATATTTGCGGTCAGATCTGCATGCAAGATAGTGCTGCTAGCTGCTGCAAATTTCGCCGAAGGATTGCTTTAGGAAAGATCTCAGAACTAAAATGGAGGCAGTTGCTGCTGAGTGTGTCTACTGTTCTTGTTTCTTAGTCCGGTCGTGTGGACAGTCACAGCGCCAACTCCGTGATGTGTAAACCGATTCGAAACAGCTCATTCCAAACGATTGGTATGGGTTTCGTTTATCTATTAAATTTAAAATAAATAAATAAATAAATGAACTTTCTACTCGATTTCGATTCCATTCAAACTTTAATAGAAATTATTAGTTAAGTGTTATTTTAGTCAAAAGCGCAACTGACGCCGTCGCACTTGTATTGTGGCGAAATGACAGATAACTTACTTATTTACTTAGCGTGATTTAAAGTGGCTTAGGAGGCATTACTGCCTGTGTGAAAGCCACTAGGGGCGCTAACGGGGCTTGAACCCGCTCCGTCAGCCGACCGCTCCAGCGCGTGACCCACTCTGCCATCTTCCGCCTGAGTTCCCACAACGGGGGGAGCTGGATGGGCACCCATCGGAAAAGAATTAGGGCAATACAAGATTTAAATTGAGATTCGGGCATATTTTCAAAAACATCTGACAGTCATCCACCTCCGTCCCCAACTGATCTACTCCATCAGATTGAATTGATAAAGGTGTCTCGTCGTTTTTGTACGATTCTCACTAGCTCTGCGCTCGCTCGTGGCTATAGGCTACGCTAACGTCCCACTGATAAGCTTTAATTCGTGAACTGAACTGAACTATTGACAAACATTCAAGTTAACAGTGACAGGTTGAATCATCTCTTTTTGCATCACTTCATTTTTTAGTCTTGCTGTCTCAGGTACGTCGTTTCGTTGTCTACTCTTATAGGTCTATGTAAAAGCTTCTTGATTAATAATAATAATAATAATAATAATAATAATAATAATAGGATTAATTTAGCAGATTGATTTCTTTGTCTTGCTAGACCGTGTCTTCTTATATTTCAGCCATTATCGCACTAGTTATCGTAATTCTTTACAAACATTTTCATCTCCACCATCTTCATCATTGTCATAGTGGACATCACTGCCGGTGTCACCAAATAAAGTCTCCCCAAAATGAAGTCTCCCCCGGAGGTTTTATTTTAAAACAAAATAACTCTCAGCGAATTTGTTTTAAAATAAAATCGCCTTGTTTAAAACATAATCGTTTCAATAATTTCAACAACATGCATTAATCCACGAGAAAGGGTCAGAACACAGCAGAACGAGGAAATGGTACAACAAGTGCCCCCTCCAGCTGAATTCCTGGATGCGCCCCTGGTCTAAGCCATTCTGGCGACGCTACGGTATTCCGAGAAACCAGATACCCTGATGTGTACACCTGAGTGGTCGTTCCATCCTAAACACCCACGGTGACATTCAGCCTTAAACTACATGTAGGCCTACTGTGTTTTTACGGCTGTGGTCTATTCGCTTTGCTGTTTAACGGCGTTTCGCAGACGCTCCAGCCGACACCATTAAGTGCAGATGAAGGACTATCGTGAATAATGAATGACACCTGTGCGCAAACGTCCACTGCGCTAGAAGGGCTGGCGTCCTAAAGTGCCGTCATCTGCAAATGCGAGGTGGGGCGGGGGGCGGGCGTCGAGACAACTGGCCGTTTGATGTGGTCGCATTGGAGGCACTCGTCCATTCCTTCTTCTTTAATCGTTCTTCTGATTAACCCCAAATCTTTAATCTGACCTTCGGTTGGGTTCTTCTTCCTTCGGTTATTTTATTCTCCAGCGTCAATTTTCGCCGTTTCTTCGTTGTTCTTTTAGAGAATCAAATGCACATTTTTGGTGTCGTAGTTGCTCTCGTTAGAGTCAGAAACTTTTAGAAACGACGCACTATAAAAACTGCTATGTGCCACGACTGAGCAACAACTGCTATGTTCCACGACTGAGCAACAACTGCTATGTTCCACGACTGAGCAACAACTGCTATGTCTCACGACTCAGCAACAACTACTATGTTCCACGCTTCAGCAACAACTGCTATGTTCCACGACTGAGCAACAACTGCTATGTTCCACGACTGAGCAACAACTGCTATGTTCCACGATTGAGCAACAACCGTCGACAGCGGAGTGGTTGTCGTCGTTGCATTCGTTTCGATAGGCAACACCGTCCTAAATGCGCGATTCGTCGCGGTAGAGAGTAGATAGAAATTCTCTGCTTTAAATAAATAACAAAGTGCTTCGAATGGAAGGGAAGTCGTTACTTCTCACTTTCAGACCTTTAGTAATAAACCAGTGTTTCATTGTGTTTTTGCTCTGTCCAGGGGCGGCGCAACTTATCAACAGACTCGATGGAAAACCATTCAACGAAAACGACGAACGTCTATTCGAGGCAAAAATAATAATAATAATAATAATAATAATAATAATAATAATAATAATGATGATGATGATGATGATGATGGTAGTGATAATTATAGTAATAATAACGTTGAATAATGATAATTAATTATACTAAGAATAGCGATGACAGTGATAATTATAATGATAATAATAATGATGGTAGTGATAATTATAGTAATAATAACGTTAATAATACTGATAATTAATTATACTAAGAATAGCGATGACAGTGACAATTATAGGACTAATGATAATAATAATGATGATAGAGATAATTATAGTAATAATAACAATGATGACGGTGATAATTAACTATACTAATAATAATGATGACAGTGATAATTATAATGATAATAATAGCGATGGCAGTGATAATTAAAATGATAACAATAATTATGACAGTGATAATTACAATGATGATAGAAATAATGTGTAATTGCTCCTGGTCATTGGCGTAGCCACCGGAAGGGAAGGGAGGTCCCTATTCTAGAGTCGTGTGCAGTGTTTAATCTAGACGCTGGACTCACGGGTAAACTGACAAAACCGGGAGGAATCAGCTAGGAGGCTGCTGTTAGTTGATATATTATGCCAAAATTTTCGGGGGGAATCTGAAATTTCCGGGGGAAAAGGGCAATATTCTCATTGTGAAATGGCCTAGATCAGTGGTTCCCAAACGGTGGTACAACAGACTCGGGTACAAAATGGACTTCCTAGAAAACGACGAACGGAAAGTGGAAAATCAATGGAATTCTTATGCACTGATGTTTGATAGTAACAAATTTCACAATATTTGCAAAATTTCTAAAAAATTGTGATTGGATTTGATTTTTTCAAACTGCAGTGACAGATGAGACCTTTGGACTCCTCTAACCCGTCACCCTCGCTATAAGTTTAAAGTTTAACCTGTCCTATCACCTTGTGGTATTGACTCTTCCTTGGTCAGCGCGGCAAATTCAAAAATCGCCCCGTGTGGATCAAAGACGCAGCCAAGATTCTCGAAACTGGCTGATGAGATGCAACCTCATCCGTCTCATTGATTCATTTTATTGTTTTCATTAGACCGATAGGTTATGCAAGTTTAACTTTGAATGCTACAAGTACGATATTTTTATCCTAATAAGCTTTAATAAAACCTAGTAGGTCTAGTAACTAGTTAATGATTATGGCTAATGCAGTCCGATTACATGTAGGTACAGTAGGTTTGAAGACATTATTAAATTTCATGATTCAGATACCATGTTTATGCTTTTAAAAATCGAAAGTGTGCTTTCTTAAATTTTACTTTGAAAATTAGGGGTACGAGGAGTTTCGAAAAATGTCTGAAGGGGTACGCCGACCGAAAAAGTTTGGGAACCACTGGCCTAGATTAAACCATGGTCGTGTGAGATTCGCGCAAAATCGTTCAGAAAATTTTTCTAGAGGGGTGAATGGAGCAGAATGGATGCGCCAAGAACTCTTTTTTTCTGTAGTCTTTTTCTATTCGAAAATATCGATGCGCTCTCTATTCCGAAACTCTGGCTACGCCACTACTCCTGCCAGTGATGCTAATCCTTGTCCTGGTCCTTGTCCTTAAGGACTCCTTAAGGACCAATTTGAAGTCCTTGTCCTTGTCCTCGTTCTTGGGGACTCAGTCCTCGTCCTTGGGGGCTCAGTCCTCGTCCTTATCCTCGTCCTTGCAGATCGGTCCTTGTCCTGGTCCTTGTAACTTAGTCCTTGAAAAATCCTTATAAGGACCAAATTACTTGCATACCATTTTCGATTGTTCTGATAATTATGTTCCAAGGTAAGAGTTGTATTTGGATTCATATTTACATACTTGCTTTGAGTTATTCTAAATGTGTAGTCATTGTTTCCTTTATAATAAAAGTTGAACTTCCATTTCCTGTTTGAAAGCGTATGAACCAGACGCATGCGTTTTTTAAATTTCTATTATTCTTTAATTGTATCTTAAAATACTGGTGTCATTGTCTACAAACTTACAAAGGAATGGAACAAAGCATGATCAGCAATGGAGATTGGCAGTTGAACGAGTGTTTTCGCAAAGTGGTCTCATAATATTAGACCTCATCGTGCGCGCATGACTGATCAGCTGTTGGAAACACTTGTTTATTTGAAATGCAACATTGCTGTTGACTAGATTATGTTTTACAAGTTACAACATTCTTTTTTTGCTTTTATGATTTTGTGATTCGATTTGAAATTGTTTTTGCTTTTTTTCCTTTCTGACTTTTGATCGGTCCTTGTCCTTGATCCTTGGAGGTCAGTCCTTGTGATCCTTGTTCTTGAGGGGTAAGTCCTGGTCCTTGTCCTCGTCCTTGGAAGGTCGGTCCTCGTCCTTATCCTCGTCCTTGGAGGGTCAGTCCTTGTCCTTATCCTCGTCCTTGGGGGTCGGTCCTTGTCCTTATCCTCGTCCTTGGGAGGTCAGTCCTTGTTAACATCACTGACTCCTGCTATCATCATCGCTTAACGTATACTTTTATCGCATTGCCTGTATCACATCCGTTGCCTCTGGACTGTCCGACGGAGACTTGACAACTTTTGCATCAACCCTCCCCCCATTTGCATACTGTATCTGGCTTTGGTTTGATCTTCAATTTATCCCACTCGATCGACTTCAATCGGGTTTAACACTTTGAGGCCAATCATATCCTTTCTATGAGTCAAAACGAATGCCATATATACATGCAACCATCGAGAGATTTCCTTTACTAGTTCGCATTAAGCCATATCATGGTTATCATGGAAGCCACTAGGGGCGATAACGTGGCTTGAACGTCGCTCCGTTAATCTACTGCTCTAGCGCGTGATTCACTCCGCCATCTTCCGTCCTCTAAAAGTTTCTGCCGCGACCGAGGTTCGAACCCCGGACCTCGAGAATGCCAGCCCAACCCGCTAACCATTATACCACCGCACCATTCATTGCTCACTCCGTTCTCAGTTCCGATTCCGAATATTGACGGTGGCTACACTATTTCAGAATTGAGAACAGTTTCATCTAGATGCCAGAGTTGTTCGGATGATAAATCATGAAAAAAGCTAGAAATTCATTTGGAAACGTCACTTTTGTTTAAAGGCAAAAGTTAACTCAGTCTAAAGTCTCACTACTTTACCCTGCGACTCCAATGCTAGGGGCGCCTCTGAGTAGAAATAGAAGAGGCGCTATACAAATGTCACATTACATTACATTACGTTCTTTGCTTCAGGCGTTTACGATATTCTGTGGACTCGGAATCACCAACTGTTTGGCGTACGACGAGAAAGCCTTGGCGGCCGCAAAGCAGACAGTCGCTCTCGAGGTAAGAAGAGGCAACTGCAGTAGTCATCAGACATGGACATAGGTCCATTTTCCAAAACCCAACGCAACCCATCACTATTCAAACCCAACCCAACCCAATCCACGAAAACAAGTGGGTTTCATGACCCAACCCATATAGAAAAAATTTCTTTTAAACAGCGATTGATCGTCAGCAGTTATAGTGAAGAAGTGAGGCAATAAATCCTTAAGACTGAGCAACAACCGTCGACAGCGAAGTGGTTGTCGTTGTCGTTGTCGAAGTGGTTGTCGAAGTGGTTGTCGGTTGTCTCATCTCTGAGAAAGACGTTAAGACAAAGAATAATAATCACGAAAAGACGGAAGCGGTTGAAACCATAGAATTTGATGAAACCATCGAAAGGCATTGAATATTATAGCGCAACTCTGACAACCAATACATGAAAAAAGCTAAAATATTGCATCACATTATCGCCGAAGAAAACTTAACTGATTCTCTTACCCAAACAACCCAACCCACCAAAAATGGAGATTTCTGACCCAACCCAACCAACTTCCATGTCTGGTAGCCCTATTCCCCAAAATACCCTTAAAGCGGTTTAAATAGTGGCTTTGTGCCGCCTAAGGATGATGGTCATACTTACGATGCGCTCTCGTCGTCGTTCGAGCTTGTTTATCACCTAAGAGGTGAACGTCCAGTCGCACCATCCGAAGGTTTTGGAGGCGTCAGTTATAATTTATAAACTGACACACCACCTTCGGTGCAAACATGAAATAGTGCGCACAAGGTGTCACCACCATCGAAGGTGTCGACCGGTGCGAAACTAACGACGGCGTCGAACCGAATTACGCTGATCGTTAAGAAAAAAGTTCTTTTGGAAATTAGTGAAATAATATTAGTGCCGTTTTCAGCAGCACTGATTAGAGAAAACGTAGTCACGAAAAATAATTTTGCTCAGGGAGTTGCAAACATTTCAAAGTTCGTCTTTCAGTAGAAGTGGGGAACAAAGCTGTCTTTATGGTCCTCCTACCGGATAGTTGCACCCTGTTGTTCTCGCACCCTCGCTCCCCCTTCAAGTCAGGTCTGACCAAGTTGACCTAAAGAAATGATGGCATCCCATCACTATATTCTGGATCCATTGCAATGCTAGTGGTATCTAAAAGGTAGGTAAATTCCATAGGACATCGCGGGCCCGTCGGGAGCCGAAGGGTTAGCGCCTTCAGTTATATACGGCAACGTCTGAACGAGGGCGGATTGCCAGCCTATCCCTCGCCGCCTTTCCTTCCACCGAGTTAACACCCGATGTACTCATTCACAGCTGAGTCGACTGGGGGCGCTTGGGACAGAAACAATCGAAAAGTTTCTGCCGCTGCCGGGAATTGAACCACGGACCTCAAGATTGGCAGACCAGTGCGCTAACCACTGCTCCATCGCTCTCCACCGTGGTTTCTAGACGATGATAAATGCGTTGGTTAAACGAGGCGATGCCGGCAATGAGCCTAGAGAAACAGTCAGTCAGTGGTTAATATTACTGTTATTTTGACATCGAAAGGGCATTATCGCATTAGAAGATAGAAGTTTCTCATTGTGTTTTCAAATCCTATATGTACGTATACACAGTATATTATGTTCTCTAAGGAATACACCGTGTTGATTAAATTAATTGACAACGAACGGTTGTTCAAATTACAGGTTATCTCGTATCACGCCACCGTGTCACACGACCTGGTTTCTACCTTCAAGGTAAGCGTCGATTAACTCGATTTAATTGCTTTGATGAAATTAACAGTGCCGAAGGAATGTGCAATTTGCTCACTAAATTAAACATTTCAACCGCACGACTCTGTACAGAGATATTGAAATGAGATGAAGGCAATAATAAAAAGAGTGCAGATAAAAGGCATGCGACAGCATTGTGATACATGACTTAGGAATTTAGGGCTTTTGTGCCGGAACGAGGTGTAGGAGCGTTCCGGAAAATCTAATGACTGGTATTTTTGCACCATTAAATTCATAAGTAGAACATTTAAAAGTGATATAGTTCTAAATTTTCTATGTATGAATTTAATGTTGTATTGATAATAATCATTATAGTAACTGTTTGGTCGTTAATTACGTCATGTGTTGACAATTGACTTCTGACTATTGCGTTCCGGAAAATATTTGTTTACAAAAAAGCCCTGCTTAGGATAGGCTAGTATATATTTTTATACATGTGCACCGTGTCTCGAAAATCCACGCAAAACTGTTTCTGACATAATTTCGTCAAGATACCACCCAATTTGATCAATTTTTTATAGCTAGATGGCAAAATAGCAAGATGGCAAGATGGCTGACAGAGAGTACAAATGACAGAAAATTTAATGCAGATGAGTATAAAAAGAAAACTAAGGCTGTTTGGGCATATATGTAGAATGAAGGAGGACAGAAAAATCAAGACCTTAGTGTTTGGAATAATGGAGGGAACGAACAGAAGGGGAAGAAGACCACACAGAGAATGGGCGGACGACATTGCGCAGTGGGGCGGAGACAGCCTACAAAGGCTAAGCCATGCCGCGCAAAACAGAGAGGTGTGGGAGACAATAGTGGAAAAGGCATCGGGCACCTACGGGCGTTGAACCTATGGTTTTTGATGATGATGATGAGATGGCAAAATATATTAAATTCTATTATATGTATTGTATACACTATACATCTCTGAAATCCGCTGGCTCGTACACAAGCGCTGAAACGTTGACGCAATAGGTGCGCGATGTGTCTTTTTGGATCAATACCTTGTCTTCGACAATAAGTGATATTTTCAACAGTACTATGGGCAGGGCGTGGACGACAACTCCCCACCGCACGATCAACCGATCCCTGCTGTCAACCGGGAATTCTCTTAGAAAACGAGTAAAGCTGTATATTTTCAGTTCTCGTAAACCCCTTATCAAAGTCTTATCTTCGTTCAAATTCGCAATTTTTTATTCAACCTCTACGCAGCTACAAATAGATAATGACAATTCTATAACACATTTTATCTTAATTAATTAATTTTGGCGTTTTTTGACGGAGTTTTGACATCAACAATTTTGCACGGATTATTTGAGACACATCGTGCAATGTGCATACAGAGGCCTATACGTGCATCAAGTAGGGCTAAATGTGCGGTTGATGAAATGGTGTTGTTGTGCATAGATGACCGTCGTAGGCCTATATCTTTCTACGTGGCTATGATGTCTTACGGTTTTCTTTTAATTTAGTCGCTTAAAAACGAACCGACGAATTGCTGATGTAAAATGCTCTCGACTTTAGCCTTAGCCATGCTATTGCATTTCATAAATCATCCATATAACAACAACAACAACAACAACAACAATAATAATAATAATAATAATAATAATTAAAATTTTGTAATTCTTGACAACGATATCGAAATTACTTGAACTGCATCAGTTTTCGAAGAATTGATCCCGACCGAATGGTTAGAAATTAGGGAAACTCGTTTGCGCGAAGCTCCAAATTGTATAGCTATGCGCTTATCTTCTCGGCGAACGGCGCGAAGACAACCTCGGTAATCTAACCATGCCGTTGATTTCGACGGTCACAAAAGGTAACAAAAGATCTTTTCAATTATCTCCTCCTCCTCCTCTCCATCCTATTCTTCTTTTGATTTCCCGACAGCGTCCAGGTTTTATATAGAAGCAACAAATGACGCACGTGTTCAAGTACATGTACTTTCTCGACGCTCTGTCGAGCAAGAAATAGCCACAATACGTGCACTTAGAGCACAGAATGATCGGTTGAATGCTGCGTCTGAATTATACATTCGTCGCTGTAACACAAATAAATGGCTTCTAATACCCGTTGGTCATATTCTGTCGAATGTCAGCATTTTAGATTTAGGCCTACTACGGGAAGATGGAAATATAATTAATTTTAAGCACGATTTCTGAACGATCAGCATCAGATCAGCCTACTTTTTGTCTGATCGATAGACCTATGGCTGTCTGTGGCTAGGTCTATATGTCTAGAAAGCTAAACGAGTGACGGTCAAACGCCAAAATCCCCGTCAACCCTGTATAAAATAATGTCAAATTTTCAATATACAGTAAATTGCTGGTGCTTTCTCTGATCAAACTTGAAGCGATCAAGCTTTACTGTTGACGCAAATCAATTGAGTAGGTATAGGCCTATACCATTGGCTTTGGACTCGCTTTATGATCAAACTCTTCGCATTGCATATCGACCATATGCGGCTAATACGAGCGACTGTTGGGCAACGGTCAAAGAGGCTAAATCTATTAATCAGCCTTTTTTGTCTCAGCTGCATATCATGGACGAACATATATAATTATTAATGAGCAACTTCAATTAGAGATGCTTTACGACATTAGCCTCGTGGAATAGAACAGAAACTTCCTTTAGAAAGACAACGAGCGTCTGTATAGAGTACTGTTTAATCCTTTTGACTGTTTGTATCCTTGGAAGCGGAAACAATGAAGTTTTAAAATGGCATACATTCAATACTCGTTAATATTTTCTATTTTGCGTTTAATTTTAAGATCAGAAAATGATCTGTTCTCGCATTTTGCGCTTTTTTCCTCACCAGCGCATGTATATGGGAGACCTTGCGTTTAAGCGGAATTTCTCTAATGTATAAATACAAAGTGACGTAAAATAAAGGTTTCTTATTGAACAAACGAGAATCGCCAAACATTTGCCTTGCAGGCCATTACAACGGTATATGATTTGGTTCTTATGATGTTCAATTTGTTTTAACTACGAAAGATGAATTTTAAAGACGAACTTGTCGTATATTCAGGTAGCATTGCACCTTCGTGTGACTAGAATATTTGTAACGGAATAAGCGTCGCTCATAATTCGCCAGATGGCGATGCAATGCGTCAGAATTGAATTAGTTAGCAATCATTACTTAATTAACTAATCGCGATTCTCTAACGTTATTCTTCTCACGGTCGAACAGCGACTCCTAAGACAGAGGACGATGGCTGCGTTGGCAGAGAATCTTTTATAGACAGTGGCAAGTATCAGGAGATCCAAGTTCTCTCTCTCTCTCTCTCTCTCTCTCTCTCTCTCTCTCTCTCTCTCTCTCTCTCTCTCTCTCTCTCTCTCTCTCTCTCTCTCTCTCTCTCTCTCTCTCTCTCTCTCTCTCTCTCTCTCTCTCTCTCTCTCTCTCTCTCTCTCTCTCTCTCTCTCTCTCTCTCTCTCTCTCTCTCTCTGGGCAGCGGCAGTAGAGTTGCACAAACAGCAGTGAAAGTTCAGGTAGTTATTTCCGTTCAACGGTGCTGATTGTTTTATGTAAAGGCGAGATATCCATCCAATTAATAAATTGGATAATATACATATATATACACATATATATATTATAATATGGATATGGAAATAAAGGCTTTACAATCGAAGACAGAAAGACTTGGGATCTGATGTCTTGATCAACCTATTGTATACCTCATGAAAAGAATAGATGAAGTAATTATAAATAAAGATAATTACAGTATATATTTGCTTGACTGAAACTGAGACACCCATGGCAGACGTTAAGCTAAACACTTCTGGGGAAGGACTGAACGTAGGGTTGCCAGGTGTCCGATATTTGACCGGACTGTCAGGTATTTAGGTAATTTTTCCGGTGAAAAAATGGAGGCAATACCGGACATGCATGCATGTGTTGTCCGGTACTTTCTTGCAAACTACAAAACTACAGCAAATAAGTCACTCTCAGTCTAGTACAATCTGATTTCTAGATTTGACTTTGCGCGGCTGACCATTAAAATTCGGATATCGCTATTTCAACTGTAGTCTGTACTCTGTAGAACTTGGCACGTTCAAACAATAATTCTGGATCCTCATTTCCTATAATTCCTGCATTATCTCCTCAAATCTTCCGGTCTAAACTTAAATCCTTCCTTTTTCTGAAATCATTCCCTCCATAGCTGTAACAACCTAGCCTCACTGCCCTTCGGATATTGACTAATGCCTGGCTGATCTTTCACCTTTCCCGTAGCTATTTTAAGTGAGGCTGAGCGCCTAAGAGTAAGCAGCTACTGTTGTGCTGCTTCCAAAGCGCTATATAAATATACGAGATTTTACTTTACTTACTTAGACTATATAATATAGAAATTCAAGATATTTTACTTACTTATTTACAATGGTTTGAAGAAACAGTGAACCAGCGACGCAGACTAGAATAGGGTTGCCAGATGTCCGGTTTTTAACCGACTGTCCGGTATTTTGCCTATTTGTTCGGTGAAAAAATCGAGGCAATAGCGGACATTTATGTGTCCGGTATTTTCTTCAAAGCTACCCAACTGCACCAAAGCAAGTCGCTTCCAGCCTAGTACAATGTAACATTTTGGCTACAATTCTCCTATAAATAATATCAAATGTTTGGGAAAACCCAAATTCTAAATGAGTATTATTAAGCAGTCTAAAGCAGGGTTTTCCCATGGAGTTATTATTAGAGGAGACGGCATTACGTCATTTGGCTGAAGCCAACTTTTTGGGAAATTCCCAAACGGCAGCCACATTGGTAGACCCAAAAAATCATCAGCTGAGCCATGGGGAATAGCTGCGGATATGTTTTATCAATGATCTAAGAACTTTTTATTAGTATGTATTGAAAATGGAGATTCAGATCAGTGGAGGTTCCAGGATTTGGCAAGTGGGGGGGGCGTTGGGGTGGCAACTTCTAATCATAGGGGCTTACCGCTTGTTGTTAGGTATGTAGTATTAAGTATAGGGTCCCAACAGGGAGGCCACTGGGGCCAGACACCCAATAGGGGCACTGACCCACCCTGGGCCCAGTGGCGGCTCCAGGATTTGGCAAGTGGTGGGGGTGTTGGGGGTGGCAACTTCTAATCAGGGGGTCCTACCGCTTGTTGTTAGGTATGTAGTATTAAGTATAGGGTTCCAACCGGGTGGCCAATGGGGGCCAGGCACTCAATAGGGGGCACGGACCCACCCTGGGCCCAGTGGCGGCTCCAGGATTTGGCAAGTGGGGGCAGTTGGGGTGGCAACTTCTAACCATGGGGCCTACCGTTTGTTGTCAGGTATGTAGTATTAAGTATAGGGTTCCAACAGGGTGGCCACTGGGGGCCAGGCACTCAATAGGGGCACGCCCCCCGGGGCCCCCCTGTGGAGCCGCCACTGAGCCGCCACTGACAGCCTATTGGATGACATTAATCGTGTTTTCAATAAGGCATGGGGGCTGTCCATTAATTATGTCAACAATTTTTGGGCAATTTTCGACCCCCTCCCAGGGATATTTTACACCCTCCTAACACCCCTCAACACCACCACCCCCATTTGAGGTCGACACCCCAAAATTTGGTAATGTGATAATGCAAAATGGATACTAATTAGCTCTGAACACCCCCTCCCCAATGGAGGACACCCTTCCCCAAACTTTTATTGTCGGATGACCTTTTTGTCAGCCTTTTTCCGGGAAGAGACTTAAAATTCTGACACTTCCCCGCCCCATTTTCCTGACACCCCCACCAAATTCAAAATCCTAGAAATAACACTGCCCCTCCTCCTTGTCATCAACTGTCAACTTTCAGTTACCCCCCACGTCCGATTCAACCACAATGGCCGCTAACAATGGAGGTGCTCTTTTTAGCCTACGCGCTACTGGCTTCACGCAGCCTGGTTAGAAATGACGTAATGCCGTATCCTCTAATAATAAATCCATGGGTTTTCCAAACATTTTAGAACCGCGGCAAACTTCAACGGTTTTGTAACGTGCTGAGACCCTAATCATAGCATGTAATATTTTTTTAAATGCATCAGTCCATCTGGCGAACGTTAATTAAAAAAGAAAATCTTCTGAGTTTTGAATAAATGGCAAAACAAAAGCTCTTATTCAACTCGAATGAAAATATGGCCAATATATCAAGCAAATTTATTCATATTTTGTCAAATGAGACCAAAGAAGAAAAATAGATATTGAAATTTCTTTAAAAATCATTTTTTAATTTGTCAGGAACACACCTTTGTTACGCGTCTAAAAAATCCGATGAGTAGGGCAAAATCGCTTAACCGCAAGGTATCGGACTCATCCCGTTAAACAGAGATTCGCTATTGTTAGTGAGGTTTCAGAGCAAAATGGTCGCAATACGCCTTCCTTACATTCTTCTTCATGTGCCATGTATTGCTACGTCGGCGACCATGGATTTCCACTCTTCTCTGTTTCTGGCTTTCCTTATCAGTTCGATGTTGTCTGTAGTTCTTGTCGCTTCTCTTAGGCTGTCCGTAAACTTTATTCTTTGTCTTCCTCTTGCTCTTTTCCCCTCTATTTTTCCTGTTATGGCTAGATTTTCCAATCCGTCTTTTCTTATTAGATGTCCAAAGAATTCAAGCTGCTGCTTTCTTATGGTTTTTAACAATTTTCTTTTTGTACCAAAAGTTTTTAGTACTTCCTCATTGGTTATTCTTTCTGTCCATGAAATTTTTTGCATCCGTCTGAGAAACCACATCTCTGCAGCTTCCAGTTTCCTTTCTGATGTTTTTGTCAACGTCCATGTTTCCGAGCCGTACATCAGAACCGCCCAAACGTAGCTGTGAAGAATTCTGAGCCGTGTTGTTGTTGAAATATGTTTATTTGTGAGAATCTTTTTGAGTTGTATGAAGGCTGACTTCGCCATACCTATTCTGGTTTCAATGTCCTTTTCACTTCTTCCATCGCTTGTGAAGATGCTTCCTAGATATTTGATATATATATATATATATTCATTGCAATACCGAAAAAGCCAGGAACAATAGAATGTGAAGAACACAGAACAATAAGCCTCATAAGTCATGTAATGAAGCTTATATTAAAAGTACTTTTGAACAGGGCAAAAATTAAAATGAGGGAGAGAGTATCAGAAGAACAATACGGGTTTAAAGAAGGTAACGGGTGTAGAAATGCAATATTTATTCTAAGGATGATTGGCGAAAGATGTATAGAGATGCAAAAGATCTGTACCTATGCTTTATAGACTACGAGAAGGCATTTGATAGTGTAAAACACGAAGAACTGTTCAAATGCCTAGAAAACATAGCACTAGATGGAAAGGACATGAGGATATTTCAAAACCTGTACTGGAATCAAGAAGCAGCGATAAGAATTGAAGGAAAAATAGGTAAGTGGATACAAATTTTAAAAGGGACAAGGCAGGGTTGTGGTTTATCACCAGATTTCTACAATGAATATGGGGAAGAGATTATGAAGGAAACAGAAGAATTGGAAGGAATAAAGATAGGAGGAAAAAACTTAAATAACCTACGATACGCAGATGACACAACACTAATGGCAGATACTGAAAGAAAATTACAAAGGTTATTAGACAAGGTGGCAGAAGAGAGTGAAAAGAAAGGACTAAGAATAAATAAAAAGAAGACGTACTGTATGGTAATTACAAAAAAGAAAGAAATCCCTAAATGCAGGCTACAATACAGGGGAATGGAAATAAAACAGGTAACACAGTTCAAATATCTTCCTTACATTATTACGAAATAATATTAATTTTTAAAAGTACCGGCATTGTCAGTTGCAGTGTATAGGGTTAATCCATATATAAGGACTCGTCCACAAGTGACGTAACGCGCCTAGGGGTCCGGAAAAATGTTACGAAATGTGACGAGGGGAGGGGGTTCCGTAAATGTGACGTAACGCAACACAAAATTTTTAAGTAACGACCTTTTTCGTTTTTTGCTTGTCAGGGTATTTGGAGAGGGAAAATACAAAGATTGCCTTTTATTGCTTGTCAGCATGTTTGGAGAGGGAACAAAATTGAAGGATGAATGACCTTCTTTTAGCTTGTCCAGACTTTTCGAAAGACGAAAAGGGATTGGCCCGTTGTTACGTCATATTTTAGGGGTCTGGCATTTTGTTACGTCGCGTTACGTATGGGGAGGGGTCAAAATAGTGCCAAAATCGCGTTACGTCATTTATGGACGATCCCAAATGCGCACGCAAAAACACATTTTCAACACCCTCCCCTCGTTTGCACACCGTACATACGTAAAATCTCCTAAATCCAAACCTCTCGTCCTCTCAGTGCGTACGTACTATATATATATATATGGATGGACCCATGCTTTCAAGGGCTTGTATTGGCTCGATTGCTATTGTCTCGCGTAATCTATTGACTACATCACTACACGGTGGAAAAGAGTATTAGTGAGATGCAATTTTAAGTATATTTTATACAATTGAAATAAAGATAATGATAAAAGTCCAGTAAATAAAATACAAAATCATGTAGCAGTTTATTTTATTTCTCTGTTGTAAACGGCATAGTTTACATATATTTAAAGAGGCAGTAGCAGTTTTGTTGTTTTATTTACAATGTATGTTATTTGAGTCGCCGAGGATCATCGTGGCCTATCCAAAAATGTAAACTTTTGAGAAAATGGATTTTAAGTTTGGAATTATCTTGTAAAATCACCAAGTTACAATTTATTACATTTGACCAAATATATAATTAATAAAAAAATTTCCCTGGTCCATTTTGTAACGCTTGCATTTTTGTCATATACACGGGTGCCCGGTATTTTGGAGACATGGATATGGCAACTCTAATCATGGCAAAAGCCCAGAGAGGGAATCCAGGATGTCGAAACTTTCCAGTCCAACTCAAGCATGAACGTTCAGACTAAAATAAAGACAACAACAACAAAATCCAGACTCAGTACCTGAATTCTACGAATTCTTATAGGAGTGGGAAAACTAGCACCAGTGGAATTTGAACTACAAAGACTTAAAGTAGATGTGGCAGGTAGTACAGAAATGGGATGGGATCGTTAAGGACATTTATTGCCACCAGTAAAGAGAGACAAAGCGAGAAAAAGACCAAAAAATCAAAATTAAACGTTAACGCAAAATTAAGGGAAAATTCTTTTTAAGTCAGCAACTGACTTCGTTTTCTTTCTGTCTGTTTTTAAAACTCTTTTCACAATTTGACATTTTGGCAAAAAGATTTTAACATTTTCGAGGTTTTGCAGAAGCTGAAGACTTTTGTCACTTTCTGTGACTTATGTTTGTAATAATTATTGCATTCGCCTCTGTGCGTATTCTTATAAGGACGCTATATAAATTGCCAACAGGGTTATTTCTAGGATTGTATATTTAGAGGGTGTCGGGAAAATTTGGGGTGTGTGGTTATTTCTAGGATTGTAGGATTGTGAATCTGGGGGTGTCGGGAAAATCTGGGGTGTCGGAATTTGGAAGTCTCTAGTCTCTACCGAAAAGGGAAAAAGGCTGACAAGCAAAAAACAGGCCATCCGAGTCGAGAATAAAAGTTGTGGGTGTACTTCTCCATTGGGGGTGTTAGGGCTAATTAGTATGCATTTTGTATATACCATTGTCATACCATTTTGGGGGTGTCTATCTCAAATGGGGGTGTTAGGGGCGTTAGGGGATGTAAAAAATCCCTTTTGGAAGGAGTGTCGATCTCAAATGGGGGGGGGGGGTGTTAGGGGCGTTAGGGGATGTAAAAATATCCCTGGTTGCCAATAATTACATCCGCTAGAATAGTCCTAGCGTATGCTTCTTGTCATTCCGTTTTTTTGCATTTCAATGCATTTCCATAAGACTACAGCAGACAACAGGCGAATAATTTCCTGGGTTTGGCAGAACTTTGCATCGCTGGTCTTCCACTCGTCGAAGAACTTCCCCCGATATTCCACAGACCCCCGGAAAAATCGTGAAACGGAATTTGAGAAGCGACAATCTTATCGATACGACGTAAGGACAGAAGAGAAGGCCGCCTTCTGTCGATGTTGTCGACAGATGGCGTTATCATCGACAGACGAGACGACGAAGCAGGAAATATGATTTGCACTCGCGAGTGAATAACGTTTGCTCAACGAAGTGACAGGACGCAACAATGTTCAGTAGAAGACGCCGCAAAAAGAGTAATATCATTTTCCCACTCAACTCACTTCTGCTCTTTACTTCGACAGTAACAATGATACGCTGTTTATTTTGAAACGAAGAGGAGTTTCAGCATCATTGTTGCTGGAAGAAGAAGAAGAAGAAGAAGAAGAAGAAGAAGAAGAAGAAGTAGACGGAGAAGAAGAAAGAAGAAAAAGGAGAAAAAGAAGAAGTAGAAGTAGTAGTAGTAGTAGTAGTAGTAGTAATACTAGTAGTAGTAGTAGTAGTGTAGTAATAGTAGTAGTAGTAGTAGTAATAGTAGTAGTAGTAGTAGTAGTGGTAGTAGTAGTAGTGTAGTAATAGTAGTAGTAGTAGTAGTAGTAGTAGAGGTAGTAGTAGTAGTAGCAGCAGTGGCAGTAGTAGTAGTAGTAGCAGTAGTAGAAGAGAAGAAGAAGAAGAAGAAGAAGAAGAAGAGAAGAAGAAGAAGAAGAGTAGTAAGTAGTAGTAAGAAGTAGTAGTAGTAGTAGTAGTAGTAGTAGTAGTAGTAGAAAAAGAAGAAGAAGAAGAAGAGGAAGAAGAGGAGGCAGAAGAAAAAGACAGGATTTGTCATTTCTCTTCATCGTACGTGACGGCGCAAGCGAATGACTCCAGAAGAAAATTGACGGTCGTCTTAGCGAATGCTCTGGCGAAGATTTCGATGTGGCTTCGGTCAACAGAGACCGACGTTCTTCCATAGACGGGTAAACAAGCGAACGAAGGCCGCAGTGGAGCCGACAAGAGGCAAAGGGACGCTCAGACCCTACTAGTCGGGTATGGGCGAGACGAAATCCGCCGGGAATCCGGGTGGTGAATTATGAATGGCAAAACACCCGGTCGATTGAAAACACCTGCTCGGTAACGAAAGAACGGAACAGCGTAGAAGCGCGTTCACGTGTCCATCTCTTCGAAACGTCTTCTTGTCTCGAATTCTTTACTGTGACTCATGCCCCTCGTCTGTTCCTGTTCTTTCCAGCGTCGTGTTGAATGAAAACAGAATGCGTCGCTAGGAGGCGTCAAGAACCTGGGAATAAAAAAACTCCTGCGCTAAGAAACCCAGGCTCAACCAGCCTGGGAATCAACTCCTGCTGTGCTAAGAATCCCACAGAAACCAGTTTATGAAACCGCCCATATCGCTTTGACATTACACACACACACACAAACACACACACAAAACACACAGCATTTAATGCCCATCTAAACATTCTCTGTTTAGCGACCTGTGAAAACGACGCTTTGACGTTTGATATTGCCAGAGCCGTTCGAACCGTGCACTATTAATGTCGTCTAATTTGTCAGTCTAATTTTCCGTGATCGGAGTAATCGCTGCAAAGATATTTCCAAACTGTATACCTATGTTTTACGAAGAGCAGAGAGCATCCATCGCCCGTAGGCGCCTCTGCCGTCTCTCGTGTGAATTCTTGTTCTTCGTAGGGGGCCTACATGCGTGAAAAACTCAGCACTAGTCCATCGGGAGACGCTCGAGAAACCATCGAAAGAAATATCTTATTGCCCTTGGTCGTAAATATATATAATCAAGTACGCAAGTGAAAACTGTGCTGTGTTTTGATATTGCTTGTCAACAGGATTGCAAAACAGTCAATCGGGAAAATGTACAGACCTCAGACGAAAAAACAGGCCCATCGTTAGACGAAGTGTTGAAAGATATCTAATTAGACAGTAGTTGCCTGGACAGAGACTTTAGACAGAATCAACAGATTGTATAAGCGAATGAATGGGAAATGACACGCTGGGGTGTGTTAAGTACAGTATAGCAGTGGTACCTTTTGTAAGTGCACCTTCGTTTTAAATCTGAATAATAACACGTTTTAAGCCGACTTATAAAACGAATACGGCCGACATTGTATTTAAACACCGCCATAACTATACCGGAAGTTTCTAAAGGAAATAACGAACTATGGGTAGCCATCATTTAAATTTCTATAGCGCTTTTTAAATCTTAGTTTAATAGTTTTGCAACAAGTACGCTGTGCTTTTACAATATTGAAACAACTATTGAGAAATTCTGGGAAACATTTTTCATGGTTCAAAAAGGTGCCGGAGCTCAGCTGCGCCGCGCACCGGCTGACTTTCAGCACTGGGTTTAGACATGGAAATGAACGTTACTTCGACTTTGTTACTTTACCTCGGTGTGCGCGGACCTTTTTTGTTCGTGAAGGTTTTTACCCGACCGATGTAAGTCAAAAGTTGGATGTTTACAGTCTATATTTCATTTGTCCGGCTTTGTCCTCCTCTATGACCTCTGGTGTCCTTCTTTGGACATGGAGGGTATCTGGCAACGCTATACCTATATAGGAATACAGTAGTCGATATACCAGTTGTACACTCACATTATTGTACAGTTGCTAGGTCTGCTGTGTGCGTTGTACTATCGCAGGCGAACATTTCCTGTGACTGTACATATATCAAGATGGAGTATGATTTTTATATTGATACGCGCTAATTGTAGAAAATATACTGAGACAAGATGCGTGTTATTGAATGTATCCAGATACAAAATACATTTTTGTGTTTAGATACGTATCTTTAATATTTGCATCTTTGGTACTCCAACGACACTGCTAAAAGTTTACAATCAAAGTTATTTACGTCTTTCACATAATGATCTTCTTCCTTCTTCTCTTTTTCATGTGCCATGTATTGTTATACGTCGGCGACCGTGGATTTCCACTCTTCTCTGTTTCTGGCTTTTAAAACCGCTTTTCTTATCAGTTCGATGCACTGTTTAATCTAGACACTGGACTCCGGATGGGGGACTGACAAGGCCGGCGTGAAGTCAGCTAGGGGGCTGCTGTTAGTTGATGTAGTAGGCCTATGCCAAAATTTCCGGGGCAGAATTTGAAATTTCCGGTGAAAAGGGCAATTCCACCCGGAAACGGCCTAGATTAAACCCTGGTTCGACGTTGTCTTTAGTTCTTGTTGCTACTCTTAGTCTGTCTACATACTTCATTCTTTATCTTCCCCTTGAGCTGTCCCCTTTATTTTTCTGCTATGACTAGATTTCCCAGTCCGTCCTTATTAGATGTCCGAGAAATTGAAGCTGCTGCTTTCTTGTATTTTTAGCAATTGTCATTTTATATCAAAGGTTTTTATTACTTCCTCATTAGTTATTTTTCTGTTCCTGAAATTTGTTACATCTAATTGTTCGCACCGACTGATAGGAGGCTAATAATAAAATAATATTAATAATGGCATCGCTCGTCTCTTCTCGTTTTATATGTTTGCATGGCAGCGCATCACACGGGACCGCGTACATTGCGCGCTACTTTATAACCTACTGTAGTTCGTTATAACGAAGCTCTACTGTATTAGAGTTTATTGTGGAGGATTCTCTGTTCTGTGTGCGAATTTATCTATACACGTAGCAAATGGAGGCTCCTGTTGCAACACAGCAACACTGCTAAAAGGTTACAATTAAAGTTATTAAACGTCTTTCGCCTAATAATAATAATAATAATAATAATAATAATAATAATAATAATAATAATAATAATAATAATAATAATAATAATAATAATAATAATAATAATGTGATTTTAGTGGTTTAGGAGGCTAAGTAAGCCTGTGTGAAAACCACTGATGTAACCATCTGCATTCAATAACCTAGTTTATCTAGATAGCCTTTGAATCCGTTCACTGTTTCAACTGTCACTCCCACCTTGTCCAAACTGTTCCATTTGTCCACAACCCTTGCACTAAAAAAAGTTTTTCTTTCTTGGACCAACCCTCTGCTTAAACATTTTGCACTTGTGGCCTCTTGTGCTGCTATAGTGTCCAATGTAAAGAATCGATCATATGGCACATCTACTTTCCCAGTCATTATTTTGTATGTTTCTATCAAATCCCCTCTTTCTCTTCTCCTTTCTAATGTTGTCAGTCCACAATATTCAAGTCTTTTTCTAGCTTAAATTATGGCACCCATTGACCATCTTCGTTGCTCGTCTTTGCACTTTTTCTAAAAGTTCTATATCTTTTTTCAAGAATGGATTCCAAGCCTGAACACAGTATTCCAGATGAGGCCTTACTAATGACTTATAAAGTTTAATGATCCAATGGCCCAATGATCTTCTTTCTTCTTCATGTGTCATGTACAGTATTGCTATACGTCGGCGACCATGGATTTCCGCTTTTCTCTGTTTCTGGCTTTTAGAACCGCTTTTCTTATCAGTTCGAGGTTGTCTTTAGTTCCCGTTGCTACTCTTAGGCTGTCTGTAGACTTTATTCTCTGTCCTGTGTCCGAATTTATCTAGCAAATGGAAGTTCCGGTTGCGTCCGAGTGGTTAGTGGACAGTTTGGAGTTCAACGATTTCTCGCTAGACGGCGATCAGATGGTGCTCGCCGCCATTCGAATATTTCAAGACACGGGACTCATCAAGACTTACAAGATCGATTACGAGGTTATCGTCACGTGTCGTCATCTATTCAATACAGGGTGGACTTTTTTGATTTGCCCAATGGGAAATTAGAAAATTGGGCCCACAAAATATGTAAATTCTCAATTTTAAATTCTAAATTCTCAACTTTTCATTGGTTGACCCAACTTATTTCGCCTGTTGACTGTGGCCCATGGGATTTTTCTTGTAACCCAGTGCCAGTGCCCTGATTCAATAGATCAGTAAAGCAGTTCTTCCCAACCTGTGCCGCGGCACACAGGTGTGCCGCAGCCGGCACACAGGTGTGCCGCAGCCAGTTTAGAAGTGTACCGCGGCAAAATGTTGGAAAATTATTTTTTAGGTCTAAAATCTAATGTAACAGCTATAACGTAAATAAGCTGATGAACTTTTTTGCTTGTCAGCTTGGGGGATTGGGGAAAAGGAGAGATCACGATCACAGATGAGGTTTTTTTGGGTTGCCAACTGCAGTGTGCCGTTGACTGTATGTTTCTTGGATAGTGTGCCGTGGCTGGAAAAACTTTGGGAGCACTGCAGTAGAGTGATGCAAAAAACCAAAGGAATTGAATTTAAAATTGTTCAACTAAAATTTCGGTGACCAAGAGTGCAAAGAACGAGTGAATTTGTTTAAAAATATTTTGATCAAAATTTGCAGCTTAAACAACGCAGATGGAGTTCTCCGCTCGTCTTTAAACCTTTAACTGGGGACCCCGGATATATCCGTCCATTTTACATTGAGTTACAGTTAAATACCTAGTTAAGGGGTTAAATGTTCCATTCCGTTGGAAAATTTGCGGGGGAATTCGATTAAGGGCTAATTAGAAGAAAAAAGTCCTCAAATTGTCTCGAACAGATGTTTTCAAGTTACTATTCACGACTTCTGGACAGTAGATTATAAATCAACCGAAAGCTTGTAACCTACTGAATAGGTCTGTATCTATGTTTATTTAAGCGCCTAAGAACAAACAACTGATGTGATACTGCTTCGAAAGCGCTATGTAAATTTACTAGGTTTTACTTACTTACTTATAGTGATGTGCAAATGTCTGGGATCATCTGCCAATTTTTGTTTTTTAATCATTTTTCCCTAATAAGATGAATAGTGAAACGGTAAGCATGATAACTTAAGATAAAAATGTTTAATTATAGTCTGGAGCAGTGTTTCCAAGACTGTGGGTCGCGACCCAAAAGTGGGTCGCAGGGTTCTGTCTAATGGGTCGCGGGATAGCTGACAATAAGTTTGCAGGGTCGCGACATGTTACACAGCTGCTGAAGTGAGTCGCACAATTTCAAAAAGTCGGGAAACTGTAGGCCCTGTAGTACTTTTTAAACTTAATATTATTTCGTAATAACGCAAGGAAATCGTATTCCGACCATTTTGCTCTGAAACTCCACTAACAAATGGGGAATCTCGTGTTTTTCCAGAGAAAAACCTAGCGGTTAAGCGATTTTGCCATACTGATAGGTCTTTGAGAACGTGTAACAAAGGTGTGTTGCTGGCAAAATTTAAAACGAGATAATTTTAAAGAGATTTCAATATCTATTTCTCTCGTATTTAATTAGTAAATATAAATAATTCTGACTAATATATTTGCCATATTTTCATTCAAACTGAATCAGATCTTATAAGATTCTTTTCAACTAACGTTCGCCAGATGGTCTAATGCATTTTAAAAGAATATTACATGCTATTATTATTGATTAGGGTCGCGGCACGTTACAAAACCGCTAAGTGGACCGCGGTTCAAAAATGTTTGGGGAAACCTCAAGATAGAGAGCGAAAGTTAACGCGTTATCGTTTTAGACGCTTATTCGATGGATGCTGACGATCAGGAAAAACTATCGAGATGTGGCTTATCACAACTGGCGTCATGCTTTCAACGTCTGTCAGTTCATGTTTACAGTCCTGGAGGTAGGCAGACAGTTAATAATAATAATAATAATAATAATAATAATAATAATAATAATAACTACTATACTAATAATAATAATAATAATAATAATAATAATAATAATAATGCTGCTAACTGGGCCTCACTAATAAAAATTACTGGGCTAATAGTACTACTTACTTATTAATATTATTAATAATAATAATAATAATAATAATAATAATAATAATAATAATAATAATAATAATAATAATAATAATCATCATCATCATCATCATCATCATATCACTAAAAATTTGCTGTAATAATTTAATATTATTATTATTATTGCAGTTGCTGATATCACTGTTGCTGTTTTAAAATCGTTATTTGTTGATGTTGTTGGTGCTATTGTTGTTTCTGCTGTGGTTGAATCGTGTGTGTGTATTGTTCGTTATAGACTTGTGGAATGAAGCGCCATCTGTCTGACCTCGAGCGGTTGGCTTTGATCGTTGCCTGTCTTTGCCATGATCTCGATCATCGAGGAACCAACAACTCTTTTCAGGAGAAGTCAGTCAACGATTCCCGATCCTATGTTCTTAAATTCACTCTATCACCACGTGTTATAGTGTGTGTGTATGTGTGTGTGTGTGTGTGCATGTGTGTGTGTGTGTGTGTGTGTGTGTGTGTGTTCTTCATCGACTGATCTCTCTTGTTGACTAGATAGATTTGGTGAAATTTGAGTCTTTTTTATCATCGATGTGTTTCTTATCAAACAAAAAGTACATTAAGAGATTCATCTTCGTCGCCGTCATCATCATCGACAAATACTTTCTGAATGTCTTCTTAGTGGCTTTGAAAATTACGTTATTATTATTTATTACTATTACAGTAGAACTTCGTTATAACGGACTCGGTTATAACGTTTATTCGACTGTAAAGTAGGCTACTCTATTGCGCGGTCCCGTAGGATGCGCTGCCGTCTTGGATGGTTTTGGTCCTTTTGGACGTTTAAAATTTACAGACCTGCGGTTATACGACGTTCTATATTTTATTATTATTAAGTTATAATTATTATTATTATTATTATTATTATTATTATTATTATTATTAGTAGTAGTAGTAGTAGTAGTAGTTGTATTGGTTAATAGTATAGTAGTAATAATAATAATAATAATAGTAGTAGTAGTAGTAGTAGTAGTAGTAGTAGTAGTAGTAGTAGTATTAGTAGTAGCAGCAGCAGTAGAATTGCGAACACTATTATTATTATTATTATTATTATTATTATTATTATTAGTAGTAGTAGTAGTAGTAGTAGTAGTAGTTGTTGTTGTTGTTGTTGTTGTTGTTGTTGTAATAGTAGTTGTTGTAGTAGTAGTAGTAGCAACATTATTATTATTATTATTATTATTATTATTATTATTATTATTATTATTATTATTATTATTATTCGAGGGTTTTGTGTTTTTCTGCAGAAGCAGTTCAGCGCTTTCTCAACTGTACGGGACTCAGGCTACGCTGGAACATCACCATTTCAACCACGCCGTCATGATACTGAACAGTGAGGTAGGTCGACCAAAAACAAGCGCATTCCTGGCATGCAACAGTTAGTTGATTGATTGCGTCATCCAGTGGATTGGCGGTTCTGTATAAGAATGACCCGTCAACCTGGAGCAGCATTCTCGCGCTTTTCGACTTCTACGAAAATAATTATTGCAGTCATCGTATGAGTCATCGTCATTGTTTTATGGCACTCAGTACAATGCTACTTTGGCATAAGCCCCGTGGCTGTGTATTTGAATGGAACAGAAGCTGCGATTTCGGAGGTTAAAAGGAACTGGAGCAGTGGAGCAGCGAGAAAATGTGCCAACGATTTTTAAAATAAATTTCTGTAAGTTACGCCGCCGAAGACTTACTTCGCCCCATCGAGAATTAAATTGTATACTATAGGCATGACAGACCGAATGAATGAATGAATGAATGAATGAATCACCCACTCGCTCACTCCCAAACTCACTCAATCGACAATCACTCAATCAGTCAATCAACAATTGAATCAAAGAATCGATCAATAAATCAATCAATGATGACGTCATGTTTGTTTGAATATTTTACAGAAACACAATATCTTCGTCAATCTGTCGTCGGAAGATTACAGTCGCGTAATGCAGTTGCTCAAACAAGCGATTCTTGCCACAGATCTGTCTCTACACATGCAGTTAGTAGTAGCTCGGTCAATCAGTTCACTATTATGATGACGATGACGTTGATGACGATAATGATGATGACGATGATGACGACGACACTGTTAATTAATAATGAAGGTAATGAATATTTGTAAATCTGTCGCCAGGGTGCGTAAGAAGTTCTTTCCTATCGTTGAGTCTGGTGACGTCGACTGGCGTCATGACGGTTGTCAGAGGGAGCTGCTACGGAGCGTCCTCATGACGACCTGTGACATCGGGGCCATTACGAAGCCGTGGCCGACCCAGCTGCGCGCCGCCGAGATGGTCGTCACGGAGTTCTTCGATCAGGGAGACAAAGAACGGGAAATGCTCAACATTCAGCCTCCGGTCACGCTCTATTTCACGATTACGTCATCAACAGAGGCGGCTCCAGAGGGACCGCGCTCAGGGATATTTTTACACCCCAAACACCCCCAATTTGAGACCGACACCCATCAACACCCCAATCTCA
Organism: Metaphire vulgaris; assembly: GCA_018105865.1. Taxonomy (NCBI): domain Eukaryota; kingdom Metazoa; phylum Annelida; class Clitellata; order Crassiclitellata; family Megascolecidae; genus Metaphire; species Metaphire vulgaris. The sequence continues at coordinate 11,628,383 of CM030842.1, read as the reverse complement.
GTTATGGGATGACCTTTTTTGCTTGTCAGACTTTTTTGGCAGAGGACCCCAGAATTTACGGACATCCCCAAATTGATCATTCTAGAAATAACCATGGTCGTGCCTGTTGAGTGCCAGTCCCCCCCTGGGCACTCCATCGAGGGCGATGTTCTTCCAGTATATGCTGATTTTTGAAAAGTAGTTGCTTAGAAGTTTCCACCCAAACGGTCCCCACTTGCCAAATCTTGGTGCCGCCACTGGTCATCAACGTTACTCGCCAGTCGTCACTTGTGATAGTTGATTTATTTTATGTTCTTGACATCGATCTTGACATCGAGGCTATGCGGATACGGGTCCAGGACTGTATAAAGGAGATTATGAAATGGACTGCCATGAACCGACTTGCACTCAATCCGGGCAAGACTGAGATCCTATGGGTTAGCTCTCCGAGGAGGAATCATCTCATTGATCGGAAACCGCTCGTGATAGGGGACATTGAAATCTCCCTTCCAAGGCGTGGCGTCTGCTCGAGTCCTCCTGGCCGAATCACTTTCATTCGTCGGCCACCTGAGTAACGTGACTCGGGCGTGCAAAATTCGGAACTACGGAAAATCGAGAAATTGATGCTACATCCCAAAGGCAACGGCGATTCTCCTCGCACATGCACTCATTGTCACCAGACTGGACTATTGTAATGGTCTCTTTGTTGGTCTACCGGACAGCCAACTCAAACGGATGCAGGCCGTCCTCAACAATTTTGGACGATCTTGGGTGTAAATGGCATGATCCCGTGACGCCATATCTAGGGACAAACTCCACTGGCTCAGGGTGCCGGAACGCATCGTTTTTAAGCGATGTTGCGTGACCTATCGGGCTCCATGATCCCACATTCCGAATATATTTCCGTTCAACTAGACAGACCCCGCAGATGACGAATGAGCGCCGACAACCATATTTCCAGTACTTAAATTAACTGTTGTATGTCCCTCCTCCGCTCAAGACTGCAAAGCTAATGAAAGATCCATCAGTGGAACCCGCATCTCTGAACTCCCTCCTGAATATGTCACCAAGGCCACCTCCGACGAAGTCTTCTCTAAGAACCTCAAGACGCACTTATTTAGTTTTTCGTATGCATTTTGATGTAAAGCGCTCTTGTTTTTGACTGTTAGCCATGCTACCGATAAATTTCGGGATAGAATAGAATAGAATAGAATCGAATGTCATAATTCGAACGAGACGAAGTCACTCTTAAACCGTTTCTCTTTCTATTTGGATTTTAGAAATCATTCACAATATGAATGTTCGATATATTGGGAGTTTTGAGAGTTTTTTCGCTGCAGAGGCGTGGCGTGCACTCATGCCGCCCATGGCCCCCACGTCGACGCTTTCAAAATTTGCCGCCCCCCCGTCATGTGTGCCGCCCACGGCTAAAGCCACAATATAGCCATTGGTACTCTACACCTCTGCTGCTCTTTCACTGGTTAAGCTCGATCCAAATGGAAGTTGAAAATTTTGGCTTTTCATGTCCAGTCCCCCCGCCGACCCCCACTAGATTCGAATATTTGGAAATGGAAGCAGTTCAGACTCCACTGCTTTTGTGTATTCGATCGCTGGCAACAGCCCTATTTCAATAATTATAAGTTCAACTAGACAGATTTCTTTATTAAAATGTCGACACCATAATTTTGAAAATTAAATCTAAATATGCCTTCTTTCTAAATAGACTTTAACGAATGTAATGTAAAACAGTGGCGTAGCCAAGGGGGTTGGGGGTTACAAACCCCCTTGGCTGCCGAGGAACATTTTTTACATGCTTTTCCATAAATTTTTCATTTTCGGACGCGATTTTGGGGGTCAACCCCTCTTAGCTGGGCCGACCGAAAATTTTTAAGTGCTATAGAAAATAGAAAGAATGTAAAGGTGTCAGGAGGTGACGACCTTTTTTGCTTGTCAGCTCCTAAGCATGACGATGTCGTTTTTTGCCTGTCAATAATTTTTTCGAAGTCTGGCCACGATCGAAACCAAAACTCCCCTTCCGAAAATCCTGGCTACGCCACTGATGTAAAAAGTTATCAGTTGCAAAATAATAAATAAAAAGTGATGCTTTTTGCACAGGCGATGATGGACAGAGAGAGAAGGGGTGAACTGCCTCGTCTTCAGATCGAGTGGATCGATGGCATCTGCCTTCCTCTCTATCGAGTGAGAAATTTCCCATGTTTTAAAAAAATATTTATATTATTCGTGCGTTTTTTATCGCCAACTCAGTCTTCTGCTAAGTCCATCATTAATATAATCATAATCATCATCATCGTCGTCATCGTCATCGTCATAATCATAATGTGATTTAGTGTGGTTAAGGAGGCTAAGTCAGTCTGAGTGAAAACAAACCACTGTAGTAACTCCCGCATTCACTAACCTAGTTTTTCGAGATAGAGTTTGTTTATAAACGCGCCCGTTTTAAAGATGGTGGGTGTCTGTATGTTTGCGTGTTTGCGTGTGTGTGCGCGCGCGCGCGCATTCGACTTCATGTTCTAATTGGTTTTAAAGAGGGCCTTTCGCTTGGGCAGTTTCTTTAATGTTCTAACAATGAGCAATTTTTATTAAGGGTATTTTATGACGCAATCACACAAACTACTTAATCAGACAGACAGACAGACAGACAGACAGACAGACAGACAAAGAATGACGTATATCAGTAGCTTACTGACTGGTGTAAAGGGGTAGCTACAGAATTAGAACTCATACAAGCAACATACACAACAGAGAGAAATGGAAGTCCATAGTCGTCAACGTAGAAATACACTACACTTGAAGAAGAAGAAGAAGAAGAAGAAGAAGAAGAAGAAAAAGAAGAAGAAGAAGAAGATGATGATGATGTTGATGATGATGATGATGATGATGATGACGCAACCGCTATTCGCAAGATGTTAGCCTCGCAAGATAGAACAATAATTACAAACGTTTATATAGAGAAGCTTCCAATACAAATACAACACAGGCGTCTCTATAGAGCTGGATTTGATCCTTTCATATTTTAAGCTATAGAAGAGGGAACGACGGATCGTAATTTAATCCCCATTAGACCGAATATTATTTTATTTTGCGCTTCATGTTAAGTACAGAATATAACCTGTTCTCGCATTTTGCCCTTATTATACCAGCTTAGCGGTTAAAAGGAATTTTTCCAATGTATAAATACAAAGTGATGCTAAATAAAGGTTTCTTGTTGAACAAAAGAGAATTGTCAAACATTAACATTGCCATACACTACATAATTATATGGTCTGGTTCTTTTGATGCTTAGATTGCTGCAGTTAGTAAAAAGAGGAATTTGCAAGACGAACTTGCCCTATATTCGATTAGAATTACATCTTCGTTTGATTGGAATTTTGTTTTACGTAAGAAGCGTCGTTCATAATTCGCCAGATGGCGATGCAATGCGTCAGAACTCGATAAGTTGTTCTTTAGGCCTATAGGCAAAAGCCTAGGACCAATATATAGTAAAAATAATGTGATTTAAAGTGTGGTTTAGGAGGCTTAGTAAGCCTGTGTGAAGACCGCTGTAGTAATTCTCGACTTTCAATAACCTAGTTTTCCCCGATAGCCTTTGAATCCGTTTATTGTTTCAACTTTCACTCCCACCTCGTCCAAACTGTTGCATTTGTCCACAACTCTTGCACTAAAAATTTGTTTCTTTCTTGGACCCACCCTCTGCGTAAACAATTTGCATTTGTGGCTTCTTGTGCTGCTATAGTGTGCCAATGTAAAGAATCGATCGTGTATGTGTAGCGCAGCCATGTTAAGTTGTTTTAACTGGAGAGTTACAAGGTAACGGTTACCGAGGTGTTCCGCGGTAATGGGCAAAATGCGGGCAAAAAGTGCGGTATTACCGCGGTAAAACACTAACAATGACCTTCTTTTTTCTCTTTTTTTCTTCTTCACTTTGCATCCTCCACTAACTTCCACAAAATGCTTTCATCTCTCCCAGCAAGAATTCCTGGAACCGCCACTGACTGCTAAGAAGCTAAGAAGATTGTCATTTTTAACACTGCACATTTTGCGTATCACTGGACGTTTTAAAAGGCTCTGAACACAGCCGTTGCTTTATTTTTAGTCACTGGCGCCACTGGACTCGACATTTCAGAAAATGCTGGACAACATACTGAGAAACAGACAGCAGTGGGCGGCGTTACAGCTCACCGGACTCCAACCGTCTGAATCTCAAACGACATAGAAAGTGAGATCAAGAAAGTCACGTCAGCAACGAACAACGGCGTGTCGAATGCTTTTCTAAATAATTCTAAACCGAATCCTAAGTCACGTCCTCAATTCATCATTATCATACAGTAATTGCTCTGTTTTCCATGTCATTAGTGCCAATAGCTAGTCAGAAATCATTTCCAAGCCTTTTAGTCCGATGTTAGTTTTCTTCCTTCTGCAATTGTCAGTTGTTTTTCTATCAGATCTTCTTTTTTATGTTGTCTATTCATTGTTTGTCTCGGCCTGTCTCTTCCGTTTTTACCTTCCTTGTATGTGTACAGTAGAGTGTCTTCTGGGAAGTCTCGAGTCTTCCACGGTGTTTACATGTCCATACCATGTTAGCATCTTTTCTCTGGTTTTGTCCATGATGGTACGTATTCTTTAGTCCAATCCGATACCGTGTATCTTCAATTTTAAGTTTTTGAAGTCTGCTAACTTCAAGAATTCTTGTTAGAGTAAACATTGGTTACAGTAGGGTCTCCTTGTGATGACACTGGTTACAGTGACAACCAACATGGATTTTGTGATTATTTTAATTTCTTTAGAGTCTCGGGTGAGTCCTATTGTTTCTAGTCCGTTGCTATTTTTGTTGTATGTCTTTTTGGTGGCTTCCATTGCTTGTTATTTGTCCTTTAACCCTCATCCGGACATGCAATTTTTCGACGTTTTTGGGTCAATGGGGTGTGAATGCACCCCAACGCGTTTGCCGAGATCAATGAATCATTGTTACTCACAAATCTATTTTTTTACTTTCTGGAACTTAAATAGTTATGCCCTTGGAATTTTTCCACAGAATGTTGTGATACAGAATGAACAATATTTGTCATTAATTAATTATTAATTAATTATTTGAGAATGTGAGGCAATATAGGGGTATTAGGCCTACCACTAAAACGAACTAAATTTAACACAACAATACAAATACAATCTCAATATATTTGTGAACTGTCATAAACACAACAGAATTCAGTGGCGCAGCCAGGATTTTCGGAAGGGGAGTTTGGTTTTGATCGTAACCAACTTCTAAAAATCTTGACAAGCAAAGAAAAGGTTATCCACATCTTTCCTTCTCGTACTTTTCCTTTTCAGATGCTGACAAGCAAAAAAGTCGCCACCTTACACCATTACATTCTATAGCACTTAGAAATTTTGGGTCGTTAGCCAGCCAAGGGGGTTGGCCCCAAAACCGCATCCAAAAATAAAAAATGTATGGAAACACATACAAAATTTTTCGTCGGCACCTAAACCCCCTTGGCTGCGCCACTGACAGAATTTCAATAGTTCTATCAAGTTGTATGCGTCTGAGTATTTTACTGACAGTCTTCATATACTGTAGTACAGAAACAGCTGAATGTTCTGAGCAAACAAAGCCACAACAACTGCCACAGCGCTTTTGAACTTTTCTGTCCATCATCCTTTGGCCGAGATGGCATAGGCCATGAGTCGCACAAGCTGCATGACCCGTGGGTGCCTGTGCAGGAACTGTGTATCCAAGGAATATACAGTAGGAGACCAAAGTCAGTCGAACAGAAATCCAAAAATCAACGACCATTCTGCAAGGCTGTCGTGCATATTGGTGTTTCGTGGTTGTTTTTTCGGGCAGTTCCGACATATGCCAACCCACTGTAGCTATTGTGCTAATGGAATACTTGTCTACAAGTTATCGCCAGCAATATTTATGCCACTATTTTGCCGTGGTGCTACCAATGACTTGACAACATCTGCACCGAGACTCTGAGCCCGCAAACTGCCTGGCTGTATGAGGTATTGACATCACATGCACACCAGATTTTATAACATATTTAGCAGGTTTGCTGTATATGTATTGTCGAAAAGAACAGTTTCCTCCAAATGGTACAAGTTGTTCATAACTGTTATGCCTATATCAGCATCAGGAATATGAAACTTACGTAGTTGACTGACAAATGATTCCAAAACATTGCGAATTGTGGCAAGTTTATCATTGGTCCTTCTCTCCTATCTTGTGACCTTATTATCAGATCTCAGGAATCTCAATATACTTTTGAACCGTCTAAGTGCCGTTGTGGCAGCAAAGATTGGATGGTTACTTTTTGGTGACCAAATCTTCCAAAGGCTCATGGTTGCCATGATATACACTGGCGAGTAGCAGTAAACCAAGAGCAGAGGCTTCACGCTGATGCTATTGCCGGATTCTTCACTTTCATGATCCCTGATTTCTGATGCAAGTTCTAGTTCAGGTATACACTCAGAATCACTACTGTTGACATCATTGCCCCTGTTGACATCACTACCACCATCTGCTTCAAAGACGCTGTTGTTCTCATTGAAATACTGTAGTTTACCACTTCTTGCAACGAATATCTACTTAGTTTGACAGTCATTCATGTTTGTTTTTCTACTACATATGCCAAATAATATGCCAAATAATTCTGGAGTGATAAAATATTAGTTTTAGAAGATAAGATATGCTCAACTGATGTCAGGTTAAAAAGCTATAACTATGAATCGGAGCATAAAATTCTGGGGTGTTTTCGCACCCCAACAGGAAAAAAATTCCTAGTTCATAATCAGTGGGGCTATAAATGCGAAATTATGGGGTTTGCTGGCAAACAGGATGTTTAACAAATTCCTAAAATTAAAAAATTCTAGCTCTGCACACCTTCGAGAAAACGGAGATTAATTACAGCTGGGGTGTGAAAACACCCCAAAGTCCGGATTAGGGTTAAGTTCTAGATATGTAAAACTTTTGATCTGTCCGGTTTCTGTACTTTCTAGAGTTAATCGCATCTTCTTTTCTCCTGCTTTGCTGACCACCACGGTTTTAGTTTTTGCTGCGTTTATCGTAAGGCCGTATCTTTGGCTCGTTATATTGACTTTATCAGTTTTTGTAGGTCTTTTCTGGATTCTGCAAACAGGGTAACGTCATCGGAAAACTTTAGATTAGAAATATTTTCTCCATAGCACTTTACACCGATGTTTAAGTCTTTAGTTGCTATTTTGTGTATGGCCTCAAGAACGATGATAAACAGCGTTGGTGAATGAATACATCCCTGTCTTGTTCCCACTTCTGTCTTAAATCATTCTGTTGGGTCAAGTTCCACCCACACAGCGCTAATTGTTGCAGTCCATTTTATCTCGTCTTCTCTTCTGTATAGGTAGGATTCCTCTACTCCAGTCTTCTGGCACAGTCTCTGAGTAATAGGCCTATATCGTATTTAGCGGCGCATGAAATGTATTTAATATTGTGTCTAATCCGGCCTTTGTTAGTCCTGCTGGGATATTGTCAATTCCTGGTGCCTTATTTCTTTTTTCCTTGTTCTATTTCTGTTTTAACCCATATAGGCCTAACTTTTTATTTCCTCGCTATATTGAAATATTTAGTCAAATATGCGCCTAATAGCCTGGAAGTAACCTTATTTCTGGAAAATTTTGACGGATCTCCAAACTATGACCACCCAAATGTCGATCCTTTATAAAGGATGCTAGGCACTTATGGGTGCATAAATGTCAAACCAATACTTCCATGAAGCAGTGTGTGCAAGCATTGTAAATTTGAAAATTGTTTGTTTTTTCTTAAGAACTTCATGGAAATTTGTTATAAACAAAAAATGCATCAACTGAATCTTCCAAATGTCATGTGTCAGTCATCAGTTAGCACCAGCAATTAGCAATAAGCGGTTAGCATCACTCTCGATGAAAGTCAATGAAGCAGTCTTTAGGATATAAGCCAACATTGCACTTCAAGGCAAACAAAATGGGCTTTCTTCTTGTAAAGCTGACTTACTTTCTGCTTTTCAGTGTATGAAACCAGATGGTCTTTGCCATCATAACGGACACTCGACTGAACCCTTCTGTCTAGAACCATTAGCTGCCCAATCGGTCCTCTAAGTTGGAGTCTCTAAGCATAACACTTGCTATAGACTAACAATATCTCGTCTGAAGGACAGATAATTGAGGCAACAAGAAGTATCTGCAGGTGATAGTTTGTATATGTAATAAGCATTCTAAGTAGCAACATCGACCATCTGGATAAATAGTGGCCATCACACTTCTTGGACCTAAGGGAAATTCTGTAGCAGCCCACATTCTAACCCATGCGATCCGTGCCTCCCATGTGCAGATTGTAGTATTTGATTGTTGCTGGCTGGATAACTTCTATCACCTTCTTCTGGGCTGATGACCATCTTTTCACTTTCTCAACTGGATGAATGTCATGCAAGTTGGAAGCCATGGCCACAGGGCTGTTGTCGTGCCATTGGTTGATGATGAATTTTCCGGTTGCATCATAACTGTAGTCAAAGTGTCCTCTTTCTTTCTGCTTCATGTCAGATGATGATATAAAAGGGCATCTGTCCATTCAGTTGACACACAGAGTGCCAGTTGCTCCAATATTCCTGAGAGTGAGGTAATCCAAGAGTCGTGGCAATGTGGAAAAATTATCAAAATACAGTCTGTAAGTTGGTCCAGGTGGCAAAGATTTTGTCAAAATTATGACAACTGACCCTCCAAGACCCAGATCTTGGTGTGCCATGGGACCTTTGCTTTGGTAGAGCTCAAACTGTGATGTGATGCATGTAAATCGTGTAAGCCCTTCAGATCAATGGTTGATGTATACTGTATAATGTGTGACCCCAGATATGCCTAGCATCCTTTATAAAGGATCGTACAAATCTGGCGCCTAAAAAATCTTGTGCAGACAATATGATGAAGCTGCCATTGACATGAGTAGTAATAGATGTCAAATCACATTGTTGAACTAAATTTAGCTCTTTATGGTGAAATTTAAGAAAAATTACAATATACCTTTTGTCAGCTATAGTTACAGGTGACAAAAACAGCTTTCAACTCTGAATCAAGATTTAAAATGTTAAAATATTCAGAACCAAAACACTTTTCTTAAAAGGTCACTTATTCAGTGAAGTCAATATAGAATTGCAATGCAAAAAATCTTCATTGGCATAAATAAGTAAGTAAAAAATCAACCATCCTTTATAAAGGCTCGTAGGCATATATGGGTTAAGGAAGTCTTCTGTAGATTTCTCTATTTTTGTGCTGGTTATTTCGACTAGTAGGCCTACACCTGGATATGTCTTGTTCTGGGTGTTATATAACTCTTCAAAGTGTTCTTTCCATCTTAGTTTGACTTCATTTTGGTGGTTATTTCTTTCCCTTTGTTTATCTTTGCATATTCAGCTTTGGCAAACGTTTGCGACAGTCATCGGACGATTTAAAACGCAAATGTAAGCGAATTCGCCAATCACCGGTAGACTACAGTATAACGCGATTTAATACCGATTATTGTCATATGACACCAACAGTCGAAAAGTGGAACAGAATTGAAAGGCATTGGACACTGTTCGGGCAACCAAGATCGGCGAATCTTAAACCCTAGTCCATTTTAAATAGCAATATTAGCAGTATTAAACAGGTCTATTGCCATAGTAATACGTGACCATGCACTCTAACAGCCATAACAGACCGATACTAGAATCAAACTTTGGCTAATAATAATAATAATAATAATAATAATAATAATAATAATAATAATAATAATAATAATAATAATAATAATAATAATAATAATGTGATTTAAAGTTGTTTAGGAGGCTAAGTAACCATGTGTGAAAACCGCCGAAGTATAATCATCCGCAGTCAATAACCTAATTTTCCGAGAATAGCCATCTCGTTGAAGTCTAGACTGAGATTGTATTAAAGTCTAAATAATGCGTTTCAGTATTGAAACATTTCAGATGTTGAACACCTGTGTAGTACAATTGATCCACTGTGGTTTGACCTGCAGCTACTTCTTACACTACCTTAACAGATACTTAAACTGATGCCTTCTTACTAACTGAAGGCGATTCGAGTACAAGTACTTATAGGCAGGGTGCGATTTGTGACCTTAGGGGATAAGCATATGGAAAAGCAGTGGGGGATGTAGTGGTGGGAGAACAGTAGGGGATCAGTGGTGGGGAAGGAGGTACCCCACCCCCCAAATCGCGCCCTGCTTATAGGATTTGTTTGGGAAACATATAGTTACTCAATGGCGGTTCCAAAGGGGGGCCCGTGCCTCCTATTGAGTGCCTGCCCCCCAGTGGCCTCCCTGTTGGGACCCTATACTTAATACTACATAGCTAACAACAAATGGTTGGCCTCCCATGATTAGAGTTGCCACCCCAACGTGCCAAACCCTGGAGCCGCCACTGTAGTTACTATATACAAACACAACTTTGTCAGATCAATGAACTATGTAACCGTCTTTGATGCACTATTACACATTTGGACAGGCCCACCAAGAGGGGCACATGGGCATATGTCAAGGGGCCCGGCGATCGGTAGGGGGCTCCTCGGGTCGTCGGGCGGGTCCACAATAAGTTATCCCGCCAACCATTATTATTTATTTTGTTACTATCTATTATTATGAAGGTGGCAAGAGATAAACGAAACCACAGGAAAATGGATAAAGTTACGAAAAGGAGCAAGACAGGGATGCGGAAAATCGCCAGACTTTTTCTACTTAGGCCTATATGGAGAGGCAGTCATAAAATCAATCAAAGATCTACAGTGAGCAGGTGTGAAACTTGGAGGAAGAAAAGCAAATAATTAATCTTAGGTTTTCAGGCGACGCCATTTTATTAGCTGATTCAGAGGAAAAACTGCACGAACTTCTAAATAAATTAGCAATAGAAAGCGAAAGGAAAGGTTTAAAGTTCAATATAAAAAGACTTTCTGCATGGTGATTGCCAAGAGCGAAGTTAGTTCTATACCAACATGACTAAATGGCAATGAAATCAAACAAGTGGCAAAGTTAAAATACTTAGGCAGTATGGTAACCAGCAATGGAAAATGTGAGAAAGACATAATAATAAGAATGACCAAGACAGCATTCATGGTACTCAAAGCGATGCGCAAAAATAGGCACGTCTCTTACGAGACACGATTAAGAGTGCTCAGAGGCTACGTTTGTCTGTCCTCTTGCATGGAGCAGAGACGTGGACTATATCCAAGGCCGTGCAGAAGAAATAATGGAAGCCGCAGAAATGTGTGGTTTCTGCGAAGGATGCTGAAGATTGCATGAACTGAAAAGAAAGCCAGTGAAGAGATCTTGAATGAAATTGGAATAGAAAGAAGTCTGATGGTATTCATAAAAAAGGCAGTTTTCCTTCTTCGGACACATAACTAGGAAGGAGGACCTAGAGCATTTGGCAATAACTGCCTGGAAAAGTGGAGGCAAAACGAGATAGAGGAAGGCAGAGAAACACCTATGAAGACTACTAGACTGCCTACGAGAAGGAATTGAGGGAGTAAAGAATAGCATCAAATTTAATAATAGTAATAATAATAATAATAATAATAATAATAATAATAATAATAATAATAATATTATTATTATTATAAGATGTCAAGATCGAACAAAGTGGAAATCCATGGTCGCTATAGACTCGCCAACGTAGAAATACACAGCACCTAAAGAAGACTATGAAGGTTGTAGGCGATTTGGTGTCTGGGGGCCGGCTGAAGAAGACATTGCGAGTCGTTTAACACAGGGTTTCACAAACATTTTAGAACGGCGACCCACTTCAGCGGTTTTGTAACGGTCCGCGTCTCCGCGACCCTTATAATAGCATGTAATTTTTAAAAAAAAAAATTGCACTACGCCATCTGGCGAACGTTGGTTGAAAGGAATCTTCTGAGGTTTGAATAAATGGCAAAACAAAGGCTCTGGTTGAATTTGATTGAAAATACGACATATATATTAGGCAGAATTATTCACATTTTTGCCAAATAAGACAAAAGGCGAGAAATAAATATTTAAATTTCTAGAAAATTATTTTTTTAAATTTTGCCAGGAACATACCTTTGTTACGCGTCTCGAAAATCCTATGAATATGGCGAAATTGCTTAACCGCCATGAAGGCAAGGAATAATGTTACAGTGATTCCTATTGTTAATGGAGTTTCAGAGCAAAATGGTCGGAATATAGAGTCTAGAGATGGCAAATATCGTTAGAAATGAATATTCGTTAATCTGAATATATTCATTTCATATATTCGGTAGATAATATTCGTTAGAAAATATTCATTTACGGAATACGCTTTACTTGCGTAATTGCGAAATAACATTAATTTTAAAAATACTAGGTACTTGGAACTGTACGACTCATGTCAGCGGCTTTGCAACATGCCGTGATCGGTGATCCTGCAAACTTATTGTCGACTAAACTTGGATAACTATCATAACAGTTTCATAAAACATTAATCATTTTAATATAAGCTGCGTATGAAGGATCGCAGGCATATACATTTCTTAAAACATAAGTTTACTTGAAACTGTCAAGGCTAGTGACATTGTGGTATTGGTTAGAAAATGACACTTTTGAATCTAATTTCGCGCTTCCCCGCGACCCACTAAGTGTCATTTAACACTTTTCTTGGGGGCGAGATAAATTTTTGCCAAAATTTTAGGTAATTTGTTTGTTAAATTTTTTTCAAATTTTAGACAATTTTGGCAAATTTTTAGGCAAATTTGCAATTTGTTTATAATTTTTGACAATTTTTTGCAATGTTTGCGATATTTTGCACATCAATACATTATAAATTATTTTTTAATTTCCTTGGGGGGCCACGGCCCTCAGCCCCCCCCCCATGACGCCCCTGCACCAGACTGAGCCCTGCGGCCAATTTTTGATCACGACCCACAGTTTGGGAAACACTGGTTTAACGTTTTGAGAAGTCTGACAAGCAAAAAGCTCATTGCCACTTTCTACGCTTCTTTTATATATTATTGGAAAATTACTGAACCTTTTTGTTTTTCGAGGACATTACATATGTTTCACAAACTTCGTACAAAATTTGCAAGGGCACGTGACTGTTCTGCCCAGGGGCCCGGAATTTCTCTCGAGTCTCGACGGGCCTGCATTTGACCAACTAGGGAGCAGCATTGGTGTAATCACGGGGGGCGGGTCCCCGATTCTGGCCGAAACCAGTCGTGGGATTTTCACTAAACAGTCGAGAAATTGTGGAGGGTACTTAAAGTAGCATGTTTGAGGAGAATTATAGAAGCTTGCGAAGAACTCATTTATGACCCTGTTTTGCTCATCGGAGACTTTTTACCTAAAACTGTCAATGTACCCCCATTCTGGAACTGCTGGTTATGCCATTGGGGAGCAGTCTCATAATAGCATAATTGTTCATCCATTCTGGAACTGTCATAAGGGACTGTCCATTAATTGCCATTGTTGACAGGGGAGCAAGAGAAGTTAATATCATAATTTCACTTTTTAAAATCAAAAATAGGAAATTTATAGAATAGGCAGATTTCAATGGAAAAAGCATTAGAAAAAGGTAAACACATTTTGACAATCAATGAGGAAAAAGGAAAAAATGATCATCAAAAATAATAACTTGTTATTGGGACCTGTCATTGATCTGGTCAAGAGTTGTTGACGTAATTATGGGGGTAATGAAAGTTGACAGTTGTTGACAGGGGGGGGGTCAAAAATTGCCCAAAAATTGTTGACATAATTAATGGCCAGCCCCTAACCTTAAAACTAAAGCTGTTCTAAATACAGTAGAGTAGCGTTGGTTATGACATCAATCAGGGCAAAATATGTCCGTATATTCAATTAACATTTTACACATCTACGCACCTGTCTGAATGATAATGGGGACCATCATAAACGAGTCGCCTCGTGTTGGTTGTCACTGTAACCAGTGTCATCACAAGGAGCCTCTACTGTAACAAATGTTTACTCTAACAAATTCCAAAAAAATTAAATTATGAATTGATTGTTTTGCTTCTTTGGAAGCTTTTCAGATCAATGCATCATTCAAAACAGTCACATTTGTAATATCACATGCATGCACAAGCATTAAGAGAATCGTCAATTTAACAGAAACATTCAATAATGTGCCTGCATTTTGTCTGCAAATACACTGTAAGTGTACAGATCTCAATCACTTCAAACCTGAAAACAAATTTTATTAGGTCAAAATACAAATCACGTATTCAGGGGGATATTTTTAAACCCTCCTCCCCTGTGCCCAACACCCCCTCAATTTATAGGTTGACACCCCCCAAATTTCCTAATCTAACAATGGCTAACAATGTTATGCACCCTAAAATAGCCCCCGGACACCCCCAATTTTACCGACACCCCCAAATTCACAATCCTAGAAATAACCCTGCACGTATTTCATTTTTCTCTCGCATGCTCTTTGGGACTCTCAGTCTGTTGCCGTTTGCTCAACAGCAGAAGAACGACAATTTCAAAATCAGTCTTCAAGCACGAAACAGCATCACTTTAAAGACTATGTGAAAAAGTTCAGTTGTCAGTTACTGACATGAATATCAACTTTTCCAACAAATAATATTCCAAGCCGACAAATCTGGTTGCTCTACAAAATTACTGACAAGTCTTATGACAATACAGAAATGCATACTGGTAATTAACATAACTTGAAATAGCAAATTGTTTAGGCAAACACTGTGGCATGTGATATCAGTGGCGGTTCCACGTGGGAATGAGTGGGGATGCATCCCCCACTGGACTTTTTTTTTGCTTGTGAAACCTATTTTTGGGGAACAGTCTAGTAAAACTATGGGGGAAAAACTGCAGATGACCTTTTTCACTCATCAACCTATTTTTTGGTAAACGTGTAGTAAAATTAGGGGAAAATTTCCCTTTTGTCAGCCTTTTACAGCAAATTTATTGATTTTTTCCTTCTCTTTTCACCCCCCCCCACCAACTTCCTATAAGTTCATTTAATCCCCCCACCAAGAAATCCTGGAACCGCCACTGTGTGATATACTTACATATTTCTCCAAAACATAAACAAGAAAGATGTTCTGTCAACTTGAGATTATAACCAAAAGAACTACATACAGAATCAATGGAAGATTGTGACTAGTGTGACCCTAGCCATGAATAATTATTTCAGGTATTAAATTAAAGCCCAAACAAATACATCATTAATCAATTATTGATATTATTGATCAATAAAAGAAGCCAAATGCTACTTAGCATCCCAAGCAGTTTTAAATATTTTCAAACAGCAGATTTGGAAATAAACTTAAATATCTAGGCAGAAATGAAACGAAGAGTTTCATGAACAATAGAATGCAAAAGATGAAAGCACTAGGAAACACGTTAGTTGAAATTTTAAGTCATCTGCTTTCCAAGTAAATACTAAATGCTACAATTGACATCCAACAACAACATCTTCATTAAGGCAAAAACACAAACAGCTAGTCA
The DNA here is from genome assembly GCA_018105865.1 of Metaphire vulgaris. Lineage (NCBI taxonomy): Eukaryota > Metazoa > Annelida > Clitellata > Crassiclitellata > Megascolecidae > Metaphire > Metaphire vulgaris. The sequence goes on along the minus strand of CM030842.1, from coordinate 11,612,908 downwards.
ACTTGTTTTGGTGCACCATGTGTTAATGCCCTAGCAGTGGCGGCTCCAGGATTTGGCAAGTGGAGGGCATTTGGGTGGCAACTTCTAAGCATGGGGCAACTACCGGTATTTTTCATACATCATAATATACAGGAAGCATATATAACCCTTGATGCAGGTCCACTGGAGAGGCCATGCATTCAGTAGAGGGCAGGGGCCCCTCTTTGCCCTAGGCATTACGATAATGACACTACAGAAGTACAGGTATATACAATAACTGACTGAAATCTGTTCATATAGGTCAAAACTCTTGACTTAACTTCCCGCTTTTCACTTTGTTTATCAAAAGACTGTGCTGACAATAAAACTGAAATGTCAATGTTAAATGTGCATTCTTAAAAATTTGCTCAGCCTGTTTTTCTGTGAAGATATTATTTTTAACTAACAAAATACACCTTAAATAGCAGTTAACTATAAAATGATGGCTAATTAAATAGCAAATATTCAAACTTTGGAAGCCATGTCAATTCTGCAAACCACAACTCTTTCCACCAAGAAAGCAACAATAAACTAAACCAAAACAAGTCTACATAATACAAACTTTAAGGCAAATGCAATAATTGGCAAAACGCTCTCAATGTGCAACTAATACTCGATTAAAAACAGCTACAACCAGGGATATTTTTACACCCCCTAACATCCCTCCCCCAATTTGGGACAGAGCCTCCCCCCAAATCTGAGCCTGTAATGAGTTTTTTTTTACTTCTCAGACTTTTTCAACAAGGATGAACCCCCAAAATATACCGACACCCCCCAAATATATAATCCTAGAAATAACCCTGGCAGCAACAACAACTCCAATTCTATATAGGCATTCTACATTCCTGCAACTGCAACAATAGAATCAGAAAGCGATGTTGCATCGAAAATAATGAAACAATCACCTTAAAATCCCATCAAGAAAATGTCCAAATGGCTGCACTGATAATTAATGCAACCATGTCGAAATAGCACTCTGTTACAAAGTCCTTTGACAGTGACTCAGAGTTTCAAGCATTAAACCTCGACAAATCAGCATAAGAAATCAAATCAAATACAGATTTAGGCAATCTCAGTAGTACACCTACATCTGCAGTACTTGTTGTTCAACTGACAGTAATCCAATCACATCATCAGCAAAATAACAGTCAAATGTCCGTCTGATGGAACTTACAATACCAGCAGTACCCAAAAAACTTTTAGACCATAAAACAATAAAAACAGCATAAAAATGCCATCACCTATTTAAGCCTAAAGGTTTTCAGTTAACTGCTTAACATACTTATCATGGATATATCAATCCAGTCATCCTTATTTTAATAAATCAAATGCACAGTTGGTAACAAAGCCACAATTTATAATTAACCTTTTAAATAATAATCATTTATAGTTATAGTAGAAGTCAGAGATTTTGCAGATCATGAGATGCAAAATGATTCTGACACTACAAACATTTTCTGAAGTTGAAACTATACACTATAAACTCAATTTAAAACCAAAAAAGGTCAATAAAACAACCTGAAAATTGCCTTATTTAACAATCGTAATGCCTGCTGTACAAGTCAATATCTTAACAAGAAAACTATTTACAGGAAAATTCAACCTTAATCTTTAATTAACGTTAATCTTTTAACGTTAATTTTTTAACATTAATCTTTCAGAAGTCACGACAGATTTGTTCTAACTAAGCCCTTAAGACACATAATTAGGCCTGAGAGAAATCAGCCTAAGATGGTGAATGGTCCTGATATGGTAATCTTTAACTCTTTTGAGGTGGTTGAATTCTAGGCAGAGGGCGGATGTCAATCGAAGTCAACATCAAGGGGGTAGAGGGCTGACAGTAACATATCTGTCGATAAAAGTTGACATTTTACACGAAGAGTGGTTAGATCAGTGCTTTATACAGGCCTGTTAGGAAGGAAGATTCCCCTCACAAAAAACCTCAAAATCCCCCCCCCCTCCCAAAAAAAAATCGTAGCACTAAAACTTTTTGCATTGAACTGTGCCTCTTTCCCTCCAGCCAAGTAAATTTCCCCCTCAAAGGCCTGGAGTCTGGATAAAACACTGGTTTAGATGTTACTATATTCAATCGGTCGTGAAAGTGTAAGCGTGTTATCAACTGTGCCTCTTACTAGGGAGGACTAATCAAACGGTAAGTAGTATAATTATTTGTGTTGCAAAGAAATATTCCACCTTCTGAGAGTAGCAAAAAAATTATTCCGCCTCAAAAGAGTTAATTAACTTGTCTCTGCAGTAATGCAACGTCCAATGACTTTAATAATTAAGAATATAAATGACAATATACAATTAATCATCCAAATTATTTTAGACATCATATTTCATCAGATGCAAGGGCTTACTTAATGACACCGCAAAGTCAACATGAATCATTAAGTACAGGGCAGCACAAAAAAACTGGACTATATTAACTGCAAACCTAAATGTGACTAGTCCATTTTTTTGCACCACCCTGTACTGTGCTACAAGTATGGACAAATGAGTGTCACGCCTTTTACATTAATAAAACGTTCAAATACCATCAACGAAAAATCACAATAGGTACTTTGCAAAAACATTAGGCATTTTCACATTTTCAGCTCTAATTTACCACATGTAAGTATTTTAGGCGCTGATAAAAAAAGCATACAACTGCATTCACAGATCATCTACAGACTTCATGAGCAGCGGGAAGATGGCAGATTGGAAACACGCTAGCACGGCAAGCTGATGGAACGGGTTTGACTCCCGCAGGAGCCCCCAAGGTCGACTCAGCCTTCATTCTCCAGAGGGCGGTGGTAAATGAGTAGCAGCTGTGGCTGCGAAGGTAAAACGGGTCTGGGTCTGGAGAGAGCAATGGCAAACTACTCTAGTCTAGATTAATGGCTTCAGCTACCTGCATCGCTGCTTGTCTGAAACCGGAGATCAGGGCTGGTCCCGATGCTTGAACTCGAGTATGGGTGAACTATTACCTTTTACAGACTTCATAGGAGAATATTTATACATAAGTCGACATCAATATGAGTTCAAAATTTCCGTTCTAGCCACCGATCATCAGAAAACTTACGAATCATTTAACAACGACAAAATTTAAAATATTTCCAAGAAATCAGAAGCAAATGGCCTCTCAAGGAGCAAGAGACTTCATCAGCGATACATGAAAACATTTTGGCAATAATTTTTCAAGATTCTCTGAAATAAAACTTACAACACAGCTTGCTCCAGATTGGTCTCGATTCTTCAGGCAGCTCTACTCGCTCAAAAGTTCTGAAACGGCCACAATAACTGGTTGAACTCGAGAGGCATGACTTCGAGAAGCCATTGAACTAAGGGCAACCATTGCAATTTCTTCGGCGTTTGGTGTTACCGCAACAGGGCTGCTACTTGTAACATCGTCTGATTGCATTTCTGTCTTAATGGCTACAAAAAAAAACATAAAAAATCTGCATATCATAAGGTACACAGTAAAATGTTACTAGTGTTTCTAAACCCAGTGTTGTAAAGTATTTAAATACTTTAGTATTTAAATACTATTTAAATACTATGTCCGGTATTTAAGAAAGTATGTATTGAAATACCCATCCAAAATTAAGTATTTAAATAGTATTTAAATACCATAGAGTATTTGGTATTTAAGAAATTTAAATACTTTTGATTTATTGCAATTTTCATGTGCAAGACTTCCTACTATTTTGTCAGTCATCACAGAATACAAATATAAACAGCCCGGCCTGTTAGACGCATTGCGCCCAGCGATATGTTTGTTTTTTCTTGCTCATGCAGTAATGATTTGTGCAATAACAAGTGTCATGACTAAAAGATGTTCAGCGGCTGTGGCAAATCATGTATCAAATACATTATCAAGTATTTAAAAAAGTATTTAAAACTTATTTGCCAGTATTTAAATACTTACCCCGGTATTTGGGTATTTGAATACTATTTAAATAATACCTGAGAACCAAGTATTTATGAAAGTATTTCAATATTTCAGTGAAGTATTTATTACAACACTGTCTAAACCTGAACATTATGACTGTTCATGTTTTGCCTCTTTAATGATAAAATCCGACCAACAAGGGTGACATTTTTCCATTCTTAAGATACACTTGAGAAAATATTCCACAGTATTAAGTCCCACAATCCAAATTAACACAAGCACTCAGTACTGTGGATTGCAATAAATTTATGTTACGGTTCAGCCAATGCAGTTGGTCTTGGCAAAAACATGACAGAACTTCCAAATTCATTGAGATACAACCATAAGAATCTGACTAGGAATAAGAACTCACAATTTAGATATTTTCCCCATAATTATAGATAAAATTCAGCTAAAACTCTTCTTCACAGAAGTTTTGTAAAAATCAAATTGTCAGTAAACTGTCATGGGTGTTTATCTGGTAACAATTCTGAAAAGTTTCAGACATATCACATTAAAGCATTTAATTGTCCTAAAAATTCCTTTTAGAACTTGACGATTCCATAAGAGTTCACTTGTTTTAGCTGGCCATCTTCCATAAGACACATTACTGGTATCATACTTATATTGTTCAAATCTAGACTGCCAACCTGTAATGTAATGTAACGTGGCATTTGTAGAGCGCCTCTTCTATTTCTACTCAGAGGTGCTCCTAGCATTGGAGTCGCAGGGTAAAGTAGTGAGACTTTAGCTTTCGCATTGAACAGAGCGAGGGAGTAAGAAGTGATTCCCGAATGGATGGGTTCAAGGCATTCCAGAGGGAGGGTCCAGTCACTGCAAAAGCCCGACGCTGGGTAAGAGCAGTGCAATGCAGTGCAGTGACACTAAAAATGCCTTAAACTTACCTTTTACCTTTCCAAAGCAATCACCATGACACTTCTGATCCAGAAGTGTCCTATATAAAATGCTTCGACTAATAACATATAGAGACTTAAAACTCACTTTTATGAGATCTCGTATAAAGTGTAAAGCGCTCTTGACTTTGGCCTTCTTCCATGTTTCTGCGCTATATAAATCGACCTATTAACTAAACTAAACTAACTAACTATATAGATTTGGTATATAATTCAGAATATCACAAATACCTCCCTGCACAGCTCTCTGGCGTTGAGTCACGGGACAGTCTCTGTGTGCCAAAAGCCTCGTTCTCAACTGAACCACTTCGTTACGCAACTGCACAACCTCCGTCTTCACAAACACACACACAAACACCCGATGAAAGCCAAACTGCATCACAGTATTCTTACCACAAGACCCAACACTGACACTTTTTATCAACACAGTAAAACTGAATGCACACATTTCATTTCATTTTTGGACAACTTCTATAGCGCCGTAACATAACGGAGGCCAAAGTCAAAGGCGCTGTGGACAACGTTGACAAATCAACATGGAACGGAAGATATTGGTCTTGAGGGAATCATTTGTCCAGAGATCATAAAACTAGTCAAAGCGACCTACAGCCTAAGGCTATCTTTCTATGAACCTACAAACTGCCAATGTAAAACACTCTACTTTAGCCTTAGCTCTGCTATTGCGTTTCATAAATGATCTATGTAATAATAATAATAATAATAATAACAACAATAATAATAATAATACAGCACAGTTCAGCCGTCAATAATTCAGTCTTCAATAGTTAGTTCTTCCCACTCAATTAGACTCGGAAGAAGGGGCAGGAAGTTAGAAGAGTGGTAACAACACTGGACGATGGAGCAGAAGGTCGCGGGTTCAATTCCCACAGGAGCCCTAAGGTTGACTCAGCCTTACTCGCTAGAGGGCGGTGGTAAACTGAGGAGCAGCGTTAAGTTGCGAGGTAGAACATGGGTCTGGGGAAAGTAATGGCAACCTACCCCAGATTGATGGATTATACCACCTACGTCGCTGATTGCCCAGGCCGGAGATAAGCGCCGGAACCAAACGCTCGGACTCGAGTACGGGACCTACCTTTGCCTTAGAAGAAATATAAATACTTTGCTGTGGAAAATGTCTATCGTAGTGGTTGAAGGGCATCACGCATTATGCAAATGCCGTTCTAACCACAAACTCCAAAGTGTCGCAAGAAAATTTATTTGGTGTCAACAAACATAGAGATACGGCACTGATTACAAGTGAATGTAATCAGCTGAATGAATGATGAATACTGAACACAAAACACAGCACCCTTGCCTTTGACTATTCAATGCATACGGCACTATATAAATAGGATGATGTCCAGTCAAAATAGCACAAGACAAAATCACGCCGACAAAATCGCACTGATAAAACAGTTCCGACAAAAAAGCTTCACAAATCCGGACAAAATGGCACCGATGTAATCGCACGATATGAAAATATTATCAACAAGAATTATAATAAATAAATAAAGTAAAGATAATACTCGGCTATGAGATGTCAAAGATATTCAGTTACGTTACTGAATATTACAAAAGGACTGTTTCTCAAAATTAAAATTCGTTAAATTAGCTTTGATGTAATATTACTTGAAAAAAGCTGTTAAAGTTAAGGTTGAGTTCTCTATCAGTTCTTAGTTTGACGCTATTTTGTCAGCACTAATTTGTCGCTGTGATTTCGTCGTTGCGATTTCGTAGGCGCTATTTCGTCTGGCGCGATTTAGTCGGTGAACCAAATAGGACAGTATACATATGGGATACGGATAAATGGCCCCCAGTAACTCGCCCCCGGTAACTCGCCCCAGGTACAACTCGCCCCAGACAATTCGCCCCCAGTAACTCGCCCCCAACAACTCGCCCCCAGAGCGCCTTGGAGCCACTGACGCCAGGATCTGCTGCGGCTGTTCATAATATGTAGGGTTAGGGTTAGGGGGTTTACGGAGGCTATAAAGTTGATAGCCTGTTGCCGCTCAGCCCGTGCGGCATGATTGTGTTCCGAGACGATCTTTACTACCTCTCTTTCCGTCCCTTTCGTCCAGACCCGACCTCTGCACTTTGATCGGTTTTCGCAAACCCAAATTTCATGTTCCCATCCTTACTTTTCTTGGAATACACGTAAATGTGGTTTTCATGAACCAACTTTCTTTTTCCTCTTTGCGACTGCACAAAATCCGCCATTCTAAACACCCACTAAACCTCGTAATTAAAACTGATATTTGAGTACCGGTATAGCCTTAACTAGAGCATTGTTTTTATATAGTGGGCCTTTAAACACACAAAGCCGTAATGGATTGTGGTTTCAACAGTTAGACCGACTGCTCTAGACCAGTTTAAGCCAGTTCTTAACGGCTCAATGTGCCAGTAACTACCGAGACAATAGCGTATTTATATTGCTAATGACATTTGAACTGAGAGTTGATTTGTCCTCAATTGTTAGCGAGCGGTGAATTGGGGGGCGAGTTGCTGGGGGCGAATTTGGTAACGAGCGAGCTGACGAATTTGGCGGCGAGTTGCTGGGGGCGAATTTTCCGCAAAATCAGTTTTTCCGGGGGGCGAGTTACCGGGGGGCGAGTTACCGGGGGCGAGTTACTGGGGCGAGTTTTCCGGGGGCGAGTTGCTGGGGGCGATTTGTCCGTAAACCTATACATATATACATACATATACACATACAGACCTGGAGCCTGTCATTTGCGGACTGTAAATCTTCTGCTTTCTGTTCCAGATTCGTTACCCAAACTTTCTTTTTCATGCGACATCGAGCGGCAGCTGCCCTAAAATTAAATACAATGTATGTTACCATCGGCGCATTTTCAGGAATGACATTCTGACGAAATGAACAGCCGAGACAATTATGCAGTGATCCTAGAGCAGTTGTTCATTCAGAGCAACCGTTGCACAATATCCGGTATGCAATCCTTACCAAACCATTTAAATCTAAATAATTTTTTTTCCCAGGTAACAGTATTTATCTGGAGTATTTATGAAAGTTCACAAGGTGGTTCTCACACAGGGCAGTCCCTACTGAACCACTTTAAACCTAGCTATATTATTATATTATATTATATTATATTATATTAAGGCAACAATTAACCTTGGTCCTTGTGCATACAGCTACAAAACTCTAATTTAATTAGTTTAGAGTTCAACAACAGAACAGAGAACAATTAATGAACCTCATTACCTATTTCGTTCTAAAGACTTTTTTCTACGTTCATCTGGATCGTCATCAGTTGACAGTCGTGGCTTTTTACTATAACAAAATCAGAGTTCTGTCACAATTAAAATCTACCTCAGGTCAGTATCCCTTATTCTTGTCCATATACTGCAGACCTCTGGGTAATGCAATGCTCAGCTTCCACCTGTAGACATATTTGTAATTCCAATGCTTTTGTATACTGTAGATAATGTATCAACAAGTTCTATTCTCCATTGACACATTATTAATATGCACTTTATCAGAACAATATACAACAGCTGACTAATAATAATCATGATTTTCATTTAAAAATAAATGTTAGTTAGTTATGACGATTTAGTACAGCGCAGTAAAAATGGCACGAGCAAAAGTCAAGCGAACTTTACACTTTCAGCCAAAAGAGACATTAAATAAATGGGTCTTCAGTTTCTTTGACAACAGATCAGAGGAGGTTGCATTGATAACCGTGCCTGGTAACCCGTTCCATAAGGCAGGGTTACCGCGCATAACGGACCACCGTATATAAATAGTTCTGCATGGCACACCTTTTCGTCAAATGGCATTGTAATTGAAGTGGGTCACATACACTATGTACTTCTGTCATGCAGTGTATGTGGCAACAATTTTAATTGCTTTCCAATGAAAAATGTTGTGACATTATAGTAATAAAAAACCTCAGCGTCAGCGCCTTTGACTTTGGCAGACACCATGCGTACGGCGCTATATAAATTGTCAAGAAAATAATAATAATAATAATAATAATAATAAAATCGATTAAGACTTTTGTTTGATTTGGCATTTAGAGCAATGAAGTCACAACAATAACAATAATTTAACAAATTCACCACATTTAAGAAAGACCAAGAAAAATACTCTTACGGCGTGGAAGTGTCGGCGTCTTGCAACTGAACCTCCGAAGACATTCTGACTAGACAACCTGGATCTTCCTCTGAGGCAACCAGTGATGTGGGTGGCACTTGGCACGGCATGCCGGGCTGCCCTGATGCTGCTGCTGCTGCAACTGCAGCTGTGTGGTGACAAAGTCTACGGCATCCGACATCACCTGCAGATTGCTTTGAAGAACACTCTGTTGAACGTTTTGCCTGATTGCTGCCTTAAGACGCTAGAACGGCGCAAAATCATACGCACATTTAAAACAGAAATAAAGTGAGTACAGTGCGATCAATCTCAAATACAGTCAATAACACTCGATGCTCCTTAATTACAAAACTCTTTGGTCCTTCTAATCAAAGCGATTGCAGCTGACTGACCTGCTTCGTTGTACTAGCAATTCCCATCGACGTAGAAGACGACGGGGATGCTGATGGAAGAGCTGCAGCCAGTGAAGCGAACGGCCTAGCTGGCTTTCCACTGCCTCCTCCTCCAGGTGTTCCAGACGGAGAAACTTTCACCGTGTCACCGACTCCTGCTGCGACAACCGTTACAGGGGCCGTTGACAAAGTGGCGGGTATCTGAACTGGAACGACCTCTCCGGTCGGTGACTTGATCATGACCTGGAGATAGCAAATCCCTCCAGCTGAATCAGCTGACACCGGCCTACAGAACGGAACAGAACAGCTCTACAGAGAGAGAGAGAACTAAATTCCACTACTAAACTAAAATATCCATAACGACTCATTTTGCTGCAGTGGCGGTTCCATGTGGGGGATGAGTGGGGAATCTGGGGATGCATCCCCACTCACCAGACTTTCGGAGTTACCTTTTTTGCTTGTGAAAACCTATTTTTGGGTAAAAGTCTAGTAAAACTAACTGGGTATGACCTCTTTTTTGCTTGTAAGCCTATTTTTTCGGTAAAAGCGTAGTAAAATTAGGGATAAAATTCCCTTTTTCAGCCTTTTTCGGCAAAGTTTCTTGATTTTTTCCTTCTATTTTCATCCCCCCACCAACTTTCTATGAATTCATTCATCCCCCCACCAAGAAATCCTGGAACCGCCACTGCTTTGGCGCCACAAAGTCTGACGGCTTTAGCGGCTCTTCAAAACAGAACACGTGCTAGTGTATAAGCACTGTGACTAACTGGTAAAAAGCACATCACAGATGGGGATAGTGAAACAGTCCTCAGATATGAGAGTTAGCCGCAGAATAAGCAGGACTTGACAAATGAATCAACAGTAGCAGGGTGCAGGGTGGGATGTACGTGGCACCACATCTTTCAAAATTACTGTATACACTCGGTCGCTCACTCACTCCTTGTCACTTGGCAACTTGTGCCAGATGCACAGTTGCACACCCAATAATTGCACTTAATGTCAAGTCTGCACAGAATCAAAGAAGCACCTCCATCAATTTTTTCTATAAATGTTAAAGGAGAGAGACAAAGAGAAGAAGAGAGAAGTACTGTTGCTCACTCATAGAGAGACAAAGAAAGGAAGAGAGAAGTACTGCTGCTCACTCATTTCTTTCCATTCACCTGTAATAGTATTTCAAAAGGAAAATGTCTGTTGTCACTTTTATTTCAATTCTTAAAAGGTCTTAGGGAAAAATTTTAAATAAACTCCTTACATGGGACACAAAATGACAAATAAAACATTTATCACCATTTTTAAAAATTGCTCATGCAATAAAATCTAAATCTAAAAGTTTGGATGCTTTCAATCTCCACTAGTGTCTGTTCTATTACAAAGCTGTGATTGTATGAATGTACAAATGCTTATTCTTACACTAAGGAGGTTCCAGGTGGCAGCATGGACAAGACAGGATTAGCCTGCGTAAGACTAGTGGCAGATGAGTCACCAAGAGTCAGAGAATCCTGACTTGAGTCATGGTTGAGCGGCGAGTCTAGGTGCTGCTCTCCGTCATGCTCGGCAGTGGAGGCATCTTGTTTCAACAGGACTGCACTTGAATTGCATTTCCACCTCTGCACATGCTTGCCAATGGATGACATCACACCCACTGGACTTGAGTTTGATGACTAAAAAGTAAACATGTCTTCATACTTTACTGAAATCAAAATGAGAGCTGACAAACAAGACACCAGGAAAAATATTAGTTCATGAGTAGAAATACATCATCATCATCATCATCATCATCATCATCATCATCATCATCATCATCATCATCATCATCATCATCATCATCATCATCATCATCATCATCATCATCGCCACCACCACCACCACCACCACCACCACCACCACCACCATCATCATCATCATCATTTCTCTCTACCAACTCATTAGTGGCAATAGCTATTCAGAAAACATTTCCAGGTCTTTTTGTCTGATGTTAGATTTCTTCCTTCTGCAACTGTCAGTTGTTTTTCTTTCAGGTCTTCCTTTAAGTTGTCTACCCATTTTTTTCTGGGCCTGCCTCTTCCCTTTTTACCTTTCTCGTATGAGTAGAGTGCTTTTTGGGAAGTCTCGAGTCTTCCATCCTATTTACATATCCATACCATGTTAGCCTCATTTTTCTGAGTTTGTCCATTATGATATTCTTTAGCCAAATCCGCTGCCATATATCTTCATTTCTAAGTTTTTGGAGTAGAAACACAGAAGAAAATAAATTCAAGTACTTCACGTACTGTAAATAAATTGTGTTTGGCAGTAAAGTACTGCAACAGTGCACATCAGTTAAACATAAAAGTCATGAAAACATGGATGGACTGTACCATTATAGTAAAAGTAAGAAAGTGCATTTTTAGTTTTAATCTTGCATAGATAAAACTTTTGATTTGTTAATCAAAGATTTCCAAACTTGCTAATTCAATTTTCTGATCCCTGCCACGAGCGCCAAATACCATACATATGCCTCGGCTCCCAATTTCGGATGGGAATCTGACTTACGAGGCATCTAATCAAAATCTCTCTATATCAACAGAGTTCCATCTCAGTAAATTTATCTAGCAAGTTGCACACTTTAATTACACTTTAACTAGAAAGAAAACCACGGCTAATTTAGTACCTCAGTAACTTTTGAACAAATTTCTGCAATCAGCGTCGAGCCAGATTCTGTGTTTGGACCCGGCAAAGGAATGTAAGCATCGCTTGCATTTGTAGACGTAGCGGTTGGTTTGCAGGAGACCAACTTCTCCCTACGGGCATGATCATCATCCTGCAGTTAGAAATGAAAAATACTGCGAAAGCGCCAAAAAACCCATTGTCCAATGTTGTTACCAAATGATAGCACTCAAGAACATAGATAAAAATTTTGGTTGGTTTGCAAGAGACCAGTGATTGTCATCCTGCAGTTAGAAAGCATCACAGAATGGACCTCTATGACAAAGCATCACAGAATGGACTCTATGACATCAAGCCGCACACGACAGGACTTTGTGGAGGCAGTTATCCCATGTCATCACCCAGCGCCGGTGTGGTGAAATGGCGGGATGATGATGATAATGATGAAGATGATTTGATAGCTATCAAAAGTAAAAAGCAAAGTTTTCCCATGCCCGAATTCAAGCTTTGGGGCCAGTGCTGATCTCCGGTCTCTTAGGCATATAGCGACGCAGGTGGCATACGCCATTAACCTAGAGTAGGTTGCCAGCCAAACGTCTAGGCCCACGCTTTACTTCACAGCAGAACGCTGCTCCTCAATTTGATGTTATAACCGCCCTCTAGCGAGTAAGGCTGAGTCGACCTTAGGCTCCTGCGGGAGTTGAACCCACGACCTCCTGCTCCATCATCCAACATTATTACCACTCCGCTATCTTCCCGTCCCGATATCTATCAAGAGCATAGACTAAAAATTTTACCATGACAGAAAGAAGCAGTCCTGGGTTTGGTGTATGCATAACTGATTCATTATCACCGAGAGGTCCTGGAAATGGACTCGACTAAAAATCAAAGCAAAATGAAAACATTATCTTTCAAAGCACATAATAAAATTGGAACGACAAGCATGACCATGAACAGCATGCAGGCAATACTAGACTGCTCAATCAGCCACGTTGTCGAAGAAAACTACAAAATCTTAGCAAATCTCCTTGCCAGTTAAGTACTAGTAGAACCAAATGCCAGTATGCTGAGATAGAATGCCTAGCATCTGACAGAAATTTCTCACCAAGTCACATGCTTTTATCTGAAAAGACGAAGCCCCACTGTTCACATATTGCCAATGTATTTTATAATGATGTGGACATCATTTTAAACATTTCTAAAGATGCAGACATGAAACAGGAGAACCATGATGCAAGTAATGAGTGCTTCACTGATATTTTTAAATGCCAACTTAATATAACTAGTGAAAGTATCAACCAGTTAACCCTTTAACGGCAACCCCAAGATATGTAATAAATCAGGGCTTAATACCACCGACAACCCCATAGATATCTACATGCCGCTTTCCAGACCCCCCAGTTAGCCAGCTGTAATGCAATATTTCTTCCAAGCATTAAATATAGCTTCGGTATTGTTCCCTTTGGTAAAAGTAATGACTATATCAAGTATTTTTAGTGAATATCCATCAAAAATCAAATTTGTTTCACCCACTCCAACAAATAGTTGATCCACTAGTGGCATCGCCTTGGCAACTGGAGATTCGTTGCTATGCAGCAATATTCCACCAGAAAGTGGGAATAAATCGCCCAAAATCGAAAGCAAAAGCGAATATAAATAGAATTAGAGTAAATTTGAAGTTTATGGCCGTAGTACAATGTAAATTTATGACGTTGAACCAGAGTTCCCTTGGTTCTAGTTTACAGTCTTTTGTCATAGCATTTGCAACACTCATTTGTTGGATTACCAAGTAGAAATTCAGTGATTGAGGACGTAAAGTGATAAAGAGACACTAAATCTAACATTATTATCAATTTTTGAATGTTTTCTTAGCTTCTACGCTTCAAATGCTGAAGTATTTAAACTATTTTTAAATAATACTTTGCTGCATAAAAATAAATGGCCACCATGGTAATAGATTTAAAAATTTTAATGGACGATAAAGGGGTTACTACAGGCTATATGGCTAAACATGATAACGAATTTATATATTATATTTATATTATTTACAAATATATATTATATACATATACACATACGTCATACATCCATAGATACATGCACACATACATACATACTAGTGCTGTCCTTTGATCACGATTAATGCGCGATTAACACGTTAATCTGTTAATCGCGATTAATTTTTTAATCGCGATTAAAAAATTAATCGCCTCATATTTCTCTAAAGAAACTTCAAAAACTGAGCTTGAAAGTGATAACGTCACAAGTTTTTGTTTAAAGTTGACTTAAATGGATGATGCATGTCCTATATAATGTTATGTGTGGTCACATAAATGTTTATAGGACTACTAGTTGAAATTCTAAAAGTCTGTTCTGCGACTGGTGCATTGTTTATTTCAATCTATTTATTAATTCGGGACCTGAATAACATTGCTAAAGAAATGCGATTAATAACGATTAATCGCGATTAAATAAATTAATCGTTGAACAGCACTAATACATACACATATTTAGATACAAACATACCTTAATGTTTGCAAGTTTACATGTTGGGAATGCACTATTAGCTGCATGTGACTTAGAAACTGAATTAATTAACTGAACTGCTGCTCATAAAAATAATTTAGAATTCATTACTATTAACCTCATGAAGGTCTTGAACTTTTCCTTCTGCAAAAGCTTTTCTGAAAGCTTCTTCAAAGGGATTTTTTGTGAGCTCATGGAACAGGCCAATCTCTTCACAATTCCTCAGGAATTTTGTTGGAGTTGGAGTTTGATCAGCTAAAGAAATAAAATGAAACAAAAACCTTAAACTTGTTGACCAAAAAAACACGTCACAACAATTCACAATTCACAGTGGAAGCATCTCTGAGTCCTTCTTCATAAGAGGTGCTATATAAATATTCTGTAACATTACATTACTTGACATGACAAACAGTCCTTCGTAAATGTTGCAATTTAAAGAAATTCATAAAATTGCAAAAATTTATTAAAATCAATCTGAGAGTTTCAAACTTGCAAATAACTCCAGCCAGGTCATCAAAATGTAAAATATCATTTTTTTACAAAATCTCAAAATTCAACTAATTTCATTCAATCAAGGTAATATCTCAATCAGGCACCTACCGACAAAGGCAATTATGTTTCCAGACTTGGAATTTCCTGCAGTCAAAGTCAGTGACAGCTCATGCTTAGCCTTATGAACTCCCAAATGATCCTCATTGGTAAATCGCTACAAAAAGCAAAGTCACTGAAATGTCATAAATAAACTTCATATTATGCGACTACGGGAAGAAAAGAAATCAGAAATGCTGCTCAGAACAACTGGCTATAAATTCTTGTCCTTTTAGCAAATCTTGAATTAAATAACAAATGTGATGAAAAAAATCTGGATTTAATTCATTAATGCAACGGTTAAAAACCAACATATTCAAAAAATAAATAATATTGTATTTTATGCACACAAAACTATGATTATATATGGTTATAGTTATGGTACTGTACAACTTCTATAGCGCCATAGCATGGCGAAGGCCAAAGTCAAAGGCGCTGTTAACAACGCTGACAAATCAACGTGGAACGGAAGATGTTGGTCTTGAGGGAAAATTTGCTCAGATGGCACAAAAGAGGTCGCTGCCGTGTCGAAATCAGCCTGTGAGCCCTTCAGAAGGCGGACTTCCGCAAGAAGGCGTTCTATAGAAGAGTCAGTGAAAATGCAGAAAGGATGTTAAAACGCAGAAAGGATGTTAAATAATCATTTCTAATCAAACATGGATCTTATGGCCACAAATTCTTTACATTTTCCATGCACTAAATGAAGATACTCATTAAATATAAGAGAAACTACCGGTACATAACAGCGTACGAGTGTGAGACTATTATCTAAGGATCGACAATCAGAGGTTGTATTCAGACTAAAATGTCTCCAGAAAGCTGAGTTCTGCTTTTTATATACTCTTTTGTTGACCAAAGCATTCAAATTTCAGCATAATTTGTGCTAATAATACATATTATGCGCCACTTCAACATTTGTCTAATTAAGTCTTGCTTCAATAAGTCTTGCTTTAATTAATTACTCAATATACACTAAGTCACCCACAATGGCACAATGTCAAATGTTTCTAATTAGTTAAGGTTTATGTTCATCAAACACTGGCAAAAGATAATAACAACAGAATGCATCTACCATTCCACATCCAGGCTCAGTACACTGAAATGGCTTGTCATCGCCCATAATGCCACAACATGCTGAAAATAAAAGAAATCATTTAAAAATATCATCGAACGTCTTGGCAACAGGCACATCCCTCAATGATCCCACATTACCAAAATTTTAAAATTATCAATAAATAAAACGGAGGAACAAGTAAGGGAGCATTGATATAGATACAAAGCCGCAAAGAAAGTTCCATCTCTGCCCCAATCGGTCGTCAGTGACTGCAGCTTTTTGGAAATATCACATTATCTGTTTGCACACAGTTGCTGCCGGACTGCCAAAGTCATGGAAAAGACCCACTGGTAACTGAAAACCACCTGGACCAGGCCAATACAATCCGATCTCACACCATTCAACATCGGTTTATTCACCGCCTGGAAAGCAGCCAAAGACAGAGAAGCCTGGAAACGTATTATGGAAAAGGCTATGCTCGATGGGCATGCCAATGATGATGGGGAAGGGGAAGAGTAAATGGTGGGCAAGGCAGAATGGGGAAATGGAATAGAAAGTACCCCTAAACTGTGTGCCATCCATCAATTCAAAACAATGTGAGATTCTATATCATATTTATAATAATCTTCTCTTGAAAACAGTCAAGTTCCGTTCTATAGACATCTGGTGGAGTCTTTTCCTAGAGCAGATTGTAAAACAATATGAGCTATATAAAAATGCTCACGCTGTCTTAAAACTCGAACAAAAAATCGCACGCACGCAGTCTCCTTACTCCGTAAAAATAAGCGCTAAATAAATGACACAGGATCAGCTGTCGTCGGTCCATTTGTTCAGCGCTTCGGATCACTTACAATTCTCGATTCGGACTTTTAAACGTCGCATTCGATTCAAGATCGGAAGCAAATCTCGTCTAAGAATGAAAAACGATCGTTAAAACCGATCAAAAGTCTAATATATCCACAAGAGAAACACTTTCAGCCATTCGCAACGAACATCAACCACGCCATGTTTACACGATAACTTCGATAAGAACTCATTCGCTTCTGTAGCGCTGAAAAGTATTCTTTGGCATCGCCATAAATACGGCGCTATATGAATTTGATAACACACATGCGTACATTGATAGGCATACGTATATGTATGAATACATGCATACGTACACGCGTGCATATACTGCACATACACACGTGCATATGCTGCATAGGGCCTACTATGGATGCCGATCAAGCAGATCATTTCTATATCTAAACAGTAAAGTGTAAGTAAATATAAACTCTGGATTTCATGCTGTGGATGCAGCACAACAGCAGCTGCTTATTCAGGTCAATTTCTTAAAATAGCTCTAAACTTCAGGCAATTCAATATCTAAACTTCCATTCCAGGCATAGGCGTAAACATTAGGCCTTTAGTCTCGAGTTCCCCACTTTTTAAGAGGCTTCCATTGGAAAGTGGAAAGGTAAAGGCGTTGAGCCTCCCCCACTCTTTCATACAAGTTTGCGCCAATGAGTAATGAGTCTAGGTCAGTGGTTCTCAGACCTCTTTATCTCGCGGACCACTTTTGAGTGTCAAAATTTTTCGCGGACCACCTGAGAAATATCAAACCAGTGTCTGCCGAAAAAGCTCGACAAGCAGAAAAGAGTTATCGCCAAAAAAGTTATCGCCTGTCAGAAAAGCCTGACAAGCAAAAAAACGTTATCGCCTATCAAAAAGCCTGATGACAAGCAAAAAAGCTCATCCGTAATTTTTAAAATGATTTTTCACAATATATGCCGCGGACCACTTTTGGTCCGCGGACCACGGATTGAGAACCGCTGGCACTCTATAGTCTAAAGGCGTGTGATACGGTGTGAAGATTTACTGGAGTAGGCGCCTATAGAAGGCACTTGTATCCCAAACCAAACCAAAAATTTTGTTGGAAACTGTCGTCCTCGTGGTGTGAAGGTTATGGTAGGGGCGGTCCATTAATTATAGCAATTTTTGGGGATTTTTGCAGTTGCCTTGTCAAGTGGGGGAAGATTCACCCCCATAATTACGTCAAAAACTTTTGACGTAATTATGGGGGTGTCAAGTGAAAAGGGGGTTTGAAGGAAGCTCCTGGCTACGCCACTGGCCCCTAAAGGCACGACTACAGTAAATAGCGAGTTGCGTTGCATTCTCTTTCTGTGCGCATCAGTCCACGTCGTGGAATGTACGGAACAATTATAGACAGACTGAGGAATGGAATACGAATTCAGTGCCCCCAAAATGAATTCCTGGATTCGTTTCGGTCTCCGCGGGTCTCACATGCATGTTCGCCGGTAAAGACTAGAGCTGTACCGATTGCACATTTTGCCGATTGTTCCGATTACCGATTGACCGATTGTCAGACAATTTTGTCTTGCCGATACCGATTGTCTGTCTAAATCCAAATCGGGTATTTTTAATGATCATGCACTCAAATAATGTACCATAAAGGTGCAGCGTGTACATGTCTTCAGAGTTCGACATAGGTGCAATTCAGATTTGCCAAGAGACTCAATGCAGAATGTGTGTTTAATCATTAACCCCCTCCCATTAATAGTCTTATTATGTCAAATTTTAGATGTCTATATTCACATTGTAATGTACAATTTTATATCTGAAATTGTGATTATGAAAGTATTCATTCATTAAAATTTAAAACACAAGTGGTATCAGATAGAAGTAGGCCCCTTATTTTGTACAAGCAATAGTTTCTTCTTTTTCTATCGATTTTTTTAAAAGTTTCTTTGCTACGTGCTTGTCAAGTGCTGAACCAAATTTTTCCTTTGGTTTTGACCTCCTCGAGAAAGTTGATTTCAAAATGGCTTTACAGCTGTTGGACTTATAGTGAAATAACCAAATTGCTCGTCTGTTGTTTCGACATTTGTATTTTTACGCAGACATTTTATTTATTATTTGAGTCAAATTTATGTAACGTATATTATTTGCTGTTATATAACTATATGCATTAATGTATAAACTGAAATTCGTATTAGACCGGTCAACAACATGCGAGTTTTAAAATCAAACTTGAGCCCCATCCTGTCACGTAAACCCAGAAAGACGCTAATGTTGAAACTTTAAACGTCGACACGGGCAATTGGCTTTTGAGACTAGTGTTCAACCTCACTAACATTCAAATCATCTAATGCATCTTAATTTGACGAAGTAATTAGATCATCGGACCTAATCGTCTCCGACCTAAAGATGCCGACGAAGTCAGATCGGACGCTAATCGTCTCTGAGTCTCCAACCGATGGTTAACAGATGTCATATCTGACAATCTGGTCTGACATTAACTGCCCCCGACCGACTATATATCGAATGAAGGATTCAAGATCTTTCCCTCGTCCCTCCCTCCATCGACAGTTCCACGTCAGCCGCCACCGACCCCCAGATGGCGCGGAACAATCCAGACGGACACTCACCAGTCACCACTCACTCGGAATGGCACCCAGAAAAATAATCGGAATTAACCGATTGTTCCCAATAATGAATTCCTTAACGATTAATCGGTATCGGTGCCGGATTTGCGCCCGATTACCGATTGTTCCGATTGTCCTCATAATCGGCCCATGAATGTTCCCGATTATGTTCGGTAAGTAAAGACACCTTCTCACGCCTTCGAACTGCTCAGACCGGAAGAAAATCACTTTAATACACCCCATAACACTCCCCCGCCAACACCCCCTCCAATCTGAGAGCAACCCCGTAATTATGATGCAGATAATTAGATGTTATCGCTCGCCATAAGGGAAGGAAGGACCCCAGAATAAATCAACGCCCCCAATCCCCAAATTGATAATCCTAGAAATGACCATGCCTGAATATGAGATGATGTCGATATTCTGGGTCGTCGAACGCAATTAGGTCTACACGTGGGCGTACGGAGGGGGTGCAACGAAGTGCAATTGCACCCCCTGGAAAAACTGTTAAGCTATGAAAAAAGTAAAATTAGGCCTACTAAAACAACAACCTATTGTAGGCCCTACTAGGTTAAAATATGAATTGATATTAAACTCCGATAAACTTTCCTAAACTGCCAAATAAATTTATTTATTTATTTCTTGTAGGCTGTAGCCCAGTGTTTCCCAAACTGTGGGTCGCAACCCAAAAGTGAGTCTCAGGGCTCAGTCTAATGGGTCGCGGGGTAGCGTGAAATTAGATTCAAGAGTGTCATTTTCTACCAAATGCCACAATGACACAAACCTAGAAGGTTGCAAGTAGGCTTAGGTTTTAAAAATTTATATGCCTGCAATCCTCCATACACGGATTAGGCCTATATTAAAATGATCAGTGATTTATCAAATTTTAGTTGACAAGTTTGCAGGGTCGCGGCTTGTTGCAAAGCCGCTAAAGTGGTCGCAGCTCCAAAAAGTTTTGGGAAACCATGGCCCATATTACTTTCTAAAATTAGTCTTATTTTGTAATAACGCAAGGAAAGCATTTTCCGATCATTTTGCTCCGAAACTTCGGTAACATTGGGTATTTTGCTTATTCTGACGACCTGGCGGTTAAGCGATTTTGCCGTACTCATAGGAGCTTTAATATGCGTAACATAGGTATGTTTCTGGCAAAATTTAAAAAAAGACAATTCAAGAAATTTCAGTATCTATCTCTTCCTTTTATTTTATCTGTGGCAAAATTATAAGTAATTTTGCCTAATATGTTTGCCATGTTTTCATTCGAATTGAATCAGAGCTTTTGTTTTGCCATTTATTCAAAACTCAGAGGATTTTTTCAACTAACGTTCGCCAGGTGGCCCAATACATTAAAAATATTACATGCAATGATTAAGGTTGCGGCACGTTACAAAATCGCTGAAGTGGGCCGCGGTTCCAAAATGTTTGGGAAACACTGTTGTAGCCTACAGTATGCCTACTTTTTGTTTGTTTCTTAACATGACTCTGTTTTGCGCCCCTCTGAAAAAATTTCTGTATGCGCCTATAATATAAATAATTATGACTCTAATACCCTACTATGACTCTAAAGTCTCTAATAGTAATTCTACAAAGATCGGCAGAAGATTTTACAAATTCCAGCATGTGCATAGAATAAGAGAGAAAGATGCAGACCTGTCGGCAAAAGTAGCCTACCGGACCGCTGGGCAGAGCATTCACGAATTTCATGAGCCTCTAAACAATGTTTATTTTTACTTGGAAAAGTTTGAGAAACGTTCAGAATTTTTATATTTTCAAAATTTTTAAATTAAATATTTCCATAAATTTTTAAATAATCGCCTGAAAATCAAGTGGACCTTTTTATTTGCTTGTTCAAGACTCTTCCATCGATGTCAACCCTCTTTTACGCCGTAAGCGATCATAAGTCAAAATTCACATTACGCCACTAATCATATTCGTTGAAAGACAATTAAGCCAAAAATATCTTTTTTAGATTATTTTATTGCGAGTCAGTATTTTATCCAGGCCTGTTGGGGGGGAGAGTTTTTTCCACATCTCAAAATCCCCCCTCAAAAATTTTGTTTAGCTGTGACGAATTTTTTTCATTGAGCCGTGTCTCTTTCTGTCCAGCCAAGTCAGACCCCCCCCCAAGTCCTGAGGTGTGGATAAGACACTGTTGCGGGCCTCTCTGGGCCTCCAACTACAGATCGCTGTGCTCTGGGCATTTGCCCAGACCCCATCTCGGCGGAATTGGAGACGATAAGTTTTAAGGCGAGTCCAGTTGACTATACAATCACGCAACTGAAAAAAGATGTTGATGAGACTTTATTTCACCAAAATTGCTAAATTTCATTCTAAAATTAATTCAACTGAGGGTTTCTTGTCTATGAGGAAATGTGCCAGAACATCAACGTTAAGCAAGTAAGTAAAATCTCGTTAGTTTCTATAGCGCTTTTACTCTATTATAGTTCAGTGATTTCAGTCTTTGCTGTTTTTGCTGCTGCTGTTGTTGCTGAAGTTGTTGTTGTAGTTTAACGAGTAGTCTTTGTTGCAGAGGTAGGTTAAGAAATCATTGAGGATCCATATAGTCACTGCTCCTAAAAGGAAAACCACTTCAAATTGCATTATCGCAAATCAGTAATTAGGGGCGCTACGCCATCAATACACCAAGCTTAGACAATTTTCAACAGTACAAATTTTTAACAGTTTTGAGAGTTCAAATATTGTTTAACCCTGAACTTTGACCCAGAGAACTTACAGTGCGGTTATGATCAATTTGTGACCTGGAGCAGTGGGGCAGAGGGAATATGTTATTTCTTAGTGGTGGGGATTTATAGGGGAAGTTGGCATTTTTATCTTGAATATTTAAAAATTCATATCTTGTTTAGTGATTCTTTATAAATTGCATTTTTATCTTGAAAGAATTCATCAGTGTTTTAAATTTTCAAACTAATTTCTTTTGATCAATTTTTAATTATCAAACGTTCAAACGTACACTGTAACACGACGCTAAATTGATTAACTATAAAGTTACATTTCAGATATTACAAATTTACAATTACGACTACCCAGTATTCTTAATTGGTTACGTTAGTCGATGACGCGATATGCCCTTGACTGGAGCGTAATCAATCGAATATAGTAAACTTAGCATGATTTAAAGTGGCTTAGAAGGCATTACTGCCTGTGTGAAAACCACTATTGGCACTAACGGGGCTTTAACCCGCTCCGTCAGCCTGACGCTCCAGCACGTAACCCACTCTGCCATCTTCCGCCCCAACTTTAATTCAAGCTACACGTATTATTAGGCAACAGTGACTAGGCCTAGGCCTATATCGGTATTAAGCACCTCAGAAATATGGAAACCATTGAAACTGAAAAACTGTAAAAGCTAATAGAAAATAAAAAATGTTGAGTGCAAGAATTCTTATTTCACAATTTTTACAAATTTTCGCGATGGCATTTATAGCACGCTTTCCATTACCGATTTAAAAGGCATAAAATCTTTACTAGGGTATATTTAGGGAGCGGGAACATGGTCTACTAGATACCTGGACAGTTAACTGAGACTAGCATAATTTGACCGCTTTACCTCAGTTGGCTGACGTGTACACTGTAGAGCGGGGCTTCCCAGACATTTTGGAACCGCGGCCCACCGGTTTTGTAGCGTTCCGCGACCCTAATCATAGCATGTGATTATTGTGATATATTTTTTAAAAATTGCATTAGGCCATCTGGTGAACGTTAGTTGAAAAGAATATTCTGAGTTTTGAATAAAAAGCAAAACAAAAGATCTGATTCGATTCGAATGAATATATGGCAGACATTTTAGGCAGAGCTGCTTATATTATTTCCAAATAAGATAAAAGGATATAAATAGATATTGAAATTTCTTGAAAATTATCTGTTTTAAAATTTTGCCAGGAACACACCTTTGTTACGCGTCTTAGAAATCCTATGAGTATGGCAAAATCGCTTAACCGCTAGGTGTCACATCGTTCGACACACAGAGATTCCTTTGTTATTGGAGTTTCAGGGCAAAATGGTCGGAATAAGATTACTTTTTACAAGTACTATAGGACAGGATTTCTTAAACTTTTGGAACTACTACCACGTCAGCGGCTTTGTATCATGTCGCGACCCTGCAAAGTTATTGTCAACTGAAAGTCTGAAATTGGATAAAACACTAATCATTGAAATATAAGCCGAGTATGGAGAGAGGATTCCAGTCAAATAAATTTCTTAAAGCCTAAGTCTACTTGCATCTTTAAAAGGCTTGTGACATCGTGGTATTGGTTAGAAAATGACACTTGTGAATCTAATTTCGCGCTAGCCCGCGAGCGACCCATTAGACCGAGCCCAGCGGCCCACTTTTGGGTCGCGACCCACAGTTTGGGAAACACAGCTGTAGAGGGTTGTGCAGACTTAGGGCGACTGGGGCACCAGTCTTTCTTAGACTGCCTGTGCAAATATATTAACCGGTATAGTATATTATAATGACTCCCATATAATAATAACTCCCCCTCATTATTATATATATAATAATGACTCCCCACATCATTATTATATATATAATAATAACTCTCTCTATATTATAATAACTCCCTTAGTTTCTCAGAAGCCAGCTGAGATACCATGGTCTAGATCACCAAAAGCTGTTTTTATATCGAGGATTGTTCCAATAGTGTGCTTGTGGGATTCAAAATTTGTTGTTTTGGTATCAATTAAATTCGTTATTGGCATTTAAGTGGAAAAATAGGGCTGAAACCATATTGATCAGTGGATAGCATATTAAATGCATCTAAGTAGTTTAACATTCTGGTAAGCATTGCCCTTTCAGGAATTTTAGGGAAACTGTGAGATTGGAAATAGGTCTATAATTTCATATAACCATTTTAGAGACATTTTTATAAATTGGGGTTATTTTTTCAATGTTTAGGCCTACTTCTTCTGGGGAGTTATTATAATATAGAGAGAGTTATTATTATATATATAATAATGAGGGGGAGTCTTTATTATATATATAATAATGAGGTAGGGAGTTATTATTATATGGGAGTCATTATAATATGCTACACCGGTATAAGATAGTGTGAATGTAAATTACTCGTTTCTATTCTTTAAGAAGAAGGCATACAACAAGTTTTAGTGGACTTAAACATTCATGTTTCTGTGGATTTATTTATTCTTTATTTGATCGAGTTGATTCAAGTGGATATATCTCCAGTGTTGGAGTTGTGAAATTTGAGCGGGGGAGGGGGTTGAGGACTGAAATTCAATGAATGACAGAGACTGCATGTACCCAATATGCGATTTTTGTGAGGGTTGCAAAGTTAGTTGTGGGGTTCAAAACCCCCTCCCAACCCCCCGGCAACTCCAGCACTGTATATCTCTTCAATTCAGTTGCGTGTTTGTAAATGTGTGCTTCATTTGGATTAATAGGGCCTATTCAGAATGTGAAAGATGTGCTACGCATAAGCCTATGGATGCAAATCGGGATATGACAGTGAAAAGGAAAGACTTCAACCGCCAAAATATCAATGCACAAACATCCAATTGTAGATGAAGAACGGCGCTACAAATTTCTTTCCTTCTTTATTGTTTAAGCCAGTGGTTCCCAAACGGTGGTACGCGTACCCCCAGGGGTACAAAATGGACTTCCTAGGGGGTACGCGGCGGAAAGTGGAAAGTCTGTGGAATTCTTATGCACTGATGTTTGATAGTAACAAATTTCACAATATTTGCAAAAGTTCTAAAAAAATTGTGATTGGATTTGATTTTCTCAAACTGCAGTGACAGATGTAGACCTTTTGGACTCCTCTAACCCGTCACCCCTCGCTATATAAGTTTAAAGTTTAACCTGTCCTATCACCTTGTGGTATTGGACTCTTCCTTGGTCAGCGCGGCAAATTCAAAAATCGCCCTGTGTGGATCAAAGACGCAGCCAAGATTCTCGAAACTGGCTGATGAGATGCAACCTCATCCGTCTCATTGATTCATTTTATTGTTTTCATTTGACCGATAGGTTATGCAAGTTTAACTTTGAATGCTACAACTACGATAGTTTTATCCTAATAAGCTTTAATAAAACCCAGTAGGTCTAGTAAATTATTATGGCTAATGCAGCCCGATTATATGTAGGTTTGAAGACATTATTAAATTTCATGATTCAGATGCCATGTTTATGCTTTTAAAAATCGAAAGTGTGCTTCCTTAAATTTACTTTGAAAATTAGGGTACACGGATTTTCGAAAAATGTCTGAGGGGTACGCCGACCGAAAAAGTTTGGGAACCACTGGTTTAAGCAGAGGGTTGGTCCAAGAAAGAAAAAAATTTTGCAGTGCAAGGGTTGTGGACAAATGGAACAGTTTGGACGAGGTGGGAGTGACAGTTGAAACAGTAAACGGCTATCTCGGAGAACTAGGTTATTGAATGCGGAGAGTTGCTTCAGTGGTTTTCACACAGCCTTGCTTAGCCTCCTAAACCACTTAAAATCACATTATATTATTATTATTATTATTATTATTATTATTATTATTATTATTATTATTATTATTATTATTCTGCAAATTCGGGCTTTGTTCTCTTCATTTCAACTTTTCCCAACTTACTAATCTCATAGCTCTAGTAGACTAAGTCTCGGCGTGACGTTAAGGGGCTGTCCATTAATTACGTCAACAATTTTGGGCAATTTTTGACCCCCTTCCTTCATGTTGACAACTGTCAACTTTCAGTGACCTCCCTATAATTATGTCAAAAACTTTTGACCTCCCCCCACAGTGACGGGTCCCCCTAAAAAGTTTAGAAGGTCATTATTTTTGCAGCGATGAGACCTTTTCCCCTTTCTTTTGTTCATCAAGTGTCATAATGTGGTGGCGATGACCTTTTTTTTAGCTTGCCAGGCTTTTTCCGTTGTAATAAATAGCATTCCATGAAATTTCATATTTTTTATCATTTGTAAAAAAATGAAATTGTTGACGTCAACTTCTCTTGACCCTTCTCCTCCCCTGTCAACAACTGTCAAACTTTTTCAAACCCTTCCCCCAAATTTGTTGACGTAATTAATGGACAGCCCCTAACGAGAAAATAGGTCTTCCTTAATATCATCAGCAGTCTTTTGGCCGATTGCATTGCCTTCCATGTCGATGAGTCCCAGAGGCGTAGCGACGGGGGTATATCGGTATATATACCCCCCAAAATCAGTCTACCTTAAAGTTTTGTATGTGATTTACATGTGGTTATAGGTGGTTTATGTGGTTTATGCGGTTTATAGTTAAGATTTATAACCACCCAAAATGTTTATACCCTCCCTAATCAATTTCCTGGCTACGCCCCTGTGACCAGTGGCGGCTCCACCGGGGGGCCAGAGGGGCCCGTGCCCCTTACTGAGATACTGGCCTCCCAGTGGCCCCCCTGTTGAGACCCTATACTATATATATACTATATATATACTATACTGTATATAACAATTTACCAAAAATATTTAAAAATTGCAAATTTGCCAAAATTGCCCAAAAATTGCTAAAATTGCAAACAAAATTGCAAAAAATTGCCTAAAATTTGCAAAAAATTGCCTAAAATTTGCACAAATTGCCTAAAATTTGCCTAAAATTTGGCAAAAATTTTTCTTGCCCTCAAGAAAAGTGTGAAATGACGCTACTGTACTTAATAGCCTACTACATACCTAACAACAAATGGTTGGCGCCCCCATGATTAGAAGTTGCCACCCCAACGGCCCCCACTTGCCAAATCCTGGAGCCGCCACTGCCTGTGACGATGACAGCAATGAGAAGCGGCAAGTTAACTTCATTCATGAGCAAATGCAGTTGATTGGAAAAACCAAACATAATAGCCATTGCTCTCCACAACTCGCAGTCCTAACCTATATGGTATTTACATCTAATTCTTCTACTTTTAGGACACTGAGAGAACAAGATTTTCTATGTCTGTCCTCCTTTTCGACTTTGAAAAAGATCACAAAGCGCCTAAATAAAAACACTTGGCAACTCAACCTGTTCAAAATTAACGACTTCTAAGCCAGCGTTTCCCAAACTGTGAGTCGCGACCTAAAAGTGGGTCGCAGGGCTCAGTCTTGTGGGTCGCGGGGTAGCGCGAAATTAAATTCAAAAGTGCAATCTTCTAACCAATGCCACAATGAAACAAACCTTGAAAGTTGCAAGTAGGCTTAGGTTTTAAGAAATTGATATGCCTTGCAATCCTCCGCACATGGCTTATATTAAAATGACTAGAAAGATGCTCGCTTCGCTCGCGGTGCAGGATAATACTAATACCCAATCATTGAATTCATGCTGAACAACGTTTCAATGATGTACATACGCCACCTAGCCAAGCTCTGCACCACGTAATAATTAGGCCTAAGTCAGAGGCGGCGCCAGACGTTTGAGAGTGGGGGGGGGGTTAGGGTTAACCCTAGGTTAGGGTTAGGGATGATAACCCTGAAATACCCCCCAATTGATAATCTTAGAAATAGCCCTGCTTTCTCCCATTCCCTCGCGTTAGACACTTCCCTTCCCGGCCGCGTCTAGCGCGGCCTCCCTTGGAACGGGGGTCCGGGGGTTTCTCCCCCGGAAAAATTTTTGAAATCGTAGATGCTCGTACGTGTGTTTTAGAGCATTTTGGACACAAAATCACAGGTCTGGTATCAATAGGTTCCATGTCTGCAATTTCTTATGCTTAAGTCAATTTCAAATTATTCTACTTCGATTATGTGCGTGTTAAGTCAAAAACTACTTGTCTTTGGCACATTCTAGTGTCAATGCTAGTAAGAGTAAGAGTCACGTGGCAGATGCTACTACTCAAGCAAATCTTGAAATCTTGTTTTAAATCGCTGCAAATCTATTCAGTGTCACAACTCACAAGTGGCAAAAGGCGACTAAAGTAGACAGCAGGCAACTAAATTGCTGATGAAAACTTCAAAACCACTGTTACTAGTTAAAAATCAGTAGGCTAGTTAAGCCATAGCAATTAACAGACATCCAATACTATCAATCATTGTTCAGTTATAGGTCTTGTACAATTGTTGGTTCGCCGACATTTGCGCGACCGACATTTGCGCGCCGACATTAGCGCGTATTTCGAGGAAGCTCGAATTGCGCCATAAATTATAATATATTATAATAATATATTATATATATAATATATTTAATAATATATCTAATATAATGTATAAGTCATCCGTGCTTTAGTAACTATAGTCTTATTACTAGTAATCTTGTTTGGCTTGATACTCAAACTAGTAGAACCGATCCTCACTCATCTCCCTACCCCCCCTCACCAAAAATTTCTCTGCAATTTTGCACGAATCTCACGGGTGGCCCGATGGCAAGTGGGGGTTCAAACCCCCAAACCCCCCGTGGCCCCGCCACTGGCCTAAGTACGTTCTCGTTTTCTTCTGGCTGCCAATGCTCTTGATGAATTTCCACCACGACTCGCCATTACTATTTATATTCAATTCGATTGCACAACGTTCGTGCCAATCTCTGCGCCACGTAATAATTAGGCCTATGTACGTTAAAATCACGCAAATGTGGCCATTTGTGACGCTGTACACGTATTTTTTGTGTACGTTAAAATGTACGTTAAAATTGCGCGACTCTCAAGCTACGAACAATTGTTACCAATAGCAACGTCGTCGCACGCCCAGCCCTCTGACGCTGCAATGACTCGACTAAACCGGTTCTACGAACAATTGTTACCAATAGCAACGTCGTCGCACGCCCACCCCGTTGACGCTGCAATGACTAAACCGTGCTAAACTACGAACAATTGTTACCAATAGCAACGTCGTCTTCGAACATCGCCCACCAACGCATCGCGACGTAAGGACTAAACCGTCTACCAATAGTCAACCAATGAGAACGCTTGAAGGTAACAGACATACAGAATAATGATTTTAATATTATAGATTGTTCTTTTATCAAACTTTTAGTTGACAATAAATTTATAGGGTCGCGGCATGTTACAAATCTGCTGTTCCAAACAAGTTTAGGGAACTATAGAGTATAGACCCTACACTCCTACAGTAGGTAAAGGTAAAGGTACAACCCATAGGCCATCGCGGGCCCGTCGGGAACCGAAGGGTTAGCGCCTTCAGTTTTATACGGCAACGGCTGAATGAGGGCGGATTGCCAGCCTTTCCCTCGCCGCCTTTCCTTCCACCGAGTTAACACCCGATGTACTCATTCACAGCTGAGTCGACTGGGGGCGCTTGGGGCAGAAACAACCGAAAAGTTTCTGCCGCGGCCGGGATTTGAACCACGGACCTCGGGATTGGCAGACCAGTGCGCTAACCACTGCTCCACCTGCGCACACTCCTACAGTACTTTTTAAAAATTCCGACCATTTTGCTCCGAAACTCCAGTAACAATAGGGAAACTCTGAAAAAGATATAGCGGTTAAGCGATACCTATTCACTTTTATTCATAAGATTTTTAAGACGCGTAACGAAGGTGTGCTCCTAGCAAAATTTAAAAAAAAAATAATTTTCAAGAAATTTGATTATCTATTTCTCTTCTTTCGTCTCATTTGACTAAAATATAAATAATTCTGCGGTAATATATTTGCCATATTTCCATTCGAATTGAATCAGAGCTTTTGTTTTGCCATTTATTCCAAACTCAGAAGATTCTCTTTTCAACTATCTTTCACCAGATGGTCTAATGCATCAATTTAAAAATATTATATGATATGATTGGGGTCGCGGCACGTTACAAAACCGCTGAAGTGGACCGCGGTTCAAAAATGTTTGTGAAACACTGCCTTAGACAGTTAGTTGTCCATTTCATCTAGTAATCCATAAAGGGACTCACCACTGGATGGTACCATTAAAGCCGAAGGGGAAGGGAAAGAATGAAGATTAGAAATACCGCCTTTGCACATAAAGTCCGAAACTAATAGGGCTAGCCTCAAGCGGGGGAGCTCCAGAGACGTAGCGAGGGTATCCGGCGCCCGAGGGCAAAAACTTACTGATGGCGCCGCATTCAACGTCTGAAAATTCTTGACGAGCAGAAAAGGTAGTCGTTTATTTTCCTTCGGCGCCCCATCAATGGGCGACAAAAAACCGCGAAGAGCAAAAAAGGGTCGTCACTTATTTATTTCACTACGAATTGTGTGATATATTAGTCGGGCTATCTGGTCACCACTTGGTCCACTGGTTGATACCGGCCGTCAGTGTTGGCCTTTGGAATACACGTCGATAAGGGGCAGAGACCGGAAAGCGTTCGAGCTGGATCAGTTTCTGCAGCGCATCCAGGAGTCGGAGCCCTGCCGACCGGTCGACCCCTCTGAGTCAGCATCC
Organism: Metaphire vulgaris; assembly: GCA_018105865.1. NCBI lineage: Eukaryota > Metazoa > Annelida > Clitellata > Crassiclitellata > Megascolecidae > Metaphire > Metaphire vulgaris. The sequence continues at coordinate 11,582,025 of CM030842.1, read as the reverse complement.
GACCTGGCCGTCGGGTTCCAGTCGGTGATCACAGCCACCTTGGACGACCTGGCACCCATGAAAGTCAGGTCGGTCCGATTGCGGCCCGGCCGCCCTTTCTACGACGCCGACTGCAGGCTTGCCCGTCGCACCGCGCGTCGTCTTGAACGCCGCTATCGAGCGATGAAGAGCAGGGGGTCCTGCCACGAACCTGAAGCACTAAGCGCCTGGCGTACGGCTCTAGGAGAGAGTCGTAGCATGGTTAGGCGGAAAGGCGGACAGTTCTGGAGGAAGGCATTTGCGATCGACAGAGCACGACCAAAGGAAGATGTGGAGGCAGCTCCAGGATCTACAGGGTGGACATACCCGGGATCCAAAACCGAAGCTCGCTTTCTCGGCTGAAGACTTCCACAACTACATCGACGACAAGATCAATACCATACGTGAGAAGACGTCTGCTGCAGGGCCGGCCACATATGAGTCCTACCAAGGGCCACTGTTCGAGGCGTTCTCCGCCCCGACGTGTGCAGGGGCGGAGGCCTGCGTGCGAGCGGCTCACAACAAGCAGTGTCAATCGGACCCGCTCCTCACCTGGCTGCTGAAGGAGTCCATCGGGACCCTGGCGCCGTATCTGACAAGCCTAATGACAGCCTCGCTGACTAGCGGTGTCTTCCCGTCGTCCTGGAAGTCGGCTCTCGTCTCACCGCGGCTGAAGCGGACCGGACTGGACCCTACGACCGTCGCAAGTTATCGACCCGTCTCCAATCTTCCCCTTCTCTCCAAGATATTGGAGAGGCTAGCAAACAAGCAACTGGTCACGTTCCTGAATGGCCTGATGCCTAAGGACAATACGGGAGCGGGTCGTCTTCAAGCGATGGCTGCTAACTTACCGAGCGCTACACGACCCTACTTGCCCGGACTACATCGCCTTCCTCCTACAGCGCACCACGACGCTGGAACGACGTCGGCTGCTCAGATCTGGCAGTCGAGTCAAACTGCTTGTGCCTCCCCCGTCTATAACGGTCAAGATCGGAGAAAGGTCGATCACACAGGGAAATCCAGAACTGTGGAACTCACCTTCGGACTATGTCACAAACTCTGATTTTTTGTAATCTTAAGACTCACCTATTCACCATCGGGTATACGTAGTTTTGTAAAGCGCTTTTGTCTTTGACCATTTTGCCATGCTTACTGCGCTATAGAAATCGTCTAGCTAATAATAATAATAATAATAATAATAATAATAATAATAATAATAATAATAATAATAATTTACATTTTGCTGTTTTTTTGTGATCGCCTACACTAACCCAAAACCCGATTATGGCGTCCCCTCCACCTCGGGGCCCGGAGGCCACTGCCCCCTTAGCTACTCCTCTGGGGAGGCCTGTTGTCGCCGGAACTGAGCGCACCATTACTGCCCATTAATTAATAGGGCCTAAATGTGATTTTTATCGACAACTGAAACCAAGTAATCGTGTCATATGCTCGATCCACGCGCAGAATGGCCGTTAACAATGCAGTTAATGTATGTCTGTTGTTCTTTAAATAAATCGGGCGATGACGGACACTAGAGAACAGACGTCGTCAGAGGGCGGTGGAGAGAAAGAGAGAGAGAGAGAGAGAGAGAGAGAGAGAGAGAGAGAGAGAGAGAGAGAGAGAGAGAGAGAGAGAGAGAGAGAGACAGAGACAGAGACAGAGAGACAGAGAGACAGAGAGACAGAGACAGAGACAGAGACAGACAGAGAGAGACAGACAGACAGAGACAGATAGACAGACAAACAGACAGAGAGAGACAGAGAGACAGAGAGACAGAGAGACAAACAGACAGAGAGAGACAGAGAGACAGAGAGACAGAGAGACAGCGAGATCGTCATCAGAGAGCAGTCGTTGAACCGAGCGAGAGATCAATCAACAGACTTCTATGGCGCCACTATCATAATGCCCAGGACATCGTTCGATGTAGACAGCGTGGAAGAGGGAAAATGACGAAAGCGTTCTAGTGACGTCCGACGTCCAGACGCGTAGTGATGGAGGGCAGGCGGGGTATATACCCCTGGGCGCCGAGGTGAGAAGGCGCCAAAATCGGGTTTTTGCGATAAGTTAAACAGTTAAACACATAATAAATAAGAAGAAAGAAGTGCAGCGACCTTTTTTTGCTCGTCAGGAGTATAAGGAGAGGGGAAGAGGGGTGCCGTAGAGAGTTGATGGGCGCCGACAGAACGATGTGATGACCTTTTTGTGCTCGTCAGCAGTGTTTGGGGCGCCGACGGTACACTTTGCCCTCGGGCGCCGGATACCCTCGCTACGTCTCTGGTCCGATCCTATCAGAAGAACAAGTATTGTTCACTTTAAACAATTCAATCGACTTAACCACCCACAACTCACATTCTGCGTCTGACGTCAGCTCCAAACACAGAGGACAGCGCCAAACAACACATGACGCTGTACTCTAAATACTGGCCTCGTATTTTTTGCAACTGCAAACAATCCATAATTACTCTTTCAGTGCATTGTCAGATCGATCAAGAGAAAGACTTTAAGATAGATAGACAACCGGACAGATAAAAGCACAAACTGATAAACAAATCTATATTTACTATTGGTATGTATATATATATATATACTGTATATATTATATATATATACACAGAGATGTCCACGGGTCCATTTTTTAGAACCCAATCCAACCAATCAAATCTCCAACCCAACCCATGCCGGCAATACGGTTACCTGACCCAACCCAACCCACCGTAACACATTACAATTTCTTAGACCATAATTTATTTTCTGACCCACCCTCCATAACTATGGAAAAGTCTGACCCAACCCAATCCATGGGTTGACCCAACCCACGGACATCTCTGTATATATATATATATATATATATATATATACAGTGGCGTTTCCAAGAGTTCTTGGTGAGGGGATGAAATGAATTCATAAGAAGTTGGTAGGGGGATGAAAAGATAAGGAAAAATCAAAACCTTTTACCGAAAAAGGCTGACAAAAGGGAAATGTTCCCTTCTTTTACTACACTTTTACCCCAAAAATAGGTTGACAAGCAGAAAAAGGTCATCCGCAGTTTTTCCCCGTTGTTTTCTTATAGACACAAATAGATTTCACAAGCGAAAAAAGTCCGGCGGTGGAGGGTGCATCCCCACTCATCCCCCACGTGAAACCGATACTATATATATATACATATATTGCCTTGAGACAAAATGCAGTACCTTCATGAGAAGAGCCGAATTTCCATAAGTCCTTATTTTAGTTTTGCTTTTTGGCTGACCAGATACATGATCAGGAATGTCGGTCCGATCGTCAGCAAGAGCAGCAAAATCGTAGACGACAACCGGTTCGGGATTGAGGAGGCGGAATATTTTACGGGCAATGCCAACGAGCAGATCAGTTAGCGCCACATCAACTCCACCCACATTATCGCCGATTATCACGATATTACCGATCATATCTTCGCCAACGCTGAGACTAGCGCCGATGACACCGATGTGACCAAAACCAGTGAGGATGAAAATCGTAAGGAACCAAACGACGATCATCTTCGTTGAAGTATTCAAAAGGTCTGCTTTGACAATTAATTCATTCTCTTCAACTGTCTTGCAATGTAGAAATGCTGAACAGAATTTGCAAATTTAGGACTATATCCGTACGAGAGATCAGTAAAATTAAAGATATATGACCTCTTGATCAAATTCATATAATATTACATTATTAAATACCACGTACTGTCTGCAGGCAAATCACATGACCTCTCTTTTAAACAGAATTCTAATGACAGATGTTAATGATCTGATGCTATCATCTGGAAAACAGAAATTATCGCCTTAAAGGCAATACAAAGGTATGTTAAACCATTTTTTATTATTGAGACGCAGTAAATATACAAGTTTTACAGCGACTAAACTGCCTGCAGGCCTGCAGGCGTTTGTTGGTATTTTACTTCTAGTGGCGTAGCCAGGAATTTGATTGGGGGATAAATATTTGTTGTGAGGGGAGGGGTATAAATCTTAACTATAAACCACATAAACCATATAAACCACATATAACCACATATAAATCACATAAGAAACTTTAAGGTAGACTGAGTTTGCAAGGGGGTATATATACCGATATACCCCCTCGTCGCTATGCCCTGTTTACTTCTATCTCTATGAACATTAAAACTGAATTCGTCAATGGAAAAATGTCGAAGCAGCTCCTTTGACGAAGAGGAGACATAAAATCTGCCAAATTGCTACACCGTGGAACATATTTCACGCATCACCGGATCTGGTCTCGGACTTTTGTTCAATTTATCTGATCAAACAACATTCAGATCAAACGTCGTCGAATTTAAAATAGGATTTGGTTTTGAAATGTTTATATAGTGCATTAATTCTAAGAGCTATTTTCAACGTTTAACATGAAGTAAGTGTCAGGGATATTTCTAGGATTGTGAATTTGGGGGAGAGGGGTGTCGACCTCAAATTAGGGAGTGTTCGGAGATAATTAGTATGCATTTTGTATGCATACCATCGTCACATTACCAAATTTTGGTAGGTGTCGACCTCAAATTTGGAGGGGGAGTATTAGGGGGAGGTGTACAAATATCCCTGAGCAATAAGTATAGTAATATGTTACTACTTCTCTCCAATTAATTACAAGCATTGAGATATCGTAGTTGATAGCTGAATATCTTAAGGGATAAATGAATAGTTTTACTGGACAACTCGCCGACAAGATGATTCGCCAACAGCGCTGTAGCTTTCTCGTCCATACGGCGAGTCCAAAGCTCGACTCCAGGGTTATTTCTAGGATTAACCTATCAATTTGGGGAGGAGGTGTCGGCAAATTCTGGGTCCCCTGTCAAAAAGTCTGACGATAAAAAGGTCATCCCATAGCTGAGATTGGGGAGGGGGGCGTTGGAAGGGTGTCGGTCTCAAATTTGGGGAGTGTTGGGGGGTGTTAGGGGGTGTAAAAATATCCCTGCCCGACGCTGAATAAGAGCAGGGAACATAAACATTCTTCCTATCAGTGGAACGGAGCAGGCGATGTGCAGTGGAAGAGGGCGATTTGAAAAGCTCAGTAATGTAAGACGGAGCCTGACCTGGAAATGCTACAAAAACAATAATTACTTGTTTGAATTTAATACGGCGGGACATTAAGGATAATAGAGTTATTAAATTCTGCCGTTTTACATGTCTCTCTGCACACGTAGTCCTATTTAGTAGACATTAAACCTATAAACTTTCATAAATTTCGTAATTCATAATTTTGTTTGAACTGTATTCCATATTAATATTAATATAATGGTAATCGCATGGGATGGGGCAGGCATAAATTGTCATGGGAGTTGATGGGACAGGAAAATACGTCCCATGGACAAGTCTGGTAAAGCCTCGCAAGCCATTTAAAGTCACACTATATTTGATAGTTTTACGCAGCAGTAGTAACAAATCATAAATGTCGCAAATGGCAACGATGCAAGCAAATCTATTTAGAAGCTAAAATGCCCGCAACCGTATTGTCAACGTTCTCATGCAGGACAACTCTTACAGATGCGTCAGCCACAAACATTGAAACCCGTTTCATTCATTTCTATCAAAGTAACGACTACTGTTTTAACGAACGTATTTCTCTCGCATCTGAGTCCAGTGCTTCGATAGTGCTTCCATTCAGTAAAATCTGAGCTATGCCTTACGCGGCCTTCAAAATGGGTCTGATCCTAATGTACAGAAATTGCGCATCTCCGGCAGTGGCGCAGCCAGTGTTTCGGACTAGGGGTGGGGCACATCGACATTTTTGGGTAACAAAAGTTTCCAGACGAGCAAAATAATCGTCACCATTTGCATTTTCTCTTCGAACATGCTGCACCCCCGCCCCAATTTCTCGACGATTTTGCGCAAATCCCAAGACCGGAGTCCCAGTCAAAGTAGGGGACCCGGCTCCCCGTGCTCCACACCCCCTCCCCCTGTGTCTACGCCAATGATCTCGGGCATTCACGTGTCCATGCACCGGCCAGGAGTGTACAATGGCATGGTCTGCCTTAGTTTGAACTTTCAAAGACTAACTCTAGTGCAATGAAATCAGGGCGCTACATAAATCGAACTCTTATACACTTATGGCGGTCGAGTTAAGATATTCACGCGCAGCATGTGAAATCGTTCGTTCTCTCGGCCCTTTTCACACACTCGCTCACAGTGTGGAATTCATCGCAACGCCGCTATATGACCAAGAACGCCACGCCAAATCAGTGCTATTAATAGCCCATCGAAGGGTCATTGATTCGTCGCACGATGTCGTCTGTTTAGTGAAGAATTGTATGCAGAGTTAAAACTTCTAGCAACGCCGTCGAAGACGACAGACAGCAGCGAGCGAGCGACGCACAGGTTGGAAGCGACGACATCTACTGCTACGTTCAGTGCTCAAAGATGATGAATCCGGAAAAGGTGGTGTACATGAATCCGTGGAGGTAGGATGCTCGCGTCAGCAGCAGCAGCCACACCTGGTCTCCGCGGTCGAGACTGAGCACGGCGATGTTCGACGACGTTGCCCAGTAGGGGATGCTCTCCGCCCAGACGGTGGCCACCATCTCTCCGTTCTTCAGGATCATCACGGCAGCCTACGGTTCATGGCAAACAATCTTATCATCATCATCATCATCATCGTCATCATCATCATCATCATCATCACCATCATCATCATCATCGTCGTCGTCGTCGTCGTCATCATCAGAAAACTGAAAACAGAAACGGCCTTTCTGCGGATCGTCAATGACTTGATTGAATCAATGGCCAGGGGCCGGGTGGCTCTCATCTGCCTCATCGACCTTTCGGCCGCCTTTGACACCGTCGACCACGGGATCCTTGTCGAACGACTTGAGCGTTCCTGTGGGCTTAAGGGGGGGGCGGCCCTTGCGTGGATACGCAACTTCCTGGCTGACAGATCTCAGACTGTCAGTTGGATGGGGTCGACGTCGGTTCCTGGTCGGGTCGATTGCGGTGTTCCGCAAGGCTCGGTCCTCGGACCGCTACTATTTGTCTTGTGAAACTGCTGACATCAGCAGGATCATATTGAATCATTCGGAGTTTCAATGCACGCCTACGCTGACGATGTGCAGGCTTATTCATCCTGCCAACCGTCCGACGCCGGTAATCTTCGAACTCGGGTCGAGGCCTGCATTGCGGCTGTTCGGGCCTGGACTGATCGGAACCGACTATCACTGAATCCGGCCAAGACCGAGTTCCTGTGGATGACCACACCGCGCAGGCAGCACCTCATCCACCGTTCCGAATTCCACGTCGACGGTGCGGTCGTCGCCCCCAGTAGACAACTGCGTCTACTTGGGGTTCTTCTCGATGAGACACTTACGTTCGGCGGACATTTGAACAACACCATCCGTTCCTGTTACTATCACCTGCGCCGGATAAGAGAGGTCCGTCGCTACTTGCCTACTTCGGCAGCGATAGACTCGGTTCGCGCATTAGTCGTCTCTCGGGTGGATTATTGTAACAGTGTGCTCTATGGACTACCGGTCGGTCAGCTTTATCGACTGCAGTCGGTCCTGAATGTCTCGGCCCGTTTGGTGTTCGGTGCCAGATGGAGCAGCCATGTAACGCCATTCCTGAGAGATCGCTTGCACTGGTTGCGGGTCCCCGAGCGTGTGGAGTTCAAGCGCCACTGGCTCACGTTCCGTGCGCTGAACGACCCCCACTGCCCTGCGTATCTGTCAGAACTAATCAGCCGATCGACGACAGTACCACGTCGCTCCCTACTCCGTCCGTCCGGCGCCAACAATCATCTCGTCGTCCTCCCCCCTCCGCTCAAGACAGCGGGGCTAGGGGACCGGTCCTTTCGGCGTGGTAACCCGGCGTCGTGGAACCTGCTCCCGATGGCTGTGACAACCGAGACCTCTCCGGATCGGTTCCTACAACATCTCAAGACGCATAGTTACAGTTAAGGTTATTGTCATTTTTCAGTTACAGTTACAGTTTCAGTTACAGTTATTTATTTTTCAGTTATTTTCAGTTAATCGCCAGTGAACACATTAATGAAATTTCGACGTCTTTTCTTAACACACAATCACCCTGCTCTCTCCAATTGATTGAAAAATCTACTGATATGTAAATATTTTCATATCGCTACAACATTGCAAATATCCACATCTCTCGGAAAAAACAGAAATAGTAGCCTACGCAACTATATATACAATTATTTTTAAGTTATTTTACCTATTTCAGTTATTTATTTTTCAGTTACAGTTCCAGTTATTGACATTTTTAGTTACAGTTTCAGTTACAGTTAACTGATTTGTTATTTTTCAGTTAACTGATATTTCAGTTGCAGTTAAAGTTAACTGAAACCAGGGCGTTTTGTGCCGGAGCGAGGCGGAGCGGCGTTCCGGAAAATCCGAAGACTGGTTTTGTGCAAAATTAAATTATTAAATAGAAAATTGTACATTGTTGTATTGTATTGATTATAATCATATTATATATATATATATATATATATATATATATATATATATATATATAGCTACGTGACTACGTCTTGTTGACAAGTGACCTCCGTCTGTTGCGCTCCGGAAAATATCTCTTTACAAAAAAGCCCTGACTGAAACAACACTGATAATAATAATAATGACGACGACGGCGATGATGTTTATGACAAAGTGCAATGACCCGATGGCTATTTCTTCTTTGCCAGTAAATACTTTGTCGCTTGAGTTTCGTTTTATGAACAGAATTTACAGAAAATCAAATCTGTTCTGCATTTTGCGTTCTATTCTGCATAAATTGCCTCTAAGTGCAGTAAGAACGACCTAACGGTTAAGCGGAATTTCTCATATGTATAAATGGAAGGCCATGCTTAAAAAAGGTTTCTTGTTGAGCAAACGAGAATCGCCAAACATTGGCCTTGCAAAGCATCATTTGATTAGATTATTCTGTTGTTTTAAACGTCTGCTATTACGATCGACGAATATGAATGACGAACTTGTCTTATATTCGATCAGAATTACAACATCGTTTGATTATTTGAATTTTGTTTTACAAAGCAGGCGCTGTTCATATTCGCCAGATGGCGACACAATCAATCAATCATAAATCAATAATGGCTATTTATATTGCGCCTGTATGAATCTTCTTTCTTCTTTCAGGTGCCATGCATTGCTGCGTCGGCGGCCATGGACTTCCACTTTTCTCGATCTCTAGTGTTCCTCAGGAGTTCGATGTTATTTCCTATCCCCATTTCCTCTCTCTTTCTGTCTGTATATTTTGATCTTTGTTTTCCTCTTGATCTTTTACCCTCCACCATGCCTGTCACTGCCAAGTTTTCTAATCCTTCTTTTCTCATCACGTGCCCGAAAAATTTCATCTGTCTTAACTTGATGGTAGTCATCAGTGTTCGTCTCTCTTCCATCATCTGTAGTATTTCTTCGTTAGTTCTCTTGTCTGTCCATGGGACCTTTAGCATCCTCCTATAAAACCACATTTCTGCCGCTTCCAGTTTCTTTTTAATCTGTTTTGATATGTTCCACGTCTCAGATCCATATAACAAAACTGACCATACATAGCATCTAAGCACTCTGAGCCTTGTTTCTTTTAATATTTTCTTGTTCGTTAATACTTGTTTCATTTCCATGAATGCAGATTTTGCCATACCTATTCTTGTTATTATGTCTTTATCACTTCTTCCATCACTTGTAATAATGCTTCCCAAATATTTGAAATAAGTTACTTGTTCTATTTCTCTTCCATTTAATAAAATCTTGCATTTCGGCACTTCTTTTTGTTTTGTGATTACCATAGTGAAGGTCTTCTTTATGTTTATTTTTAGTCCTTTTCTCTCACTTTCCTCTGCTAGTTTGTCCACCAGTTCCTGTAGCTCTCTTTCCGAGTACGCTAACAGTGTTGTATCATCCGCAAATCTTATGTTATTGATATTTTTTCCTCCTATCCTTATACCTTCCATCTCCTTGATCATTTCGAATATCTCCTCCCCACACAAGTTGAAAAAATCTGGCGATAGTCCGCACCCTTGTCTCAATCCCTTTAAGCACCCTTGTCTCAATCCCTTTAAGATCCTTATCTTTTTCCCTATTTCCCCATTTAGTCTAATAGCTGCTTCTTGTTTCCAGTATAGATCCGCTATTAATCTTTTGTCTTTTCCGTCGATTCCTGCTTTATTCAGGCTTTCAAATAGGTCTTCATGTTTGATGTTGTCGAAAGCCTTCTCATAATCAATGAAGCATAAGTAAAGGTCTCTCTGCTTTTCGATACATCTTTCACTCAGCATTCTTAGAACAAAGATTGTATGAATAACGTTTCCAATCAATCACTCACTCACTCAATCACTCAATCAATCAATCAGTTAATCAATCAATCAATCAATCGATCAATCAATCAATCAACTTCTATGGCGCCACTATCATAATGCCCAGGACATCAGGCGATGGCGTACCAAATCCAAATAGACTTAGAGCCAGGTCAATACGGAAGATCAGTCAGATCAGCGGAAGGAGCAATCTAAGGGGGATAAGCCAAATCAAACAGGCGTGTTTAAAGACCGGTTTTGAAAGATGATAAAGCGTTAGTTAAGCCCTATACGAAGTGATATTGGCAATGAATTCTAAGCGCACTACAGCGCCAGTGGCAATGATGCGCAAAAGGCAACCAAAAAATGCGGCCCTCCGCATGCTGACCAAAATTTATTATGGCCCGCTTGTATAAAAAAGTTGCCCTCCCCTGATTTAGACCATTGGAAGAAATTAAATCGACAGTTGAAAAAACTTCTTCTCTAACGCTAATATGAAACCAAGAAAGCCTTCGCAGCCTCTTTCAACTGAAATCCTAAAACGTCCGCGGTCACAAAAAATCGCCTGCGGTCCACTAGTGGCCCGCGGGCCACGGGTTGTGCACCCTTGATGTAAATGCTATATATGTTTATATATATATAATTATATATATACTGTATATATAATATGCAAGTATGTGTTATATATAAAGTTAAATATAAATATTAAATAGTATAAATAATTAAAAAAATAAATATTATAAATATTATACTGATTTGGGGGGGGGGGTATATACCGATATACGCCCGTCGCTGCGCCCATGATGACGACGACGATGATGATGAAGATGTTGATGATGATGATGATGATGATGTTGATGATGATGTTGATAATGATGAAGATGATGATGATGATGATGATGATGATGTTGTTGTTGATGATGATGATGATGAATGCTTTGGTCAAAGGTCACGCCACCCGCGGATGAGATACCTTTCTCGCTTCACCGACAAATTCGCGCCGACAAAATATAGCCGACAACAGAGCGCCGACAAATTAGCGTCGACAAAATAGCGTCGAACCGATAGAGAACGCAACTTTAACTTTAGCAGGTTTTTTCAAATGATTGACTACCATATCAGATTAAGTATAGTATTGTGGCGTATTATTCCGTTCAAACTCGTTGTTTTCTAGTATAACCTGCTAATACATTCGACATGCCAACATGTTTTAAAGACGGTACTGAATATCCTTGACATCTCATTGCCGAGTATTATCTTTCCTTTATTTACTAGTGTGGATTTTTCATATCACGCGATTACGTCGGCGATATTTTGTCGGGATTTGTTGAACTATTTTGTCGGCGCTGTTTTGTCGGCACGATTTTGTCGGCGTTATTTTGCCGGGATCTGTGGAACTTTTGTCGGCGATATTTTGTCCTGCGCTGTTTTGACTGGACAACGCCTTTCTCGCAGACAATTAAGGGCCGATAAATTTGTCTAAAGTGATTGCAGTGGCTGAGGTCAGATTAGAAACCGCTGCCCTTCGGTCGCATGACAAGAATCCTCCCCAAAATTACTTCTCATAGCAAAATGTCTACTTTTTTGCGAAAAGAAATAATTTCCCTTGCTTCGCCCATGGTCGTATAAGGATACCGTGGTGACTATAAAGGCAATTATACATTGGAATCGAACCTTCTGCTTGCCCTGAGCGGAGACGATGACGTTGAACTGGTAGACTCCGTTGACTGGAGCAGTGAAACGTCCTGTCAACGGACTGTATCCGGATCCGACGTTCGTGATCACTCGATCGAAGATTATGTCCGTGTGCTCCGTCACCGGACCAAAGTTCACGGTAAGTCCGGCGAAAAACGCAACCCTTTTCTGAGATGGAGCAGGAAGACCTACAATAATAGCGATGATGACGACGATGACGATGACGACGACGACGATGATGATGATGATGAAGACAATGATAACGATTATGATAATGATGATGATGATGATGATGATGATGATGATGATGGTTTTTCAGCCTACAAACGTATATAATTATCATGCAACAAGATCGGAATTCAACAAGGCTCGGTGGCGACTCCAGGATTTGGCAAGTGGGGGGCGTTGGGGTGGCATCTTCCAAGCAGGGGGCAAGACTAACCATTTGTTGATAGGTATGTGGTAGTAAGTATAGGGTCCCAAAAGGGGGGCCACTGGGGCCCAGGCATTCAAAATTGGGGGGTGGGGCACGAAAGTTATATTGCAGATGACGAGCCTGGAGCGCCGTGGTATCCCGGCAGCCCGTCATGGCCGCGATCGCCCTTTTCTCCCGGGTGTCCCGGGAGACCCCGCGGTCCTCTGATCGGCAACTTGACGGGCGTCGAGAGGTTGCCTTCGTCGCCTCCTCCTCCTCTGCAGCTGATCTCCAGTTCGCAGACACCGCCGCCGTCGTATGCCTCGCGGTCCCTCGCCCGCTGACCGCCGCCGTGGTGGCGTCCTCTCGTCTTTTCGCGGATCGCCTGAGGCGACGACTGAGAGACGGCGAGGACGGCGAAGAGGCCGAGGAGAAGCACGAGGGACGCCGTCGACCGATCCATCACGCTGACTGGCAAGAAGGAGCGGTTGTCTTGTGTTGTACGCAGAACGTTTCCTGTTGAGAGACGGTTTCAGTATTTGAAGTGGCTGGAAAGACTAGAGTGCTCTTGGCTGGCTCTTAAAATCGCCACGATATAGCTCGGTCATTGCGAAACGGCGCTTGAACGCTGAAGAAGTCAAAATGTCAATCAATCTATAGTCAATAAATAGCCTATTAAGTATTAATTATTAATTATTAATTATCATTAATTATTATTAATTAATTAGCACTCTACACAAACAAAGAGAGCAAAAGAGGAAGACCCAGGAAAAAGTGGTTACATAACATCAAAGAAGACCTCGAAAGATATCAGACAACAATAATTATAGATGGAACGAGACTAACAACGGAAAAAGATAAATGGAAAAGTTTTGTGTCTAGCTATTGCCGTTAAAGAGCTGGCAGAAAGCAACTATGATGATGAATTAATTAGGCATACAAGAGTATCCAGAACAATCTCTATGGTCTCTGATCTATGCCCACCAGCAAGAAATCTGCTTCTGTCATTGGCGTCTATTAATAGACGACAATGGTTTCTATGGTTTCTGTCCACCAGTGGGCGGAGCAACCGGACTTTGTTGGTAAACACTGGATACCCCTATAGTGTCATTTTGTCGTACTACATACTCGGAAATTATTACGATTAATGCTTACTGTAAGCCTAGACACTTTTAAAGAATCCCTTCTCTATTATAATAAACGTATGCGAACAACTTTCGATGCAATTAAGACCCGAGTCAAAACAATGACACGCAAACCAGTATTAATGGATAGGCCTAATACTTTGGCGCCGACGGAAGTACGCGAGAGATACAGGGACGTAGCCAGGAATTTCATTTGGGGGTATAGATATTGGGGGAGGGGGGTAAAAATGTTAACTATATAAACCACATAAACCATATAAATCACATATAACCACATAGAAAATTTTAAGGTAAACTGATTTTGGGTGGTATATATACCGATATACCCCCGTCACTACGGCCCTGGAGAGATAATAAGCCTACGTACGGTCACTTGCACTGTGGAAACAGATACGGACGAAATACTGTAAGTCAAGAAAGTAGAGGAAAATGGATGTTTCGTCAACACGAGCAGGTGCAGGTAATGAAACTCGATGAGACACATCATGTATTTGAAGTACATGACTGTAATGACGACCGTCTAATGGACGTACCTTCCTGATATACCAAAAGGCATGGGCGTGCCAAGGAGTGGTGGATGCCCGAGGCCAAAGTAATTTGGATGCCCTGCCACCTCGGTGTTAGGTGTTAACGAGGGGGCAAAACAGGTCCAGGAGACAATTTCGATACCCCAAAGACAGGTATAATCAGGGCCGGATTAAGGTCCCAGTGGGCCTGGGGCTGAGAAAAAGGCAGTCGCCTATACTGAAAATCTCTGACAAGCAAAAAAAACGTTATCTCGAAAATCGGTGGGCCTATTTTCATGATGGGCCGGGGGGCTACAGCCCTCTCAGCCCCGCCTTAATATGGCCCTGGGTATAATACCGATATAGTGCGGTGATTGCAGGTTTTAGTTCTGTTGTGGTTCCGTTACTTTCTGCTAAAGTTAACAGTTGATTAATTAATTAACTAACTAATTACTTCTGCCAATTAATTGCATTAAACTTATGGCATGCCAGTTTCCGCAAATGCTAAGTTATTTGATTTCTTGAATGCTTTTCTTAGAAATAAATTTTATATCGCGAATAACAGCACATTTGAAAGTTTTGGCAAGTTCCATAGCCCAAGTATTCGACTTCAATAATACTAGAATTGTCTTCGCGGCCCTAGACACCGCTAAGCTGATGGCATTCACCAAGTCTTCTAGTCGGACGGGACAGGGGGGTTGCCTTATGGGGGACGCCTTGATGGCGTCTTCGTACTCTCGAGTCCAGATTACGTCAGTGACCGACTAGTTTACTACCTTGCTTAGTTTATCTCTAAAATCTGCTAATATACTCAATCTTATGTCTCGAATTATAAGTGTAGGAGGCGAAAGATTTAGACCTCCCCAGGCTTGGACTGGGCCACCGGGATACCGGGAGATTCCCGGTGGGCCGCCGAACGCCAAGATATTAATTAAGAAAATGTATTTGAAATATTTTTCATCTTTCAGGAGATTAGAGATAGGCTACTTTAAATCTACAAATAATGTAGGTCTATGCGGGTTTACAAAAGTCTGACAAGCAAAAAGGTCATTGCCGCTTTTTTGCACTTGATTTACTCCTCCAACGTCGTGAAAAATAGTCTGACACAAGCAAAAAAGGTCATCTCCAGTTTTCACAGGCTATAATTAGGCCTATGAGCATTTTATTTTCTGTTTACTTCGTGTTCTTTGTGCAGCTATTTCACCTGTAATGTATACGCGAATTGCATGCATGAACAAATTACAAATATTTATGCATGCATATGTACATAAATGCGTACAATTCTAATTCCTGTGGTTGTCATTACGCGTTCATATTTATATTTGATCAATTTATTATAGAAAGTTAGAAACGGGCTTATATCTGCCATAGGCCCATAGCATTTTGCGCTTTGCTATTTCGTCACGTCTTTTGGAGCACCTAGCGGTAAAGCGAATTTCTCATATGTATGTTCCAATTTTGCATTTTAAAAAGGTGTGAAATTGACGAAATGCAAATCACTGATTTTAAAGCTTCTAGATTGATAAAATTTTAAAGTTAAATTCTTTTAACAAAACCGAAATTAACTAATCCTATTTAGATTCCAGTGATTCAATTCAGTGCTTAATAATTTCTCAGGCAATTTATATTTATATACTTTACATTGGCGTTACAAGGTTTGCTCGGCATTCGATAGGTGGCGCAGCAATGAACGCCTGTTCAGTCGAATAGTCTGGCACAAGCAAAGAGGTCACATCCAGTTTCCAAACTTCCTAGGAGCAGTGGCGGTTCCACAGGAGGCCCGTGCCCCCCCCTATTGAGTGCCTGCCTCTCATCAGTGGCCCTCCTGTTGGGACCCTATACTTAATACTACATACCTAACAACAAATGGTTGGCCCCATGATTACAAGTTGCCACTCCAACGCCCCCTTGCCAAATCCTGGAGCCGCCACTTCCTAAGAGCCCGTGACTACTCAGCCCAGGGGCCAGGAATTTCCCTCGACGGCCCTGTTGTTGGCAACTGGCCTCTCATATTGTAGGCTACTTGCCCGAGGTCCCCCCACCTTTGTAAGAAAATGCCAAAATTTCCCGGGCTGGTTTACCAGGCCAGTCCAACAGTGGCGTAACGTGGGGGGGGGGGCACTTTGTTGACTGCCCCCGGGCCCCGGGCGGGGGGGGGTGCCCCAAAGAGGGGTCTAAGCTAGGGTTAGGTTAGGGTTAACCCTAACTTCTTAACCCTAACAACCCTAACCCTAGAAATGAACGTGCTGACGACCTTTTTTTGCTCGTCAGCTCGAAACTTTGGGGCCCCCGTGGCAAAGATGCCCCCCAGGCCCCAAAAGTCACGCTACGCCACTGCAGTCCAACCCATGGAGCTGATAGAAAGCAGCGGTAACGATAAACTTCAAATTATTTATTTTTTTACAAAGAAATAGAATTACCGTAGTTGCTTTAATAAACTCCAGTATTGCCAAGATCCTGTATTTAAACTGTAATACGGAGTATTTACCTTAGATAACTTAAATGTAAGGGTAACAGAGAGACAGAACTTGAGGGGCTTAGTTCCAATCAGTAAGACTAATGTTGGAAACTAGACCGATTCCTATAACTGTTGCAATACATAAAGTTTAGTTAAGTTTTTAAGTTTATTTAACTAATTAAATTAATTAAACTAATGTCTTTCAGAGAAATGTTGCCAGCTAATGTTTACCTACTGGCAGTGGCGGTTCCACGTGCGCGATGAGTGGAGATGCATCCCCCCATCGGACTTTCGGAGTTACTTATTTTTGCTTGTGAAAACCTATTTTTGGGTCAAAGTCTCGTCAAACTAACTGGGGATGACCTTTTTTGCTTGTCAGCCTATTTTTTCGGTAAAAGCGTAGTAAAATTAGGGATAAAATTTCATTTTCAGCTTTTTCGGCAAAGTTTATTGATTTTTTTTCACTTATTTTCACCTCCCCCTCACCAACTGTCTATGAATTCATTCATCCTCCCAGCCAAGAAATCCTGGAACCGCCACTGCCTACTGGTGATCGCCACAAACGTTTTCGAGGATTTTCTTTCTTAATCTCACTCGGTAATCCTTCACCTTCTTTCTCTTTTTTTCTGTTGCCACATATCTATGCTCAGACTTCATATTATGGCCATTTTCTTAAATGTGAAATCCTCCTGTATTCATGTCTGAATTTCTTTCCATTGACGGACGTTTTCTTATTCGTGACTTGCTTTGCTTCTTTTAAACTCCTTAATTTGGTTTCGAAGTATACCCTTCAAATGCTAATTAGGGAGTGAAAGATGGCAGAGTGGGCTATGCGCGCTGGAGCGCAGGCTGACGGAGGGAGGTTCAAGCCCCGTTAGCGCCCCTATTGACTTTCACACAGGCAGTGGCGCCGCCACAGGGGAGTGCCCGGGGGGCCGTGCCCCTATTGAGTGCCTGCTCCCCAGTGGCCCCCCGTTGGGACCCTATACTTAATACTACATACCTAACAACAAATGGTTGCCCCCATGATTAGAAGTTGCCACCCCAACGCTCCCCCTCCCACTTGCTAAATCCTGGAGCCGCCACTGCACACAGGCAGCTGTACTTCCTAAGTCACTTTAAATCACGGTATGGTCAAACGGTATGGTTAATTGTATCACCGAATAACTCTAAGAGTGTGCTCTTACTGATCCTTTTGTATCGTTACCAGAGGCGTGGCGAGGATATCCGGCGCACGGGGGCAAAGTCTCGGCGCCCCTCAACTCTCTACGGCGCCCCTCTCCTTATACTCCTGACGAACCAAAAAAGGTCGTCGCACTTGTTTCTTCTTGTTTATTATGTATTTAACTGACCCCAAAATCCCGGTTTTGCCCCTCCCCCTCACCTCGGCGCCCAGGGGCATATGCCCCTTGCCCCCTCGCTACCCCTCTGATCGATGCGTATATCTGCCAAAGTATTCTCGGTCCTCTAGCCGCAAGCCTCGAGATATCGTAGCACAACTAACCTCCCTAGCTCCTCACTTTCCCTAGTGCTCTGTGTCTGTGGTCGACTTTTCCCTCCTCTTCAAAGGAGTTTCCTTGAATCTGCCATCTTCGAGGGATTGATACACTGGACCGGAAATTTGATTGACAAGTGACGGGCGTCTGATTGACAGGTGCTAGACCGGCGCACATGTGAGGGGCGCGCCTGAGGCAGCTTTTCAGGGCCTTTCGCAAATCCACCCCATCCCACCCCACCCCTCCTCTCCGACGATTGCTATTGTTTTCAATGGACCTATGGCGAAGAACAGCTGCTCACGGTCGGTCGGCTTCTTGAACTGCTTTCACTTCTATTAAGACAGCAACTGTAGTTACTGTACCCGGCATATCTTAACTTCCATTCACTCTAACGTATTTACAGTAGTGGAAACGCAGTAACCATAGCAACGTCCTTAACTCGTCATTAATTTTTGCGATGACCCTTTTGCCTATCATCACAATACTAAAAGTGACACCGTTGTCGGTTTGACCAGTGTTAGGAACGATCACATGTAAAATGATTTTGATCAAAGATCAAGATAACTAGAGTGAAATTGATCTCAGATCAAGATCAAGGATCACGAGAGTATATAGGATCCAAGATCACAATCTCTTTACAAGTAGTTTATGTAGGATCAAAGATCATACGAATATATTTATTGTATCATGTATGATGTATGGTATGATACAAATGTGCCCTGTATGATGCATGCAAAGTTACCCTGGTGCGTAGCGACGAAGGGGGTATATCGGTAAATATACTCCCCAAAATCTTTCTACCTTAAAGTTTTTCATGTGATTTATATGAGGTTATATGTGGTTATACGTAGTTTATATGGTTTATAGTTAAGGTTTATACCCCTCAAACATTTATACCCTCCCAAATCAAATTCCTGGCTACGCCCCTATTGCAAACTTTTGTAATACTAATGGACACAACTGAAAACATGGAGTTCAGTTAAACAACAGTTCAATATAATTTTAGCAGCTATCAGTTCACAGTCAGTGCTTAACACGGCAGTTCATTTTTAGCATGAACAGACGCTTGTTGAAAGCAAACCGCCGGAAATTTTCTTGCTTACATAATAACAACAATCAGCTACAACTTTTTCATTATCAATCTTATATATTTATTTTAAAAATTCCACCTGAATAAAATCAAGAAATGTTTTATTTTCCGCCATTTTACTCAATACACGGAAACGACAACAACAGCATGGAATAAATAATGCTTGGCAATAAATCAGTGATGTTTCAAAGGGTAAGTTATCAATTTTTGGGCATTTAAAATAACATTTCAGATGTTATTACACCTTACTAGTATACCATACGATCACTTAATGTGGGATAATACGTATAATCTGATCTTCGGATACTTCTGTTGATAATAAAGATCAAAATCACCGAAAAGGGGATTAAAAGTCAGAGTCGAAGATCACTATAAAAAGCTGATCCAGATCAAAAGTCAAAGATCATGAATTACGATCTTAGATCGTGATCTTATATCATATGATCTAAGATCTATGAGCGAAACCCTTTCTGCTTTCTGTAAGAATGTTATGCAGGGCATCAAATGACTTCATCACAGATGTGCATTTCACATGTTATCAAACTGTTATGGTTGCGCAATAATAAAAGTTACTAACTTCTTCCATGATTTTATGAAATTTCCTTCTCCGTCCAAAACCACGACAAATACAAAAGAAAGAGAAGCTTCGAAGAGCCAAACTCCAAAACAAAACCACTCCAAATCGATCCAACATGTTGGAATTTCCTCTAATTCTCGAGGGGGAGGGAGGGGGCGAGAGTGACTATCTTCGTATCAACGCCGACTACCTAAGCAGCGAACGACAGTCAGGAGAGAGAGAGAGAGAGAGAGAGAGAGAGAGAGAAAGAGAAAGAAAAAGAAAGAGAGAGAGAGAGAGAGAGAGAGAGATCAGCTGTCAGCAAAGAGAGGAAGACGTATACGATCGATCTCTTTCTCGTTAGCATCAATCCAAACCAACCGAACGTCTAAGTCTGTCGTATAGCCGCAAAATAACCGACACAAGTATGATGACGAACATATGTCGTTTCAGGCATCGAACGGAATAATAATAATAATAATAATAATATAACAAGGTTTAAAGTGATTCAGTAGGGACTGCCCTGTGTGAGAACCACTGTTGCTCCCGTCCAATCTAATATCCTAAACTACTGAGGTTTATTTTGAACTCGTTTACAGTTGTAGCCGTTACTATCCCCTCATCCAGTTCATTCCATTTGTCCACCACTCTTGCACTAAAAAAATGCTGTTTATGTCTCCCAACCCGTTTCTTGAACAGTTTCATGCTGTGGCCTCTGGTTCGATCATACTGCTTCATTGTAAAAAATCTTTCCTTTGGCATTTCCACTTTGTTTGTTAGTATTTTGTATGTCTCGATCAAATCCCCTCTCTCTCTTCTTTTTTCCAGAGTTGTCAATCCACAGTGATTTAGCCTTTCCTCATAGGTTAGTTTGTGATATCCCTTGATCATCTTTGTTGCTCTGTGTTGCACTCTTTCTAAGGTCTCTATGTCTTTCTTCAGGAATGGACACCATGCTTGAATACAATACTCTAAATGTGGACGTACCAATGTCTTGTAAAGTCTTATTATTACATCCTTCTCTCTGCTCACTATCGTTCTTTTGATCATACCTAGAATTAGAAACCTAATAATAATAATAATAATAATAATAATAATAATAATAATAACAACAACAACAAGGTTTAGAGTGGCTCAGTAGGGTCTACCATGTGTTAGAACCACAGTTGCACTCATCCAAATCCATAGTATCCTCTATAGCACTGAAGTTTATTTTAAAATCATTCACACTCGTAGCCATTACTATCTCCTCGTCCAGTTCATTCCATCAGTCCACCACTCTTGCACTGAAAAAGTGCTGTTTGTATCTCTCAATGTAGACGACAGTGAAGCCATAGGCAGTGGCGGCTCCACTTGGTCGGTCCGGGGGCCCGTGCCCTCTATTGAATGCCTGGCCGCCCTATACTTGCTACTACATATCTATCAGCAAATGATTGACCCCCATGGTTATAAGTTGCCACCTCAACGCCCCCCCCCACTTGCCAAATCCTGGAATCGCCACTGGCCATAGGCACACGTTGTACTACAGTTGCGACTGTATTAGTGTGTGTGTGTGTGTGTATGTGTGTGTGTTGTGTTTTTGTGTGTATGATTTTGTTTGCTGTGTGTGTGTTTGTGTGTGTGTGTGTCTGTGCGTGTGCGTGTTTGTGTATGTGTTGTTTACGCGTTGTGTGTGTGTGTGCGTGTTTGTGTATGATGCGTGTGAATGTGTGTGTTTATGTGTGTGTAGTGTGTGTGTGTTGTGTAAGTGTGCGTATGTTTGTGTGTGCATTGTGTGTGTGTTTGTGTGTGCGTGGTGTATGTGTGTGTATGTGTATGTTTGTGTGTGTGTGTTGTGCTCGTGTGTGCGTGTGTGTGTGTGTGGGAGCGTCAGTAAATGACGAGGCAAAACATGTCACTCAGCCCTCTTCTCACAACGGCTAACGAATGTCAGTTATTTTCCAGGTACATATCTTCATATCTTCAGTATTCCCGTTCTTCCGCTTACAGGCCAGACAATGTCGAAAACAAGCCAAATGCATACGTCTAACCAAACACGAATTCAAAGCTCACTGGAATATTTGTTACGTTCTCGCCTGTTTGAATCTGTACAATTATGGATGAAATTACTCCTCAATCCATCTAAGACTGAAATTTTGCTGCTGGGAACACCACATTTAATTCCCTGTTTTCGTTCTCTTTTAGAAAATCTGACATCCAAATATCTGAGAGAAATCTTGGCGTAATCTTCGACTCCAATCAGTCAGTTGACTAGGGTTGCCATATCCCTGTCTCCAAAATACCGGACACATGTGTAGGTGCAAAAAATACAAACGTGACAAGATGGACAAGGGAAAAAATTGTAGGCCCTTGTTATATATTTGGTCAAAGCTAATAAATTGTGACTTGGTGATTTTACAAGTTCATCCCAAAATTCAAATCCGTCTTCTCAAAATTTTACTTTTTTGAATTAGGTCACTCTGGTACACAGCGCCTCAAATAATTACATATATTGCAAATATATTGTAAATAAAACAATAAAAAATTTTACTGTCTCGTTCAGAGATGTCCATGGGTCCGTTTTTCAGAACCCAATCCAATCCACAAAATCTGCAACCCAACCCAACCCGACCCATGCCGGTAATAGTGTTACTTGACCCAACCAGTGTTTACTTTAAATCTAGACTCTGGACTCCGGGGGAAACTGACAAGGCCGGGGAAAGTCAGCCAGGGTGCTGCTGTTAGTTGATGTAGTATGCCACAATTTCCGGGGAGAATTTGAAATTTCCGGGGGAAAGGGCAATTCCCCCACCCGGAAACGGCCTAGAGTAAACCCTGGACCCAACCCAACCCACCGTAATACAGTACAACCATGGCTTATTTTCCGACCCATTTAACCCAACCAACCATATGGAAAAGTCTGACCCAATCAATCCAACCAAACCCAACCCAACCTAAACCATGGGTTAACCCAACCCATGGACATTTCTGGTCTCGTTAAGTATACGTAAACTGTACCGTTTACAACAATTAAATGCAATAAACTGTTACGTGACTTTGTATTTATTTACTGGATTCGGTTGCTTTTATCAATATCTTGTTTTCAATTGTTTAAAATATACTTAAAATTGCATCTCACTAATTCTTTTCTATGTAGTCAACAGATCAAGTTAACCAATACCATTTGAACCAATGCTGGCCTTTGAAAGTATACACTGCAACTGACAATACCGGTACTTTTTAAAATTAATCTTATTTCACGATAATGCAAGGAAAGCATATTCCGACCATTTTGCTCTGAAACTCCACTAACAATAGGGAATCTTTGTCTGCAACTTCTCTTGAACCTAGCGGTTAAGCGATTTTGCACTTCTTATAGGATTTTTCAGACGCGTAACAAAGGTGTGCTCCTGGCAAAATTTTAAAAAGATAATTTCTAAGAAATTTCAATATATATTTCTCCGCTTTTCTTTTATTTGGAAAAAATATGAATATTTTTGCCTAATTTATTTGACATATTTTCATTCGAATTAAATATGAGCTTTTGTTTTGCCATTTATTCAAAACTCAGAAGATTCTCTTTTCAACTAACGTTCGCCAGATGGCCTGATGCAGTAAAAATATATCATGTTATGATTAGAGTAGCGGCACGTTGCAAAACCGCTGAAGTGGGCCGCGGTTCTAAAGTGCTTGGAAAACCCTGCTTTAAACTGCTTAATAATACAACTTAGAATTTGGGTTTTCCAAAACATTTGATATTATTTATAGGAGAATTATAGTTAAAAACGGGACATCTGGCAACCCTATACATTTGGCAAGCGCAGTGGTGCTGTTAGCAGGTCTTCTCGTTACCATATTCGTGACCTGCGCAGAATTTGGCACCTAGTTCCTTCTAATGTAGCCTACCTTTTCCACTCGCCTATGCTCTGGTGTCCAGCAATCGCCTGGACTACTGTAAGTCTCTCTTTGCATGTATCTCTAAATCCTCTCTTCAACGTCTTCAAATAATGCAAAACTCTTATAGCTCGAACCATAACGAATACTCCAAAATACGATAATATTACTCCTGCACTCAAATCACTTCATTGGCTATACCAGTCACGCAACGAATTGACTTTAAAATCTGCTTAACGGCCTACAAGTTGCTATATTAAAACTAACCATCATACCGCCGGTTCTTGCTTACTACTCAGACTCATAGACACTCAACCAGGCAGAGATGTAGCTAAGGAGGCAGGGGCACATGCCCCCTGGCGCCGAGGTGAGGGGCGCCAAAATTGGGTAGCCTATTTGGGTAAGTTAAATGCATAATAGAGAAGAAGAAACATGTGCGACGACTATTTTTTTGCTCGTCTGCAGTGTCAGGGAGGGGCGCCAACGGTACACTTTGCCCCAGGGCGCCGGATATCCTCGCTACGCCACTGCAACCAGGTCTTTGGATGCACTAACTGGGCAGATAACCGCACGATCGCACTACTTTTGGTAAGTGCGCATTTTCACTGGCTGGACCGAGAATATGAAATTCACTCGCAGCAGCATTTGATCCGCTCCGCCGAGTCTCTGACGACATTTCGATCCAAACTCAACATGTACCTGTCCTCTGTATTGTCTATTATCCGCCATAACCGGAACCAGAAAATCGGATTGACTTTTTGTATTCGACAACAGAGGATTGCGATTCAAATCAAGGAACTACCATCGACCGATTTCAAGAGCATTACTAAAATGGCGCTATAGAAGTTCAACGACGACGACGACGACGACGACGACGACGACGACGACGACGACGACGATGATGATGATGATGATGATGATGATGATGATGATGATGATGATGATGATGATGATGATGATGATGATGATGATGATGATGATGATTACTTTCTCTTAATCGCTCATTTAGACATTCGTTTTCTCGTAGGCGTGGTCGACAAAATGTCATGGGACAAAAAGTCAGCGGACAAAATGTCACGGACAAAATGTCACGGTTTAGGATAAGGGTTAAAGTTAGGGTTACATTTTGTCCGTGACATTTTGTTTCCTGTTTCCATTACATTTTGTCCCCATGACAATTTATCCGCGGACATTTTTTATCCGTGGACATTTTGTCCTAGCACCCTCGCAGTGGCCTCCAATGTGTGACGTTAAAGACGGTGATGGATTCGATTGGAGGAGGTTTGATGCCGAAACAGACAAGAAAATATGTTTTAATACTTCAAGTTGCTGTGGATTTATTTAAAAATCGATAGAAAAAGAAACTATAGACCAACCTTCACGGATTTCAGTTCACATTTATTTACGGAATTGCTATCGATCGTCAGCGCATAAGAGTCTGTCGCAGTGAAGCATTTTACTCGAAGCTAAATTTACGTCAGCCGCTATATTTACGTCAACTGCTATATCTCTTCCAAGCTCACGCAAGCAGTTTTCATATTTGTAACATTTAAAAGCTAAAAGTATTCGAGGAATTCCAATCATGCTCCATTCGCCATCTGTCGACCAAAGATCGAAGCCAGCAACATCATCGATGACGAATGCTTCTCAAATCTTCTCTACAACCGGGTTATGTCATCTCTTTCTGTCATCAGATGACCTCCGCAGAGTGTTTAGCTATACTCCTGTCAATTGATTGATAGTTATAATTCTTACTTGAGCGCTCTGGTATACTGTAACTTTAACGTCACCATACACTTTATGGGAAGTTCACGAACATCTGTGCAGTCGTTTTTCTCGGTTTTGAAATATTGCAGATCATAAAAATTAGAAAAGATCGCCTATAGTGTAGATAATATTGAAGAGTCTGTCCCATTCCCTCCATTTACTTGTTGCATTAATTAAAGCGAGGCGCGTCTTGCAGTTGTTTGAGATGTAGAGAAAAGTGGACACTAAAAAGCGATAAGGTTCTACATCAAAGGTCTGAAAAGCAAGCAAGCATGTAAGTAAGTAAAATCTCGCGTAATTCTATAGCGCTTTCAGAAGTAGCACCGCGGCAGAACCGTAGCTTCTTATTTCTAGGCGGTTAATCTTAATATGAAGTAGCGATAGCCAAAGGTATAGCCAAAGGCTCCATTCATGCACATGATCATTTAATCTAAAGCAGGGCTGCACAACCCATGGCCCGCGGGCCACTAGTGGCCCGCAGGCGATTTTTTGTGGCCCGCGAACGTTTTATGGTTTCAGTTGAAAGTGGCTCCGAAGGCTTTCTTGTTTTCATATTAGCGTTAGAGAAGACGTTTTTACAACTGTCGATTTCATTTCTTCCGTGTCTAAATCAGGGAGGGCAACTTCTTCATACAAGCGGGCCATTATAAATTTTGATCAGAATGCGGATGTCCGCATTTTTTGGTTGCCTTTTGCGCATCATTGCCACTGGCGCTGTGGTGCGCTTAGAATCCATTGCCAATATCACTTCGTATAGGGCTTAGCTAACGTTTTATCATCTTTCAAATCCGGTCTTTAAACACGCCTGTTTGATTTGGCTTATCCCCCTTAGATTGCTCCCCCCGCTGTTCTGACTGATCTTCCGGATTGACCTGGCTCTAAGTCTAATTGGATTTGGTGCGTCATCGGCTGATGTCCTGGGCATTATGATAGTGACGCCATAGAAGTTGATTGATTGATTGATTGATTTAGTGAGTGAGTGAGTGAGTGAGTGAGTGGAAACGTTATTCATACAGGCGCAATATAAATAGCTATGTTTGATTTTTGATTTGATTGATTGCGTCGCCATCTGGCGAATATGAACGATGCCTCCTTTCTAAACAAAATTCAAATAATCACACGATATAGTAATTCTGATCGAATAAAAAACAAGTTCGTCTTTAAAATTCATCGACCGTTATCGTAGACGTTTAAAACGTCAGAATAATCTAATCATATAACGCTTTGCAAGGCCAATGTTTGGCGATTCTTGTTTGCTCAACAAGAAACCTTTATATTACGTCGTCTTTCATTTATACATATGAGAAATTCCGCTTAACCGTTAGGTCAGCCTAGCTTCCTTCTATCAGAGGCAGTTTGTGCAGAATAGAACGCAAAATGCAGAAGAGATTTGATTCTCTGTTCATCAAACGAAACTCAAGCGACAAACTATTTACGGGCATAGAAGAAATAGCCATCGGGTTATTGCACTTGGTCACCTACGTCGTCGTTGTCATCGTCATCATGATCTACGGTGCCCGCTGTATCAGAAATTCTATTGATTCCATTATTCCTGCTGTCGAATGAAATGCTATCCATAAACATAATAAATATTGCTATCAGTGGTTACTACCAACGTACCACGTCTGCATTATAAAAAGCATGTGACCAGCGGATTCTTGGAACCGAAAAATGCGGCCCTTCATCCTGAAAAGGTTGTGCACCTCTGATCTAAAGTGTCATTGTTGTTTGGACAATACAGCTACAGTGTATGTAGGAAGTGATTATCTTGAAGAGAAATGCTCTGAGTTTAGATAGAAAAACTCGAGATGTTGCAAGGAGTGAAGGAAATTGTGATTCAGAATTTGTTGTTTGATCATGGTGTAGACAGCAGTGGGATGCTGGAATTGAGCTCCAAAGTTCTGGTGCAGCATATAAAACAGCACGGTTGCAAATTTTGAGAGATGATTAATTCAGAGGAAGAAGGAGAGTTACTGTATACATGAAAAGATCGAGTGAATCGAGGATACAAGTTGTGGCACTATCAGAAAATTAGTTATGTATATAGGCCTATAATCCCTATATAATATTATAAATATATATATATATATATATAGTTGAATTTAACTGTAGTTTGCTCTGTCATGTCCCTCGTCTTACTGTCACCCCGTAAGCAGGAATTATAAGTATGCCTTCCCTCTGTTTCGGTGAACTACTGTATATCTATACAGGGCATAGAAAAACTATCATTAACACAGCATCGTGTATATAGTGTTATTTAATGCCCCTTGGGAATGCGCAAGAGTGATCGTATTCGTTGAGATAGGGATCGGATTGCCATTTCAGTGAACATGGAAGTGAGCCTGGATCAGTGGACGTGGATCCGAAATCAAAAGATAAACGATTCGTTTGAGCTGAAGACCTAGGACGAATAAATCTCATTTCCACTTAAATGCTTTACGATACAAATCATATTAGGGTTTCGATATATATATATATATATATATATATATATATATATATATATATATATATATATATATATATATATATAGTTTCCGAGGGGCTTATTACAAAAAGTGTCCGGAGACAGATAAATATATACTTTTCAGCTCTCATCTTGATCCGAATCAGAAGCAGAGAAAGTCCCTTGGAAGGCAATTGCATATACAGGGTGTAAAAGTGAAAAGGGCACCCCTTTATGATATTTAATATCTCGGCTGCGTATATAGTGATTTCAATGAAATTTATAGGCCATATACCTGGGAATGTTTTTGATGCAATTGCCAAATTTCATGCTGATATCTTTAGTGTTTGCTGAAATATGGCCAAAAAACTAAAGATACCCACATTTTGAAATTGACATTGGAATATAACGTCATAATAAAGTGATACAAAAATTATTATTTTTATTTATTTGGCCCTAAAAAGGGCCGTTTGAAAGAGGATTTCAGATGATTTGCTACGGGAGCAGGTGCTCAAAATGCCCCCTCTCAGCCTTCACACATGCCGACAAGCGCTTCTTCACTGACAGTATCGACTTCTTGATCTGGTTCTCAGGCAAACTCTCCCAGATATTCTTTAGCACCGTCTTCAACTCCGTGATGTTTTGTGGCTTTGGCTGATACTTTTGATATCTGTCGAACATGATTCCCCAGACGTGGAATTCAATTGGATTGATATCTGGGGAGTTGGGTGGCCAGTCATCTTTCTTGATGAAATCTGGACAATGTTGCTACAGAAAATTCTGGGTCCTGAGAGCAGAGTGTGCAGGTGTTCCGTCTTGCTGGAATATGAAATCTACTCCAAGCATATCATGACAGTCTTGCAGCCAATCATAATGCTGCTGCGTTTATCTGTTGGCCGTAAGTAACCCTTGACCTTGTCTGGCGCAATGACAACGACGCAATTTTAGACTTAAAAACGATACAAATTACTATGACGTTATCTTCTGTTTGTCAATTTTAAAATTTGGGTCTCTTTAGTTTTTTGGCCATATTTTAGCAAACTCTAAAGCTATCAGCATGAAATTTGGCAATTACATCAGAAACATTCCCAGGTATATAGCCTATAAATTTCATTGAAATCGCTATACACGCAGCCGAGATATTAAATATCATAAAGGGTGCCCTTTTCACTTTTACACCCTGTATATATATACATACATATATATAAAAACTATATATATATACAATTACACATTACATATGTATGGCTTTATATATATATATGTATATATATGCATGTGTGTATATATATGGGCCTATATATAAAGCCAAGCCATATTCTTGCAATATGAGTCAGGTATTGTACTGTATACAGAGTCAGCTCTTTGATTCGAGTTCAAGCTTGAGTGCTTTATATATAAAAATTACGAACCTACTCCATTCCCTGTTTTGATCAGCGTCATGCATATTTCGCATTCATCTGCTAAAACCGAGATCAGCAGCACCGAATCTAAGACGCGCATTCCCTCTAAGTCTCTGGTAGCTCTGGGTTTGTTTTGTATTGTCTTGCTGTGTGTTGGCTGTTTTGATGGCGTCGCGATATTCAAGACACGTGACCAAAATGCTCAGATTTTTTAAGCCGATGACTTTGTTTTGAAAACACCGAATTCAAAGTTTACGCTCTAGACGATCGTGCTTCAAAACCTGCGGATCAAAGGAGAGAAATGCTTTCGGCCAATTATCTCCCCCCCCCCCACTTTGCATTGGCTGCGGCGCCTCCTTTGTAGTTTTCTTAAGGTCTTTGGTTCAATAGTTATGAGTCGAGGCAGTTATATACGGGCATATGCTGTGTACAACTGTACATCTTCTCGGAAACAGGAGTTATTTTAGAGGACAATTTTTCATTTGTTATTCAAACCTCTGC
Source organism: Metaphire vulgaris (assembly GCA_018105865.1). Lineage (NCBI taxonomy): Eukaryota > Metazoa > Annelida > Clitellata > Crassiclitellata > Megascolecidae > Metaphire > Metaphire vulgaris. Next base: position 11,552,384 of record CM030842.1, on the reverse strand, counting down.
TAATCTGATTATTATCAGATCCCAACTACAGTAGAACTTCGTTATAACGGACACGGTTACAACGCATGCTTGGATAAAAAAGCACCGCAATGTAGGGTCCCGTCACTCCCGCGTGATGCGATACCCGTGTCCACGTATTGTATGGTATTAGATATGACGTACAGTACCTTGGAAACTATACGTGCTAAATTTTACAGACCCGCCAAATACGTTGTAACGAAGTTCTACTGTACAAGGACAACAGCCTTCAGGCACTGGCGTATTCATGGGCGGAGAAGAGGAATACCATCAAATCATGCACGCACTTTCCCCTAATTCCACTGAGAGCTCGAGGGAGCATCATGAGCAGAAGCATTTGAGCAGCACTATAGCGCGCGAAACTGCTCAGTAGGCAGGAGCACACTTCGAAGTAAAGTCTCTAGCGCGTCGACGTTATTCAGAATTTCATAGAAAACACTTAAAACAGATGAACAGCGAGAAACCTAACAACATCTTGAAACTGAAACGCCGAAAACTTCTAATTCTTTAGGCCTAATTGAGTGAAGCAGGATCCAGCGGCGAAGCCAAGGGGGCTTGTGGGTTAAAACCCCCCTTTGGCTGTTCGGCCAAATTTTTATTGCGTATTTGCGTATCAGAATTAATATACAGTAGCTGTTGGTGCTCATTTATGTATATATATATATATATATATATATATATATAATCATGTACAGTCAGCTATTCAGAATTCGCACAATCGCTCACATACTGACACACTAAATCACACATAGGCCTACCGTCTAATACAGGGTTTCCCAAACATGTTGGAACCACGACCCACATCAGCGGCTTTCTAACGCGCCGCGACCCTAATCATAGCATGTAATATCAAGAGTATGCATTACGCCATCTGGCGAACGTTAGTTGACAAGAGAATCTTCTGAGTTCTGAGTATTGAATAGATGGCAAAACAAAAGCTCTGATTCAATTCGAATGAAAATATGGCAAATATATTGTGCAGAATTATTAATATATTGTTAAATAAGACAAAAGGACACAAATAGATATTGACATTTTTGAAAATTATCTTTTTAAAAAATTTCCAGGAACACACCTTTGTTACGCGTCCTAAAAATCTTATGAGTATGGCAAATCGCTTAACCGCGAGAGTTATATCAGTCAAGGAAAACTCAGGTTCCTCATAGTTATTGGAGTTTCAGAGCAAAATGGTCGGAATACGGTTTCCTTGCGTTATTGCAAAATAATATTAATTCTGAAAGTACTATAGGCCAAGGTTTCCCAAACTTTTGGAACTTTGCGACTCACGTCAACGGCTGCGTAACATGCCGCAACCCTGCAAACTTATTTTCAATTGAATTGGATAAAATAGTAATCGATTTAATATAAGCTGTGTATGGAGGATTGCAGGCATAGAAACTTCTTATAAGTTATAACCTGAGCCTACTTGCAACTTTCAAGGCTTGTAACATTGTGGTATTGGCTAGAAAAGACGACACTTTTGAATCTAATTTCGCGCTACCCCGCGACCAACTAGACTGAGTCCTGCGACCACTTTTGGGTCGCGACCCACAGTTTGGGAAACACTGATCTAAGTGAATATCAAGAGTTCACAACATAGCAATCTGCGAGCATTTTCTGGCGATCATCCCTACACCGCCGTGTCCTCGATAAACATTTCTCAGCGATTTTCTCATCTCAAAACCCGTCTCTAAGAAAAGGACATGGACTTCAAATTGGTCCTTTAGGAGTCCATAAGGGCAAGGACCAGGACATGGATTAATAGCATATAAGCGCAGAATAGTATTCTGTAGGTAAAGTTATTCTCGAGCACTCAGGCTAAACTCAAGGCTCATAGGAGCGGCGCTGATCTCCGTTTTATGGCCCTCAGTCAGGCGACTAGTGCAGATTACGTTATACGGGGCCAGTGTTATTATGCAATGCGCCTGTTTACTCCGCGGATTAATCTGCTACTCAATTGTCACCGCCCTCTGGCGAAAGAAGGCCGAGTCGATCTTAGGGCTCCTGCGGAAGATGAACCCGCGACCTCCTGCTTCATCGTTCAACGTTGTTACCATTCTGAAAACTTCCCGCCCCTAGTATACTGTATGCCTCCGAAATTTCGATGAGCCTCAAGCTAACGCGCCAGACGGGGTGGAATTTCTAGACTTCGAAACACTGCGGCATTCATGAAACTCTTTCACGGACCTCGTTTTTCTCCGTGTTTTGTGGACTGATCGGTCTGAATTGGACATCGAGTCATTCTCGACGCAGACAGCCCGGTCATGCATGCATGCTTGCATGCATTTGTAAGTGCCAAATGTCATCACTCGTCACTTCCGTTGACATGACAGAGTGTCACTTCCTGACGAAGCTGCTGTCTATATATAAATGGAGCCGGACATTCCTTTAGAGAACGCCGTAAATCAGATCGATCGTTGTAAATCGCTATAAGTAAAAGTCTTACCTGGCTTCAATGCGACGTCTCAGATGCATGAAGAGCTCCGGAATGCAGCTACTTCGACGGCGGATGAAAGCAATCCACACTTGTATCCGAAGCTCCAGTTATCCAACCAATGAAACCAATGGATTAGTTCGGTGGATGTACCTCGGAGCTCTCTCTCTCCTCCCTCCCTCCCCCCTCCTCCCTCCTCCTCCCCCTCCCTCCCTCCCCCTCCCTCCCCTCCCTCCCCCCCCTCCCTCCCTCCCCTCCCCTCCCTCCCTCCCTCCCCTCCCTCCCTCCCTCCCTCCCCCTCCCTCCCTGCCTGCCTTTCTCTCTACTTGTTTCTCTTTCTGCCTCACTCTCTCTCCTAATCTTTGTGTCCCTCACTCTCTCCTCTCTCCATCTCTGCCTATCTCTTTGCCTCTCTCTTTCTATCTGCTTCTCTTCGTCTCCCTCTCTCCCCTGCCTTTCTCTCTGCCTGTCTCTATTTCTGCCTCACTCTCTCTCTCCTTATCTTTTGTCTCCCTCACTCTCTGCTTCTCTCTCCCTCTCTGCCTATCTCTCTGCCTCTCTGCCTCTCTCTTTCTCTCCTTCTTCGTATCTCTATCTCGCACGCATACGTTGAGGGCAGTGCACATACTACTGTAGACGCATCGTGCGATGGCGCCTGGGACCGCCGTCGTCGTCGTCGTCGTCGACGGGAGACGCAGGAGTCGAACGCCGTTGACCAAGACACGAAACGGAGGCAGACGCAGACGGACTGCCAATGGGAGAAATACAGAGACAAATGATGGGGCTGGTGACCAGAGGATGAGTGAGGGGACGAGACGATGGGAAAAATAGTGAAATCGATGACGAGATGAAATTCTTTATTAATGATGTCGCGTTGAACGCTTTCGTCTTTTCATTATAATTAACTGACAACAAATTCTCTCTCATTGACGTAAACTTGATGAAAAAGTGGAGACCCAACCCTCACATATTCTCTCTTCCCTATGGTAGCGTCTTAAAAATGGGGTGGGGGAGCTCGAGCCTAGAGGCCTAAAAGAAGTTTACGTCTATGCTCTCTCTCTCCCACTCCCACTCCCACTCCCTCTCTCCTCTTCCTCTTTTTTCACTACGAATGCTCTCTCATAGCTGAGAGCACTCAGAGCAATGTGCTTAATTGGTAATCAGTTCAATTGGATTTTCAGATGGCTGCGTATGAAGATGACAATAACAATTACGGATTTTAAATTCCAAGTGAAAAAATTTCGATTCTCTTTCTTTCTTTCTCTCTCTCTCTCTCTCTCTCTCTCTCTCTCTCTCTCTCTCTCTCTCTCTCTCTCTCTCTCTAACTTCAGCATTATAAGTTCTCTAATTAAGAAGGGAATCGAAACATGACGAACGAGGCAGCGGCATTTGAAGCCCAATCACGTTGCATCTACATGTATCAGGCTATCAGCATACAGTACACGAGTTTGAAATGTTGATCCTGTGTTTAAAAGCCACACTCGACATCTTCATGCAAATTTGACGAATTTGTTTACGAATCCACAGATTTCTACAAAAGATTTTACTATATGTTAAAAGGTCCGTCATGTCATTGTTTTCCGGTGGGGGCCAAGACTTTCGACTACAAAGCAGGTAGTATTTTTAAAATACCTTTGCAGTATGCAAATTGGCTTTTGTCCATAGTACACGCTACATACGATACTACATAGTACATACCAGTATTTCAATAAAATTATAAAAACAATTTAGAGTACAATGAATTTAAAAACACAAAAATTCGCAAAAAAGTTTCCCCCTAAAAATCAGGGAGGGCCCGGAGGGGTGGTGGGCAACGGCCCCCTGCACCCCCATATGACGCCCTGTCTCTTAACAGGCAATTGACCACACAAAACCAATGCTGTTACTAGCGTTTCTTGCAAAGATTTGGAAACTGAAATCTCAAATATACTGTGCCAATTGTATTTATTCGTACTTTTGCAGAATTAACCGGCGGTCACTCGTGGCGCTACATAAATTCTCTTTCCATCGATTGTTTCATCGATCGGCGCGGTGGTCGGCCGCCCATCGCGCTTAACACAAAGAAGGAGAATTTGTTGATAGAGGGCGTAGTAGTAGTAGTAGTAGTAGTAGTAGTAGTAGTAGTAGTAGTAGTAGTAGTAGTAGTAGTAGTAGTAGTAGTAGTAGTAGTAGCAGTAGTAGTAGTAGTAGTAGTAGCAGTAGCAGTAGTAGCAGTAGTAGTAGCAGTAGTAGTAGTAGTAGTAGTAGTAGTAGTAGTAGTAGTAGTAGTAGTAGTAGTAGTAGTAGTAGTAGTAGTAATGTTCAACGGACCAAACGTGCATTCGTTCGAGGAATTTGTATTTATTATGAAGCACGGTCAATCGGTCGGTTGGTCACGCACGGTGAATGACGCGAACCGTTCGTGCCGAGTAGCGAAGGAAGTGTTCCTATAGCAGACGATGTTCACTGAATTGGAATGAGTCTTAACGTCGCAACTGACGGACGTGACTTGAGACCTGACGTTAAGTCATGCGATTGGTTATACGTTCAATCTGCCGTTTATGTCTTGTGGCCAGTGGGTGGCGGTTCCACGTGGGGATGAGTGGGAATGCATCCCCACTCACCGGACTTCCGGACTTACTTTTTTTGCCTGTGAAACCTATTTGTGGGTAAAAGTCTAGAAAAACTACGGGGAAAAACTGAGAGTGACCTTTTTTCTTTTTTTGCTTGTCAACCTATTTTTCGCGAAAAAAGTATAGTAAAATTAGGGATAAAATTCTCTTTTGTCAGCCTTTTAGGTAAAATTTATTGATTTTTTCCTTCTATTTTCATCCCCACCAACTTTCTATGAATTCATTTCATTCCTCTCCCCCACCAAGAAATCCTGGAACCGCCACTGCTTGTGGCTATTCCGTTCGAAGTGGTCCTAAGTCTATATTTCAAGTACAGAAAAGACTCGAGAATTAAGATTAAAGACCAGGGGCGTAGCCAGGAATTTGATTTGGGGTATAATGTGATTGGGGGTATAAATCATAAAAAACTTCGAAAATCTTAAAAACAATGAAAATTTTAAGGTAGTCTGAGTTTTGGGGGGTATATATACCGATATAACCCCGTCGCAACGCCCTCGTTAAAGACCTGAAATGCCTGGCGTCGTTGAAGCTGCTCGAGACAGTTAGGGAAGAACCCGATAGCGAACGGCCAACAGACTCACCGAGAATCAACCTCGACGCAGAGGCAAGATATACTGCTTCCGCTGCCGAGACTAAGGCAGATAGACGCAACTGATTAGCTACAAATTAATGTTAGACTCATTAGTTATTAATGTACCTATGACTCTGAGTATTATGAAACAGATTAAAGACATGGTTTTCGTGCGAAAAATGCGTTAACTATACTGTACAGTGTACATGTAGTTGTAAACAACAGATATACAACATAAGACAACAGCGACATCATAGCCAAACGCTTTCTAACGCAAAGCGTATTGTAAAAATTGCACCTATCTTCTCATGGGCAAGTAAAGTACAACAAAATCTCGTAGATTTATATAGCGCTTTCGAAAGTAATATTGCAGTAGCTGCTTATTCTTATGCGCTTACTGTAAGTCATCTGTCGTATAAATGGATTGCTGGAAGTTCGTTCAAATAGGGCTTGAAGAATAAGACGATGAACATCTGTTAGAAACGAATGCCGTTGACTGATTCGGTGGTACGGGGTACGCCGTTACGTGGCGGCTCCAGGATTTGGCAAGTGGGGGGCGGCGGTGGCGTTGGAGTGGAAACGTCTAAGCATGGGGGAAACTAGGTATGTAGTAGTAAGTATAGTTCCCAACAGGGCACCACAGGGGGTAGGCCTTCAATCGGGGAGGGAGGGAGCACGCCCCCGGGGCCCCTCATGTGAATTATGGACCTCGGGGCAGAAATTAACGTCGTCGCTGGATCAAGGTTTGAAGAACCAAAACCATATATGTAAAAAACGTTTTTTAATGTTTTTATGTTTTCTTAAAAACATGCTTTTTAATGTTTTTTAAAAGTTCCTTATGTTTTTTATCTTTATTTCCTGCATATCAATTTACAGTATACAGGCTACATTTCCTAGTCCTGAGCATCCTAAAATTTTATGATCAATCAATTAATTTTGATTTCTGAGCAAATTCGGGCTCATATTCTTGGTGATGCTGCAGAACTAATGTTTCAAGAACAATGAATCACATATTCAAGTCAGTCAATATTATTTCAATTTAATATGCCAAATGTGACACATGGATGGATGGGAAATAAAAGACTGTGAACGAAGTCAATGTTTTTAATGTTTTTTATATTTTTCTAAAACCAACATGTTTTTCATGTTTTTTATTTTAATATTTATGTTTTTTTACATCTATGACCAAAACAACTCAAGCGTCGATGTGACTCACTTTCCTCGCTATAACAGTCTCTCCTACGTCCCTCTGTTCAGACCTCCGTGAGAATTGCAGCAAGCGACTGTTGAACGTTTAGCGCCGACCCAAATTGGGTCAGGCGCGATTGGTCCATTGTGACTGGCGGTCGAATACGGCGCCGAAGAACTTTGCCTAGCTCAGGTACGCGAGGACTCTCGAGTCGGCTCTTCCCATGCATTACTGTAAGTACAGGTCCGGTGGGGTTGTAAATAGCAGACAGAATAGCAAGCAGGGAATGGCATTAGCGTTACTTGCCTCGATTCAAACTCATGACCAATACTGTAATATTAAATTTAGTGGCGTTCTAGACTTAGAGACTTAGAACGTCGCTTCTAGGTAATTTACCAAAACGAATGAAAGTGTGTGTGTATATATATACGCGCTGTGCCTATGTACAGTAGGCATATATATATATATATATATATATATATATATATATATATATATGCACTGTTTTCTTTAAATTGAATACTGCCTGAGAACAACAGAGGATGCATTTAACCCCTTAACTGGGGATACCGGATATATCTGTCCATTTTACATTGAGTTACAGTTAATACACAGTTAAGGGGTTAAGGGTCTGTACGTGATCTCCCTCCCCTCCACAATAACGAGGGAGTTAATGAGACAGTTTGAAAAGAACGGCGGAACTGAAATGGAATGAAAAGAGACGGAGGAGGAAGAGCAGGAAGAGGAAGAGGAGGAGGCGGAGGCGGAGGAGTAGGAAGGACGGCTGACTGCATTCATCACCGTCAGAGCGAAGACCGACACAGGTCGGTCGCCCCGGAAACAACGGAACGCTCGGTCCTTTCGTAGCCTAAATATTAGTCATTAGCAGTCCAGCAGAAAGAAGGAAGAGGAGGAGGAGGAGAAGGAGGAGGAGGAGGAGGAGGAGGAGGAGGAGGAGGAGCAAGAGGAGGAGGAGGAGGAGGGAGCTGGTGGCGGTGGTGGTGTATGGGGAAGAGTTTTCACTCGGGAAATTAATCGTCTTTTTTTCAAATCTCTGACGACAGATCGATGCACATTCCACATCATCATCATCATCATCATCATCATCATCATCATCATCATCATCATCATCATCATCATCATCATCATCATCATCATATCATTCTGTCATCAGAGTGGATTTTAACATCGCCACCTTCTGACCTTCATTGACATGTCAGCGTTGTCAAAGCGTTTTTGATTTTGGATTTTAAACCATGCGTATACAGCGCTATATAAATTGTCATGGAATAATAATAATAATAATAATCATCATCATCACCATCATCATCATCACTATCATTATCATAATCATCATCATCATCATCATCATAATCATTATCATCATCAACAACATCATCATCATCACCAACATCATCATCATCGCTGTTGGTCTTTGTCTTCACTTTTCTTTTGCGTTCTGTTAGAGGTTCACGGCCGGTGAAAAAGCGTCTCTTCATCGCCGATATAAATTATTACAAATGTTTTCCATTCTGTTTCGATTTGAGCATCACAAAGCAGAAATGCAAAGCAAGACCTGCAGTACAATGCAGTACAATCAAGTGTATATTGACTGTAGGCCTAATGCAAAGCAAAAGAATTTTTGTATAGCGCCTCTTCTGTTATTGATATATATATATATGTGTGTGTATATATATATATATGTGTGTGTGTGTGTGTGTGTAGGTGGGTGGATTGGTGGGTGTGTGGGTATGTGTGTGTGCAGTGGCGTAGCCAGGATTTCCACAAGGGATTTTTGGTTTTGGTCGTGATCAACTTTGAAAAAAATCTTGACAAGCAAAAAAGGTCATCAACCTACCAGTTCGCCAGTTGGTCTAATGTATTTTTAAAATATTACATACTATGATTAGGATGGCGGATAGTTACAAGAGCGCTGAAGTGGGCCGCGGTTCCAAAATGTTTGTGAAACACTGCACTGGCTTTCTGTAGCCGCGAGACTCAGGCGAGACATTTCGTCTAAAGGTAAACACGGTGAACTAAAATCTGTAACAGATGTAGCTTCAAATGCCCTCGATCACGAACGCGGATAATGTGCCGAAGACCGGTTCTCATTCGATTTGGAAGAAATCAATTCTTTGTCAATTACCGATACAGTAAATCGCAATTAGGAACATCAATTGCGAGTACAGTAAATCGCAATTAGGAACACCGACATCAGGAAAGAACGTTAAAAATATTCGATAGAGGAGCGCATTGGGATGTGGATCTGCTCTGCCAAAGAGGAGAATAAGGAAGAAAAGAAGGAGGAGAAGGAGGAGGAGGAGGGGAAAGGGAGAGAAGAATGATGATGAGGAGGAGAAGAAGGAGGAGGAGAAGAAGAAGGAGGAGGAGGAGAATAATAAAGAGAAGAATGAGGAGGAGAAGGAGGAGGAAGAGAAGGAAGAGAAAATGAGGAAGAAAAACAGGAAAAGAAGATGGAGGAGGAGAAACAGGAGGAAAAGAGACGGGAAGAAGTAAGAGGAGACTGAGGAGGAGAAGGATGAGGACGAGGAGAAAAAGACGAAGGAGGAGAAAAAGGAGGAGGAAGTCGAAGGAGGAAAAGGAAGAGGAGAATGAAAAGGAGGAGAAGAGGACGAAGAGAAGGAAATCGAGGAGGAGAATGAGGAGGAAAAGGAGGAAGAAATGGAGGAGGACAATGAGAACGAAGAGAACGGAGAGGAGGAGGAGGAAGAAAGTCAAGATGGCGTCAACAAAAGACCGTCGTTAGAAACGTTTATATTTTTTTAAAATACGAACGAATCTTATTCCTGTAATGAAGTCTTTCCATGCTGAAGTTGATCAGAGTCCCCTGCATGGTCTATTTGGTTAAGTTCTAGAGCGCTTTATGGGATTCTTACTCGACTCGGTGCGGTTGAAATGTTACCGCGTTACCGGGTACCGTCGTCGTCGGCGGCGGTAGTAAACAGGGCTGTGATCGATCAATAAACGGGTTTTATTTGAAGCGAAGGCATTCCGACAAAAATAAACGAACGGTTTGTTAGCGTTAACGACAGTCAAGGGACGAAAGGCTTTGGTCGTCCGCCGAGGCAAATTGCACCGAGCACAATGATTTTTTGTCGACGATTTAAGCTTAATTTTTTAACCGATTCAATCGACTTCATTTAAAAGCTAATAACATTTTTCTTAACATTGATGTGATAGACGTTTTTACGCTTTTTGTTTTTCTCACGTTTTTAAAGTTTCTTAAGGTTATTTATTACGAGAAAAACGTTGTCAAAATAAAAGAATAGTTAGATGAACTGGGTTTTTTGTTACTTAGAAAGGCAAAATTAAAACCGCATGAAGGAAGTGCTCTAAACGCCATTTGTCTAAACTTCTCAAGGGCATTCTCATTACTCAGCAGCAGTTTCAGTCCGCCGAGCGATGAACAAGACGCCTTCGAGTGATGATCTCTTTCATTCGTCAACACCGAATACCTCGATTCTGTGGCATTTGGCCACAAAAATTATTACGATCCTGTAGTAGTTGTACTGTAGTAGTAGTAGTTGTTGTTGTTGATGATGTTGATTATGATGATAATGATGATGTCGATGATGATGTTGATGATGATAATGATTATGATGATGATGATGATGATGATGATGACAATGATGATGATAATGATGATGACGACGATGATAATGATGACTGATGATTATGATAATGATGATGAGGAGGAGGTTATTGCTAATGAAGTTGCTTCTGCTGATGTAATTGGATGTTAACGATGCTGCTGTTGCTGCTTTCTTTAACGATCATCATAATGATGATGGCGATGATGATGACGACGACGACGTCGTTGTTGATGCTGTTGCTCTGAAGGCAACAACGGCAGGTGCGTTTCCTATGTTCGTTATCATCATTTGCGTCTCTGTCGTCTCTTCTCACAGATTGACGCTTTCCGTACATTGTGGTCCAATCGTGCATCCAGTCTGGAGAACAAATCATCATCAATTCATCTTCATATATCATCATCTGCATAGATATCTGTCCTCTTTCGCCCAGGGACGCAGGGTTGCCAAATAGATGGGTGCATCCCAATATGCCCACCCCTCCTGGCTGCGCAAATCAATCCGCCAAACATTCCGCGTTTCTGGAAATGTTTTCGGATCCAAGCCTTCCTTTCACCAAATAATCGTTCTTTTTGTCTCTCCTCTGTATTCGACGAGATTCTGACGCAGACAGAAAACAGCTGAATCGATCGACACCTTCGGACTCAAGGAATTCATTTCGAGATTCGAGAACTCTTCTTCTGTCGATCGCTCAGAACAACCTCTCGTCGTCTACTCGAAATAAACATCAGCTGATCGTCTTCCCCTCGCTTTATCCGCCAGCGAAATATATTCCCTTAAAACTTTCCACAGCATGCAATTTCTCTCTCTCTCTACCTACCTACCTACCTACCTACCTATCTATCTATCTATCTATCTATCTATCTATCTATCTATCTATCTATCTATCTATCTATCTATCTATCTATCTATCTATCTATCTATCTATCTATCTATCTATCTATCTATCTATCTATCTATCTATCTATCTATCTATCTACCTACCTACCTACCTACCTACCTATCTATCTATCTATCTATCTATCTATCTATCTATCTATCTATCTATCTATCTATCTATCTATCTATCTATCTATCTATCTATCTATCTATCTATCTATCTATCTATCTATCTATCTATCTATCTATCTATCTATCTATCTATCTATCTATCTATCTATCTATCTATCTATCTATCTATCTATCTATCTATCTATCTATCTATCTATCTATCTATCTATCTATATATCTATCTATCTATCTATCTATCTATCTATCTATCTATCTATCTATCTATCTATCTATCTATCTATCTATCTATCTATCTATCTATCTATCTATCTATCTATCATCTATCTATCTATCTATCTTCCTTTCTTTTTCTCTTTTTATTACTGTCTTTCTCTACCTCCCTCCTTCCTGATGTTTATATCTCGTTTCGCGTTGGTTTGTCATCGTGCAAAATATTTGCGGTCAAATGGTCCATGCAGTATTTTAAATTAGTTCCAAATTTCTGTTTATTTCTCACATCAATTTTTTGAATGTCGATCAAATGAATGGGGCCAAATTCGACTCAGCGACTCAGGCTCTGCCAAAATATTTTAAAATAAAATCATATTTGGTACCATTTTTATTGAGCCGTCTTGCATTATTGTATAGGGGCCTATATAACGATACATTTGATCTTATGTCATCGTACGGTGAAGATGGTGATTGATGATGACGTCGTCTGTCAAAAACGTGGTTCAGTTCACATTGAAATGCGGAGAACGGGATCTCAAAAGATAACGAACTCAAACACACATAGAGAGAGAGAGAGAGAGAGAGAGAGAGAGAGAGAGAGAGAGAGAGAGAGAGAGACAGACAGACAGACAGACAGACAGACAGACAGAGACAGACAGACAGACAGAGACAGACAGACATACAGACATAGAAAGACACGCACACAGAGACAGACAGAACAGACAAAATTAAGGTATCAAACGACAAACGAAAGTGAATAGAGGAAACAGTTCCCAAACAAAACCGAATTCTTTCGATTTAATGCGTTTACTTGCAGACGGGCGGTTAATTACGGACATAATCAAACACACAGACAGACAGACAGACAGGCAGACAGAATTCAATGGCCGATATACGCGTCCTTATTAAACGAAGTATCTGTGTAAACGGGCGTCGATTATATAGGTACTCAGTAACACGGACGAGTACACGAGGCGTGACAGGAAGCGAGACGGATGGACGGAAGGAAGGAAGGAACGCGACGACAGACGGATGAGCATTCGACGCAGGCGCCGGATCTTTTAAGTGTGTGTGTGGGGGGAAGAGATCCGATCTCTCATGCTGGAAGCCGGGGTGACGGGGGAATGGGGGAGGGGGGGGCAAACGAGCGATCATCAGAAGATCCTCTCTTTTAGTGGGTAGACCGGAATATTAATGTGTATCGGCGCTAAATGATCGTCCGTGTGGAATACCCACATGAGCGTCTGAGTTTGCGAATGTTTAAGAAATGCTACTTAAATGGCTTAATATCTGCAAAGTATACTGAGTCTCCTTGGCATAGGCCGCCTACTTATAATGCATACTTGGATATTCGTCAAAGTATACTTCCAACAAATAAGTGTATCGGTATCGACTCTCAGACTCTCAGTACATGGCATAGTATTTTGTACACAATTTTAAGTACTCGAAGAGTATTTTCGATACGAGCGTATACGGAAGATTTACAAACGTAAGTAAGTATAGTGCTTTGGGGCTGAGAGGTAATTGACATTCCTCGTGTCTGTCAGTTTACATGACAGCCAGAATGTTTAAATTTCGTACTCAGAGTGGCCCATCGACCCATTTAAAGGAGGTCGTAAACAAATGTTCGTCCATACAACCTGGTGGTCTGGTCTCTTCAAACACGATGAAGCTATCGAAGTCCCTCTGCCTAGGACGCCTTCCAGCGGCACAGTCAAGATGGCGGAATTCTAATTTTAATTTTAAACTAATTTTAATTTTCCCGAAGGAGATTCTTAGGTTATTTTGCTTGGTGAATAGGTTTAACTCCTTAACTGGGTGCCCCTAGTAACGCTCGTCCATTTTACATTGAGTTACAAATAGTTGCCCAGTTAAGGGGTTAAAGCAGAAACAAATGGTGACGAATGGCCTTTTTCAACAAAAAAGTCAACAATTTTGGGCAGAAAATCAGTGACATTTCTGAAAAAATTGGCGAAGCCGGAACCAAGTATAACTCATATTGTCATGCAACAGTGTTTATTCTAGACTTTCTCTGGGGGGAATTCACCCCCCCCCCAAGTTTTAAAATCCCCAAAAAATTTATGTGTTGGCTGGGGGATAGAAATTTCCTTCCCCAAAATTATGGAGTCTCAGACCTTGTCCCCAAACATTTCAAAATCCCCCCAATGTCAAGGTGGCTAGAATAAACACTGTCTATGCAAAGTATATGATGCGTTCAGAACTCCTTCGAGAATCCATATTATAATACCCTGCTGATACTTTACGCCCTGGTTCATGTTACTGCTTACTTACTGTATTAGCCATTAAATACAGCCACCATATAAACTGCGAGAATCGACCGTATGTTAAGTACCTCTAAAACCACGCCTACGCCTATTATACGTAAATTATGTTCAAATATAATATACGCGCATATCATTAGGGTTGCCAAATGTCCGATTTTTAACCGGACTGTTCGGTATTTTCCCCTATTTGTTCCATGAAAAATTAAGGTAGTACCGGATATGCAGTGTCCTGTATTTCTTGCAAGCTACCAAACTATAGAAGGCAAGTCATTTCCAGCCGAGTACAATGCAAAATTTTGACTATAATTCCCCTATTAATAATGTAATGTAATGTAACGTAACAAAATATTTGTATAGCGCCTCTTCTGAAAGATCACTCAGAAGCGCATAATGTCATATGTTTGGGAAACCCAAAATCCTAAATGTGTATTATTAAGCGGTCTACTGTAAAGTATAGTTTTCCGAGCATTTTTGAGCGGCGGCCAACTTCAGCGGATTTGTAAAGTGCCGCGAACCGAATCATAGCATATAGTATTTTTTAATGCATTAGGCCATCTGACGAACGTTAGTTGAAAAGAATCTTCTGAGTGCTGAAGAGATGGCAAAACAAAAGCTCCGATTCAATTCGAATGAAAAACGTGGCAAACATATTATGCAGAATTATTCACATTTTCCAAGTAAGACAAAGGAGACAAATAGATATTGAAATTTCATGAAAATTATAATTTTTTTTTATTTTGCCAGGAACACACCTTTATTACTCGTCTTAAAAATCCTATGAGTATGGCAAACTCGCTCAACCGTTGGGTAAGTTTGTTATCTGATTATTCTCTGACAGAGATTCCCTATTGTTAGTGGAGTTTCAGAGCAAAATGGTCGGAATACGCTTTGTTTGCGTTATTGCGAAATAAGATTAATTTATAAAAGTTCCGGTATTGTCAGTTGCAGTGCATACTGTACTTTCAAGGGCCTGTATTGGCGCAAATGCTATTGGCTCATTTGATCTATTGACTACTTGGAACAGAATTAGTGAGATGGAATTTTTAGTATATTTTGAACAATTGAAAAACAAGCTATTAATAAAAGCTGCCGAGTCCAGTAAATAAATACACAGTCATGTAACAGTCTCTTTTATTTCTTTGTGGTAAACTGTACAGTTTACATATACTTAATGAGACAGTAACAATGTATTGTTTTATTTACAATGTATTTTATTTGACGCGCTGAGGACCAGCGTGGCCTATCCAAAAATGTAAAATTTTGAGAAAACGGATTTGTAGTTTGGAATGAACTTGTAAAATCACCAAGTTACAATTTATTAGATTTTGACCAACTCTATAATACCTTTTTTCCCTTGTCCATCTGGTTACG
The DNA here is from genome assembly GCA_018105865.1 of Metaphire vulgaris. NCBI lineage: Eukaryota > Metazoa > Annelida > Clitellata > Crassiclitellata > Megascolecidae > Metaphire > Metaphire vulgaris. The sequence goes on along the minus strand of CM030842.1, from coordinate 11,537,072 downwards.
TTTGCATTTTTGCCACCTGCACGGGTGTCCGATAATTTTGAGACAGGGATATGACAACCCTACGTATCATGCGTAAAATACGTTGGCAGTGGCGTTGAGCTCCGACCTACTTCTATGGTTATCTATTATCTATACATAGGTGGCCTGTTGAAATTCAAAAAGTCACGGAAGCCGTGAATTCCGTGGTTTGTCGTTTTCTGTGAATTCCATGAATTTTTCAAAATGCCGTGAACTGCCGTGATTTTCACAGGGCTGTTTTTCTAGGAAAAAGGTTTGGGAACGCATCCTTGTTTACTCTTCCACCAAAACGGGTGTGGGAACGCCGTACCTGTACGTTCCCAATCGCATTATTATACTAATCCATAATTATATACACTGTACAATCTGGCAAAAAGTGCGTTCACACTGAAAAAAGTCCTGGATTTTCATCAATTTTGCGAAATGAACGCAACATGCCAGTGATGCCATCCATGACTTATAAATAATTAGTTATAAATCAATGTTCCACCAACATAGCAACTGTAGACCGATGTATTATAGCCTACTCATGCATCTGCAAGAAGCCATCAATTGCATGTTTGCGTAAAGCACAATCTATCTCTTGTCCAACATTGCTTGTTGTCCAAACGGAAGGGGTTTTGGACGTCGATCAAAGGGGATTTTCAAAACAAAAATCGCCTAAAAATAAAAAATGCATGTATGCACTGAATGTTTGTTTGCAGGCTGTTCTATTAAACAGCATTCGCGTCATTACGGTAGTTCACTGGTATAGAGGCCTACTTGTAAGCCTGTCTCAATTCTGCTCTCAGACATTTCATCTTGCATGTTAAGTGCTCGGTTCAAGAGGGACGTAAGGGTGCATGTGTCCTTACGCTTGATTTGTCAAGCACTGTTCCCAAAGCCTGTTGTACAATGTTAGAACTTAGATAAAGTTCAAAAACACTAAATTAAAATGCAAAACAAACTCAATACCGGAAAGTTCATGTGTATGATGTTCTTCCCGGGGTCACCATGGATTTGCATAGCTTAGTAACCCCAGTAGAAAAAATTTCTCAAGATATGTCAAAATGTGCGCACGTGAACCTCATACAGAAACACCAACAGCGCCTGAGAATAACTTCATGATCACGTCTCTGAAAAACATGAGATAACCGGGCTGGCAACCATCCCCACCCGGGTAGCGACAGTGGCGTAGCGAGGGGAGGTCAGGGGGCAGCTGCCCCCGGGTGCCGGGTTGGGGGAGGGGCGCCAAAATGGGGTATTCGGGTAAGTGAAATGCATAATAAAGAAGAATAAACATGCGCGACAACCTTTTTTCTTCGTCAGCACTATTGAAGAGGGGCGCCGAGAACGACGTGACGACGACGTTTTTGCTCGTCGGCAGTGTTAGGGGCGCTAACGGTACACTTTGCCCCAGGGCGCCGGATACCCTCGCTACGCCACTGGGTAGCGATGCGAGGATCAAAGCCAGTTTCTGCTGTAAGACCTTTCATTAATGCGGAATTGAAAGACATATCACATAATTATGGCAGTCGACATGGCAGCAATAATCTCGCTACCACTTTGGGCGGGATATTAAAATTGCACGGATGATGAAATTTCAATTTTTATTATTACAACGATATATATATATATGTGTGTGTGAGTTGATGGGTGGGTGTATCATGTATATATACACATATATACATGTATCATGTATAAATATATATATATATATATATATATATATATATATATATATATTATGCCCTCGGTATTTAGTTCCTGAGGGACTTATTACAAAAGTGTCCGTTGACAGATAAATATATACTTTTCAGCTCGTCTTGACCCGGATCAGAAGCAGAGAAAGTGTTGGGAAGGCAATCATTAAAGCGTTGTAAAGTCATAGAAATACGCTGGAGCAAAAACTTCTCTCTTGTATCTCCGGAAAGAACGGAAAGATGACGACCCAACTCTTTTATGAAAGTGAGTGCGTCGTGACTGTGATTGGACCAAGAGTCTCGAAGGCCAATGGCAAGAAGAAATAGTCGGCCGACAAGTCAGTGTACTTGACGATTTTCCTGACTGATGCCAATCAGCAGCGGCTCCTCAGAAGAGAGAGAGAGAGAGAGAGAGAGAGAGAGAGAGACAGAGACAGAGACAGAGACAGAGACAGAGACAGAGACAGAGACAGAGACAGAGACAGAGAGAGATGTCAATGGCAGATGAGTGGCAGCGACTGTGTCTGTCTCAGGGAGATTACCAACTTGCTGAGCTCCGGTCTTAGCCACTACCATCAGGCTCGCCTAAGAGCAGTGGCAGCGGAACACGCCAGTGACTGGCTTCATGCGCTGCCCATCAGCTCTTGTGGTCTGCGCTTAGATGACGAGACAACCAGAGTTGCAGTGGGTCTCCGTCTTGGCGCTTTCATCTGTGAGCGACATATCTGTCCTTGTGGCGAGCAGGTCCAGGAGAATGGGTCCCATGCACGGACTCCCCTGCAAACTCGGACCAGGTCGCCTTGCACGTCACTCGATGCTCAATAACGTAGTCTACCGGGCCCCGGTATGAGCTGGCATACCATCGGTCAAGGAACCGCCCGGTCTCCTCAGATCCGATGGAAAGAGACCGGACGGCATGACCATGATTCCGTTACAAGCTGGCCGCTGCCTGGGGTGGGACGCAGTCGCTGCCACTCATCTGCCATTGACGTCTCTCTCTCTCCAGGAGCCGCTGCTGAAGCAGCATCAGTCAGAAAAATCGCCAAATACACTGACTTGTCGGCCGACTATTTCTTCTTGCCATTGGCCATCGAGACTCTTGGTCCTATCAGTCACGACGCACTCACTTTCATAAAAGAGTGGGGTCGTCATCTTTCCGTGACGACCTTTTTCTCTCTCTCAGTCTCTATATATATATATATATATATATATATATATATATATATATATCAAAGTTTCTGATCGTTTCAATGCCATTAATCATCAGTATTTTCCTGTACCAATTCCTTTCAAAAGCAAATATTCTTCTATCTGAGACTTTTGTACCAGTTAGCCTCACATCCATAGAGAAAACTGCTAAAAATATCAAGCCTTAGACGTTAAGTAATTGACTGTTGAAATCTCCATTCTTCCAATTTATTACGCAACTAAAAAATGCGCTTGGCTGTCATCATCGACATGCGAACAAGATGGCGTAAAGGTCAGAGGCCAACCTCTGTGCTCTGCACTGCGTTTAGTCGGCATTGATCTTTCTGTCTAAGTCGATCTCTGGATGCCTCGTGCTCTCGTGAGCTTGACTTAGGTTAGCTACAGTGGCGTAGCCAGGGGGTTAAACCTCCCCTTGGCTGCCGACGGGAAATTTTTACATGCTTGTCAATGCATTTTTCATTTTTGGACGCGAGTTTAGGGGGTCAAACTTCCCTTGGCTGGCTGCTGCCGATCGAAAAATTTCTAAGTGCTATAGAAAATAGAAAAAAACTAGAAAGAATACGTAGGCGACGACCTGTTTTGCTTGTCAGCTCCTAAAAAATAAAAATAAGAAAATTTTTGCAAAGTTTGCATGGTCAAGATCGAAACCAAAACCCCCTTTCCGGAAATCCTGGCTACGCCACTGGTTAGCTATACGTTCACAAACTGAGAATTTTCAAGTTTACCTGTCGCGGGGTCATGACCGCCGAGCGGGAACATCAAAGACAACGAGGCAGAGGACCGATGAGACAAGAGGGCAGACTCGACATGTATCACGAAAGAGCATCATAACTATAAACAGCGGCAGCAGCAGCGACGTCTTCTCGACGATTCCGTGAAATATAATTAAGGGTTCGAGTTAAAGCAGTGCGCTCAAATCAGTCATTTTAGCATTTTTACTTCCTCACCTACTTTACTTACTTACCTACACTCGAAGTGATACACAATATATTGACAGAAACATACATATACATCATATACATAGACACACTTGCTTATATATATATATATATATATATATATATATATATATACGAATAACGAAGGCAGATGTTTTGGGGTGATATAATTGGTTCGATATCACGCGAATGAAACAGTCTGAAGGCAGTTACCTGCGTGCTTGTACGGTGTAAACCTGCCCTCCACCCTTCACTTGTGAGACGCCTTTCCTTGCCATCGGTCTTTCATCTTAATTTTAGAATATCGGCGCGTTACGATGCCTTTGCACTTTTCGGTCACTGAAATCACTCTCAATCCTCTCTTTCGCTGCCTTCCAGAGCGACTTAAGGCCTACATCCGACCAGGGTGCAAATCTGGCTATAAAACGGTCATGTCCTCAATTCTCAACAGAAAATATATATTGACTTGTCAGACTTTTCAGGACGCTAAAAAACCACAAAAAACCTAGTGAATAGTAGTGATACCTTATTTTTGCTTGTCGGACTTTTTAAGACATTAAAGATGTAGGCCTAATAATTATGAGTTTATACGTTATAACATGAAAAAATTAATTACGTGGCGAAATCTGTCAATAACGGGGATGCTATTCAGGGATTCTTACATAATTGTATTTCCTCCATAGTCTGTCACTCTGTCTTGCTGTCTCCCACTGACTGATCTCTGCAATGACCTGGTCTTTTTCGGATGGATATTTGAAGTACCATCGATTGATACCCTTGGGCAGTGGCGGTTTCACGTGGGGGATGAGTGGGGATGCATCCCCCACCGGACTTAATTCCGGACTTACTATCTTTTGCTTGTGAAACTCATTTTTGGGTAAAAATCTACTCTAGTAAGACTAACTGCGAATAACCTTTTTTGCTTGTCAACCTGTTCTTCGGTAAAAGTATAATCAAATTAGGGGATTATAATACGGGTTTTCAGCCTTTTTCGGCAAAGTTTATTGATTTTTTCTTCTATTTTCATCCCCCCACCAACTTTCTATGAATTGATATCATCCCCTCCCACCAAGAAATCCTGGAATCACCATTGCCCTTGGGGCTTGGGTATTAGAAATAGTGCTATAGAATGGTATTATTATTATTATTATTATTATTATTATTATTATTATTATTATTATTATTATTATTATTAGCCTATTAGCCTATTAGACCTATTATTATTATCCTATGGAATGGTCTTGACCCCAGTAAACGCAATTTAGCGACTGCTGATTCCACGGTCCTCGTTTTTGAAACGACTCAAAATTCAGTTCTTTATCGATATGCAGTAATCACAGCGGAAGCGCTACTTAGTGATTCTTCAAAATATCCACATATTGCTGCGTTACATTACAATTACATCGGATGAGTTAAATAAATTGCGACCTTAGAGAACAGTTCTGTCTGGCGATAGGACAAAATGTCCGCGGACAAAATGTCACGGACAAAATTAATGGAGACAAAAGTCAGCGGAGAAAATGTCACGGACAAAATGCAACCCTAACTCTAACCCTAACCCAAAACCGTGACATTTTGTCCGTGACATTTTGTCTGAGGACAATAATTTGTCCGGTCACGTTCTGTCTGTCTGTGAGAGAGATTTCTTTATTTATTTGAAGCTGATCTGGTCAATGTATAACGTTGTTGTATATCACTTAACTTCGTCCGCCAGCGTCTTATCAACAACACGTCTGGTATTCGAACTGCGCAATCTATTAACCGTCTCTCAAGTGGACGCAAAAGTAATTAAAGCGATTTCCCGGCATGCAGAGGCACCGCTAATCGGCAGGAGTCAAGCGACAGAGGGCGTCTGACGTAGAAAGGTCAACGGAGACGCGTGTCAGGTCAGGAGGGTCTGAATGGTCAGCCACCGACCAACATCAGACGACTGACCACAAGGAATTCACAATAACGTGGGCCTACTAGCATCTGCTTTTGGCGTTCACTAACTGCTGTAACTCATAAATATTATATCAGCGTTAACCGAAAATCTCCTCCTATAGGAAAACGGCTCAGATCAGATGGGCAGAAAGACAGTCACCCAGGCAGATAGACAGGCAGACAGACACTCAGACAAGACAGACTGTCAAACAGACAGTCAAGCAGACAGATAACCAGGCAGATAGACAGATAAACACTCGGGCAGACAGACAGACAGGCAGGCATGCAGGCAGACAGGCAGACAGACAGACAGGCACGCAGGAATATCAGTAGGCCCTATAGAGGTGGGTCGATTAATCGAAATCGTAATCGAAATCGCGATTTTTGGAAAAATCGTAATCGTAATCGACACGATTATTAAATAAATCGAAATAATCGATAATCGTCGAAAAAATAATCGAAATCGCAATTATTTTTCGATTATTCCCGTAAGTTATATTATACAATATTTTCGATTCAAAGAAAGATCAATTTACCGTTGATTATCAGATTTTCATTGAAAATAGATTCAACTGCGTATAAAGACAGGCACCATCTTTCTGGATTTGACAGCAGCTTTCGATGCGGTGTGGCATGCGGGTTCAATGTACAAACTCTCGCTCAATTTGCCACCCTGGTTCTGTCATTATTGGAATTACTCATCTCTGACAGACGGTTCTTAGTTCACTTGGGAGATGTCAGCTCCTGGAGACGTCATCGAAACGGTCTAACACAGTGTTCAGTTCTAGCACCTATGTTATTCAATTTGTAGGCTTATAGGTTTTTGAAACGACTTACCGGATAGTTAGGTAGGAAGTTTGGAGACGCTGACGATATCGGTCTTGCCACCCAGGCTGATCCTTTAAGGAGATTGAAGACCAGGGTTATTTCTAGGATTGTGAATTGGGGTGGGGTGTCGGTTAAATCTGGGGTGTGTTTATTTCTAAGATTGTAGGATTGTGAATTTGGGGTGTCAAAATCTGGGGGACAAAAAATTTGACAAAAGTCAGCGGAGAAAAAGGCTGACAAAAGCAAAAAAACTTATAGAGACTCACAAAAAGTCTGACAAGCAAAAAAAGTCATCCGAGGATAAAAGTTGTGGGGTCTATTTCTCCATTTGGAGGCAGGCCCCTTCAGAGGCTGGCCCAGGCCAGTTGGAATTTATAAGGTTCTTGCCTTCCCAACAATTAAAATGTTGACAAGCGAAAAAGGTAATCACCAATTTTGAGGACCGCAGAATACCTTCCTAGCTTTCCCAAAATCCCAAAATTGTCGACAAGTAAAAAGGTCATCACCATTTTGAGGACCGCAGAATACCTTCCTAGGAGTCAAAATCCCAAAATTGTCTGACAAGCAAAAAAGGTCATCACCAAATTGAGAGGCCCCTTCTAGTAGTAGCTATTTAGCTTTCTAGCTATCTCAGAATTCTAGACAAGGAAACAAAGGGAGGCCCACAAATGATGGAGGCCCAGGCCGAATGGCCTCCTGGCCTCTGAATGGGCCTGTTTGAGAGTGTTCAGGGGCTAATCAATATGCATTCTGTATGCATACCATTGTCACATTACCAAATTTTAGGGTGTCGACCTCAAAACGGGGTGTTGGAGGTGTTAGGGGTGTAGAAATATCCCTGTTGAAGACCAACTGAACATCGATACACAGAGGACGAATACTGTAAAATATGGCGGAAAGCCAGTTTCTAAAGGTACTGTGAAATAATCGAAATCGAAATCGCGATTATATAAAAACCGTAATCGTAATCGAAATCGTAATCGTGAAAAATAATCGAAAATAATCGTAATCGTAATCGCAAAAATAATCGTAATCGACCCAGCTCTAAGGCCCTATTAGTGCTATGACCCGGTGTAGAATTTATGCCATATTCAGTTGTAACTCCCCGACCCAGTCTATTGTGCAATTTTTTCCTTTTATTCGTTCGCTTGGAGTCGATGACTTCGGATCACGAAGGCAGATTTCTGGTCGACAAATGAAATAAAAGAGGCAAAGAGCCATAATTTTCTGGAAACATCGCGGGAATTGTTTGCAGCTTATTCTGAGGAAAACATTGGCTATTTAGTCATCATCGTCGTCATCAATCCATCATCAATTCATCATCATCAGCAGCAGCAGCAGCAGCAGCAGCAGCAGCAGCAGTGAAAAGATTTCAAGACCGGATTGGTACATATAGTCTTTCACTCTTATTCCACTGCTCATTCTGTCAAAACCAAATCTGGTCTCTGCGCTGTTTGGTATTGATGAATAATACTGGCGCCATCTATCGAATTAGTGGAAACACGCTTTCACTTCACTTATATGATTACCTTGTCCTTTGATTTAGTGAAAACTGAATTTTATGGTATTCCTAATTTCACTTGAATCTGACTAATTGAAGAATTTAAGCAGAATATCTTAATCGTAAGCCTATATTAATGAAATTACACACCTTTTTAAAATTTCACAAGACGTTTATTTATAAGCCTACAATAAAATTTACCATAATGTGATCTTGAAAATTCAATAAATTTTTATCGCGAATATTAGTCAATATTCGCTAAAATTACAATATTAATCTAAGCGTAGTTCGAATTTGCTTATTTTCAGGGTTGTGATAGAGCCGGTTCGGTCTGGTTTGGCCGAACCGTTTGTTAAAATTCTCACCGTTTCGACAGAACCGTTTGTTAAAATGAGGACTAGGCCTACATGTATATGACCGATCTGTCTGCTGAGATCGCGAGTTTACTGTTGTTATGCACTCGTCTATAACATAATCACTCACCAACCAACGCACGTCATCGCAGCAACAGCAATTATGACTTCACTGCAGAGGCGTAGCAGCCATATGGACAACCTGGCCAAATGCCAAGGGCCTCCGACCTGGAAAGAGCCCCCGACCCGAGCAAAAAAAATGTTTTTCGCAAAGTTGTAAAGCTGTCAGATCGAAAAAAGACCGACAAGCAAAAAAAGGTCGTAAGCATTTTCGCAAACTTGTCAGATTGTCTCTGGAAAGGGACCCCTGCCCGGTTTTTCGCCAAGGGCTCCCGAGCATATTGCTACGCCACTGCTTCGCTGCATTTGGGAAATGATCTGACGAGTCTTTTGAAATTTCTTCCACAAAAGCTTTTGGTCCATTCGCTGTTTGACATTGATGAATAATACTGGCGCCATCTATCGAATTAGTGGAATACGCTTTCACCTCACTTAGGCCTTAATGATTATCTTGTCCTTTGATTGAGTAAAAGCTGAATTATATGGTATTCCTAAGTTCAATTGAATCTGAATAAGTGAAGAATTTAAGCAGAATATATTAATTGTAAGTCTGTATTGATAAAATTACACACCTTTTTAAATTTTCATAAGACGTTTATTTATACAATAAAGTGTATCATAATATGATTTCTGCGAGAATGAACGTAATAAATTTTTATCGCGAATATTCGTTAATATTCGCTAAAATTACCATTTTAATCTAAGCGTAGTTCGAATTTGCTTATTTTCAGGGTTGTGAAGGAGCCGGTTCGGCCCGGTCCGGCCGAACCGTTTGTTAAAATGACGACTAGGTCCTATGTATAATGTAGCTGATCTGTCTGCTGAGATTGAGAGTTTACTGTAGGCCTAGTCATTCACTAGTCCTTTAATGCATTAGGACGAAGGAGCTTGGTATTATTCAGTTGCTCGTAGTCTGGTCTTGAAATCTGTAGTCATATGTAAACGCCACCTACCATTGCTCTAACTACAAGGATAATACTGTATTAGGCCTATGTCCTATATTGGCCAATGTGTCATTTGTACAGGAGATGAAATTCTTGGTCACTGCCTGCATGCTGACTCCCCTTCGAAAACTGGTCCACTCTTTAAGTAGAAGAAGGGAAGAGAAACCGAAGAAGGCTATTACCGAGACATGTGATCGATATGAGAAGCATTCACCTCTGCAATGGATGCCCGTGAATTGGACTGTACAAATAAAGGCTTACAGGGTATATTACCGGGTCTGCACCACGGAAAAAAGTCACGGAAAAGTCACAGAAGCGCGACTAATTCTTTAGCAACTCCCGACGCCAGAACAAAGATATAAAACTATTTCATGACAACCAGTGGCGGCGCCAGGTTGTGAACTGAGACAGGACCTGGATTTTTTTGCCAGGGCCAGTGATGGGCAGCTGAATAAAAACATTAGTTTAACTACAACTAAATTTAGACTAGAAATATGTAGTTAAACTTTTATCTGCAAACTAACTTTCTAAAATAGTTAACTAAACTTAAAAAATATAGTTACACTTTTGGCAACTAATTTTACAACTATTTCCGAGGCATCAGGTATGTGTTCATGAAAACACAAACGAAGCTCGCAACATGAACATGTCAGTCAATGAACCATTGAATTCGTTAATCATTGTCTATTTAATATTTAAGTCTTAGTCTAGACTGCAGGAACACAAATTTGTCAAACTTGTTTGGAAATAATGACCCAGAAAGGAATAGATAAAAAAGGTATACTGTTATTGAGAATTGGGGACACCAACTAACAGTGGCGGTTCCAGGACTTCTTGGTGGGGGGATGAATGAATTCATAGAAAGTTGGAGGGGTGAAAATATAAGAAAAAAATCAATAAACTTTCCCGAAAAGGCTGAAAAGGGAATTTTATCCCTAATTTTACTACACTTTTACCGGAAAATAGGTTGTCAATCAAAAAAGTCATCCCCAGTTAGTTTGACTAGACTTCTACCTAAAAATAGGTTTTCACAAGCAAAAAAAGTAACTCCGAAAGTCCGGTGGAGATGCATCCCCACACCCCCCTCCCCCCGCGTGGAACCGCCACTGCCAACTAACAAGTTTTAAACTATTTAGTTACTAACTAAAAATTTTCAGCTAAACTAGCATTTTAGCTAAACTATTTTTATTGACTTAAACTATGAAGATAAATAAAAAAATATTTAGCACCCCACTTCGGGCGGGCCTGAACGCCCACATCGAACAAAATGTTTAGACGAACCCTGACTACGCCGTAGGCCATTGACTATTTCTATAGCACCTATTGTATTAGCATGCACAGGTTATTGCCCCTACCTAACATCTCTTCATCAATATGTATGGGCGTACACATAATTTTTTCCAGGTGGGGGCAAAGCACATTTTAGCACAGTGGTCACGGTTAATATTTAGGCAAGGTTTTCAAATTTCAATGTGAAATATTGGTATTTGCATTTTCCAGTGGGGGAGGTGGGCAACTGCCCCCTCTTGCCCTAATGTGCGGGCGCCCATGTCATATGCATATATTTACATAACCCCTTTGTATGTTAGGCTAAAACTACTGTTAGGTGTCATCCACATGGCAAACCCATAAAAATTGTTATTGCATTTTCAGCTGAATGGCATCCATTTGAAATTTATGGTGCAATTACCTACTATGACCTAGTTCTAAATATGCTTGTTTTAGCCTAACATATATCACTAGGTCATATAATCATTATATTTCTAACAAATGCAGAATAGAAAATATTTATTGGACATCTGGACAGGCGAACGAACGGCGAGCAGAGAAAGAAAGACAGAGACAGAGACAGAGAGACAGAGAGAGAGAGAGAGAGAGAGAGAGAGAGAACTATAGATTGCTATTAGAAATAATGCAGCAGGCGTGAATAGCGTTCGTTAATCTGTGACGGAGTTTTAGGCGCACAACGGAGGACGAAGGCTATTAATCAATTGTCATTCTTTCTCGAATTCGTTCATGTCTCAAATTAGATCTCCGCCTGCTCGTTCATCATTCGCAATCTGTTTAATAAGGCGTGTCTAGGTGAGGCCATAAGTTGGCATTCATCCGGAGATTTATTGAACGTCCGGGATGATTTTAGCGATTACCACAAATCCGAATATAGGCCTAAATCGGAACGTTGCCTGTCCTTGTCTATGTATAATATTAAAAATGTATAATAAATAAAAGGATAAACTAGAAAATAGAATAAAATATTAAAATGTTTTGAGATTTGGTTTTGGTTAAAATGCTAAAGCTTTCTTCCACGCCAAAATTGTACATAATTTAATCATTGGATTGAAAAATTTTGTGCCAGTGTTGGTTCGTTTTTCGATTTCAAATAAGTATATTCTTAGTATACACTATACTTAGTAGGCCTATGACTTAAAGTGACTTAGAAGGCATTACTGCCTGTGTGAAAGCCACTAGGGGTACTAACGGTGCTTGAACCCGCTCCGTCAGCCTGCTGCTCCAGCACATAACCCACTCTGCCATCTTCCGTCCCCAAGAGTGTTTGTTTTCGTAGGTCTTGTTGTGGAATTTTAATATCACAAACGTTTATCTTTTATCGTTGTAGTCTCTCTGGTCTTGTGGCTTTGCAACTGACAAAACTATTAAAATCACTAAGAGGTCTTTTATCGACGAGCAACAAACTGGTTCCATTTCCAATCACACAGTCAACTTATAGCAGCGTTTGATTTGTCAAAATGCAATGGAGATCGGACTATTGCCCTAACCCCAACAGTGTCTACCTCTGAAGCGCGAGCCTGGATGGTAAGAGCAAAGTTTTGATCATCACTTAGTAGTGTAGCATATAGCGATGTGCCAGTGTTCTATCCAGGCATGTTAACGTGTAACGCCATTCCATGAGAGATGGAATGGCGCTACACGCCATTCCATCTCTTGGGGGCGGAAGATGGCAGAGTGGGTTACAATAACGCCATGTAACGCCATTCCTGAGAGATCGTTTGCACTGGTTGCGGGTCATCGAGCGTGTGGAGTTCAAGCGCCACTGGCTCACGTTCCGTGCGCTGAATGACCCCCACTGCCCTGCGTATCTGTCAGAACTAATCAGCCGATCGACGACAGTACCACGTCGCTCCCTTCTCCGTTCCGGCGCCAGCAACCATCTCGTCGCCGCCCCCCCTCCGCTCAAGACAGCGGGACTGGGGGACCGGTCCTTTCGTCGTGGAAACCCGGTGTCGTGGAATCTGCTCCCGATGGCTGTGACAACCGACACCTCTCCGGATCGGTTCCTACAACATCTCAAGACGCATTTGTTTAATGTTTCGTTCCCTGTACAGCGCCTTTGACTTTAGCCACCTAGCTATGTTACTGCGCTTAAGAAATTGTCAAGTTTTAATAATAATAATAATAATAATAATAATAATAATAATAATAATAATAATAATAATAATAATGTTAGGAGGGACGATCCCCTCCAAAAACCCTCCAAATCCCCCCTCAAAAAAATCGCATCAAAATTTTTTTGCATGTGGACTGTGCCTCTTTCTCTCCGCCACGTCAAACCCCCAAAGGCCTGTAGTCTGGATAAAACACTGCGATGTGCTATAGCAGCATAGCCAGCCTAGTTGATCTTACTCCGGTTGTCGATTGACGACTGTAGACTGTAGAGTTGACTCGAGCGATCACTGATTGTCTCAAATCGCTGCTAAATGCTTTGCAGCTTTAGAGAGACTAGTTCAGCGCAGACTGCAACATATTGCAACGTCTGTTGCAAATATACAATCGATTGGATTGTATAAGGGATTATATAGATATGGTTGGTTTGCAACTTAGACATGATGTGGTGAAATGCCGACAGCAATCCTGTTTACTGAAGTTTTAAAAGAAATCGTTGTTTTTCTCTGACTGTATAGGCCCTGCCCTAATAGGCCTAAATGTGTGTTTGAGGTCTGAAGTCGTGGATATGCTGTATTGATTATTGAATGTCTACAGTGTATGTTAGGTTGAACCAGTGGCGGCTCTAGGATTTGGCAAGTGGGGGGCCGTTGGGGTGGCAACTTTTAATCATGGGGCCAACCATTTGTTGTTAATGTATGCAGCATTAAGTATAGGGTCCCAACAGGGGGAGCCACTGGGAGGGGGCAGGCACTCAATATGGGGGCACGGGCCCCCCTGACCACCGGTGGAGCCGCCACTGGTTGAACGTGTTTGTTTTGCCTCATTTAGTGTTATTTTTGTGATGTTTGTTTCTGCCATGTACAGATAAAGTTGTGTATTATATTCATAAATCCCCCTACATAACAATACAGTGATTGCAGTAGGCCCATCTATAATCGCGACAAAACAATTCTCTCTTTGATTCCTGCACATTAGTTTTAATGACCCACATGAGTTAATCTCGACGGCGATTCGAATTTAATAATTCTAGTTGCTTATTTAGTCAGTCCTAATTCGCAGTTAACAAAGACGCATTTTCCAGAATTTTCGGAAATAAATCATTTCAATTTGCGTTCGCCGGCGGTAATGCGTGTGTGTATCTCGACTATATGTATAAATATAATTATAATTATGCACTTCTATAGCACCAGTTATAATATCCCAGGGTATCGATTGACGGTACTTCAAACCCATCCGCAAAAGACCAGGTCATTTCAGAGATCAGTCAGAGGGAAAGAAAAGAGGGAAAGAGTATTTTCCAAATGAACATTTTAATACGCGTTCAGTAATGCTTCAGGATTTGAGATTAATAATAGTTCAGAAGCAGGGGCGTAGCCAGGAATTTGATTAGGGTATATATTTTTTGTTGGGGGTATATTGTTATATATAATATATAATATATATAATATAGTATAATATAGTATAGATATAGTACATAATATAATACAGTATAGATTTTTTGTTGGGGGGTATATTGTTATATATAATCTATATTATATATTATATTTTATATATGTTACTGTATATATATATATATATATTGTTGCATATACTGTATTATATATACTGAATTTTTGGGGGTGGGGCATATATACCTATATACCCCCCGTCGCTACGCACCTGTTCAGATGGCGATGCATGCTTAATGTATGTTCGTGTGCTTCCTATTATTTTATTCTGTTGTGTGTGATGCTGCGTATCTGTCTGCATGTTTGTCTGTATCTGCTTGTGTGTGTTTGTGTGCGCGCGCGTGTGCGTGTGTTTCGCCAACAAGCGTCTTAGTTGCTAAGCCTCGTTCTTCTGTGCTGGTCATCGTATGTTTGCATGGATGCGTGTGAATGTGTGCATGTATGCGTGTGAGTGTGCGTTCGACTAATTAACGAATACCTTTGCACTCTAGAATTCCTGTTGACCGACTTGTCACTCATCACTGCACTAATTGTATGACTTTAATTGTCGATCTGTGTTTGCACTGAGTTGACCCTTGAATAAGTCGAGTCCGTATCCACCTCAATCCCTGAATCCTTACAATTAGTTGTCTTCGGCCATTGGGGAGGTAAGCCCCAACCAAATCGAGCATAACGTATAAACAGGCCTGAGGAGAGGGGGTGCAGTCGGTACATTGTTCCGGGGCCCATGGAGCTCGAAGGGGCCCGGGTCCGGTGATGATCATGCATTGACAATAGTCTGAACCCTGAACAAGACTCTGACAACGGAAAAGGGTCATCTTCGTCATGAGCACAGGGGGCCCGCCCGGCGAATGTCTGTTAGGGTGCCCGGGTTACGATCATGTTAAAAAAGGTCATCGACACTTTTTCACACTTGCCCTTATAAAGAGGGCCAGGAATTCTGCTTTGAAAAAAGACCGACAAGCAAAAAAAGGTCATCAATTTTTCAGACAATTTTCAGGTCAGGGACCCGTGACTATTTTTGGCACCGGGGCCCGGAAATTCTCTCGGCGGCCCTGCGTATAAATATCTAAAATATGCATAATGATTTTCGGTAGTGGTGAATGACACAACGACTTAACCGTTGACCTGGCAAGATCTGAAATGCAGATGGAAAATTTAACGGTCGTAATCAGAAGAATTTTTCATTGTTCGATCCTTTTAACTTGCAAACATCTGACAATCTGTTCATTGCGACGGCGTCTGTCTGATTGAAATACTTCTATAGCGCCATTTTAGTAGTGCATTTGGCATATTTGCTAATCTCCTGAGTCAGATACAATCAGTCAGAACGATTTCTATGGTTTCGGTCGCGGAGAATAGGAGAAAAGACTATAGAAAACAAAATAGGTTTCAAGTCTCAGATACATGTACGAGATCTCGCCTTCATTCTTACGCACAATTTTGTGTCTAGTTATTGTAAGCACGATAGGCAAAGAGCATAGATGCGAGGTTTAGGTTCTAATACTCACCAGTTCTGAACTACTATATCCAGGCAATTCACACAATGACTTCAGGCCATACAGTACCGTCTTTAAAACATGTTGTCATGTTGAATGTATTAGCATGTTCTACTAGAAAACAATGAGTTTGAACGAAATAATACGCCACAATACTGCTTAAATTGATGTGGTGGTATATTATTAGAAAAAACCTGTTAAAGTTAAAGTTGAGTTTTAGGTTGAGTTGAGTTGAGGGTTATCGGTTCGACGATAATTATTAGTTCGACGCCATTTTGTCGGCGCTAATTTGTCGGCGTTAATTTGTCGCCGCGATTTTGCCGGCGGCGCTATTTTGTCTGGCGCGATTTAGTCGGTGAACCGAAAAATGCAATTGATGAAACACCTAGTGCAAGCAAGTGAGACAACTGACGAAACACTTAGTGCAAGCAAGTGAGCCTGTTTACAATTTGTATGCACAGGAGTGTCGCAGTGAACTTCGTCTTTATGCGACTTTACCTTCGAATAACTGCATTCGTTGAGGAGGTCGTCGAGGAGTGGCTTGAGAATAGGAGGGCGCTTGCGGTTAACACGAAGCCCGTTGGCTTAGACCCAATCGGTCGCTTAGACGACGACGCCTCAATTAACCGAGCGAAGTGAGCGTATGGGCGTTCGTAGGGACAGTAAATTTCATTTACAGCTGTTTTGGGAAGACGTAAGGAGACGCCATTGCGTTCAAAACGACGGCCATTTGAGTAGAAATTGCTAATGAGTTCCTTTGAGAAGCCAGTTCCGAAGCTCCTTCGGTCGCGAGTTCGACGAATTGGACGCAGTTTTGAGGTTGATTTCTAAAGAGGTCGTTGTCCATAAAAACTGTTTCACATTCTTCAGTGCCTGATTGGCGACCTTTGTTGCCTATCAATGCGCTGGCGAATCGTTACATTACATGTAGTTAGCATGACGCCATGCATGTCACTTATGTGAAAAATCAATACAGTAGAACTTCGTTATAACATATTCAGCCGGTCTGTAAAATTTAGTAAGTTATAGTAAGTTATATCCGATGTATCAATACCATTCATTACTGCAGCTCATCAAATGGGACACTACATTGTGATAAACTACAGCATAACCGAGTATGTGTCATAACCGAGTATACGTTATAACCGAGTCCGTTATAATGAGGTTCTACTGTACTTGTGGTCAGGAATTCAGAGGCTGTTTTAACTGTTTCCACCATTTGGCTGTGTTGTTTAAGAACCTGCATCATTGAAAGACTAGTTTCTATAAAGTTCTATCATTCTAGGTTAGCCCTAGGATCTAGTATAATGGCATATAATGGATTACTTATACAGCGCATCTTCCTGCATGTCGTACAGAAGCGCTTTCTCTGCAATTACTGCGCATTGTCAAAGAGGAGATGGGTTTTAAGCCAGGAAGAGGAATCAGTATTTTGTGTCAGTTGGTGTGATCTGTTTGTCGTATCTTCGTCTCAGTCTTCGTGCAAACAAAGGATTTGTGCGAACCATCGGCCATACATACGCTGCACATTCACACTTCTGGACACTTCACACTCATTCACACTCACACTCACTCATTCACATATTCACACTTCACGACACTTCTGGAACTACAGGAAGATTGATTATGAAAATGATTCATTCGCAATACCCAAAAATAGCTCAAGAAGAGAGCGTTTGAAAAGTAGAATTCCCCTCTCTGCCTCTGTCTCTGTCTTTCTCTCTGTCTCTGTCTCTGTCTCTGCCTCTGTCTCTGTCTCTGTCTTTCTCTTTGTACTTATAATAGGAAAACTCCCACGTTTGGTAATGAACGCTGCGGAGAAGAGATGGTAAGAGGGAAGGAGCGAACATATGAAGAATGGATTGGTTGATGGAAAGTGAGGCTGACTGAAAAAGATCAGACGACTTATACGTGGTCGGAGGAGGAGGGAAGAGAAACATAATCAAGAAAGGAACAGAGGCAGAGAGGCAGGAACGAGAGAGAGAGAGAGAGAGAGAGGGAGAGAGAGAACCAATGACAGAGGTAGCGTAAAGAGGTTAGTGATGTAATAGATATATGCTCCGACCTTTGAACTGTGACGCCCGTTTGGCGACTTCCAGTTTTAGAGATCCGAAAGGAATGAATGAATGAATGAACGAACGAAAGAAGCAAGCAAGGAATGACGGAAGGAAGGAGGGAGGCAAGCAAGGAACGAAGGAAAGAAGCAAGGAAGAAGGGAGGCAGGCAAGGAAGGAAGGAAGAAAGGAAAGAAGGAGGGAATGAATGAAGCAATGAATGAATGAAGAAAGGAAGCAAGCAAGGGAGGAAGGAAGGAAGGAGGCAAGGAAGGAAGGAAGCAAACAGGCAAAGAAGAAGGCAGCAAGAAAGAAAGGAAGGAAGAAAGAAAAGATGGATGGATGGAAGGAAGGAAAGATAGAAGGAAGGACGGAAGGCAGGAAGGAAGGAAGCAAGGCAGGGAGGAAGCAAGAAACGAAGGAAGGAAGCAAGGCAGGGAGGAAGTAAGAAAAGAAGGACGCAAGGAAAGAAAGAAAAATTAAGGGAGTGAGTGAGTGAGTGAGGAAGCAAGGGAGTGAGGAAGCAAGGGAGTGAGGAAGCAAGAAAGGAAGGAAGCAAGGCAGGGAGGAAGCGCGGGAAGCAGGCGACTATGACCCTGAAGTCGATCTCTTGTTCTCCGTAAATAGCGCCTTTCTCTGGAGCGAATTCTCTCAGTATGATGGCCGTAGGATGTTCCACATATTTCTGCTTTTTCGTCACGTACGACGGTCGATCGAATGTTTGGCTAATCTGATCGTCAGTGGGTGGACTCCCTCAGCGCCCGTAGGCAGTTCTTCTCCGTGACGATAGACAAAAAACAAGCGCGAACGAATTATATTAAGACACCTGTCTGAGGGGAATCAGTGATTCGAGATACCCAGAAGCCAGAGGCGTATCGAGGGTATCCGGCGCCCGGGGGCAAAGTGTACCGTTGGCCCCCCAACAGTGCTGACGAGCAAAAAAAAGGTCGTCGCACATGTTTCTTCTTTTTTATTATGCATTTCACTTACCCATATCAGACTTGGAAATTGGGTCACTGGGTCAATGGGTCATTTGGGTCACCTTTTTCCACCGGATCACCGGGTCTCCGGGTCATCTTTATGACCCGGTTATAGACCCGGTATTAATACATCTTATTCAGATGCTCAGCATGATGGTTCATCAATCCCGGAAAGTATTAGTTAGGTCCACAGATACAAGTATAATTGATTTTATCACTGAGGGATATTGGTATTATTACTCTATGGAATGTTATAAACTATAATGAAAAATTTTTATGGTGTGATGACAACGTTTACATGACGTCATTGATAAATTGACAAATATTTCTTGGTTTAAAAACAAGATAATTATTTCAAGTTTTGCTCGTGTATTAAAGTTAAGAATATATTAGAGTTAAAGTTATAATGGAACCGGGTCACTGGGTCACCGGGTCACTGGGTCACCGGGTCACTGGGTCACCGGGTCACTGGGTCACTTTTATTTCGGGTCATTGGGTCACCAGGTCTCAAAATGTGACCCGGTTCCAAGTCTGACCCATATACCCAATTTTGGCGCCCGCCACCTCGGCGCCGGGTGGCATATGCCCCTACCTCCCCTCGCTACGCCCATGCCAGAAACTGACTCCAAGCTCTAAACAAGAGCGCGCAATCACGTGACTTCTGATTTTAAGAAACAGGACAGCGCCATCGGATTTTAAGAAACAGGATTAGCCATCGGTAATTAATCAACTTAAGATAAGATTCAGTGTAAAATGGACGAGCGTTAGCCAGTATACTGTTTAATTAAAGACCGGAAAACTGTCAAATACTGAAGAGTATGGGAAAGAAACGGCGGTAAGTTTTATCTGGAAAGAGATCCAAAACTTTCGTTTTTCAGTCTCTAAATAGCATTTCCGTACTCTGCTTAAGGTTAACGAGTCTTATTACTGGTTTCATGTTAGCCCTTCTAGGTCTACGGTCCCTTTCCTTGATCTTTGGCTAATTAAAACTTAAAAAGCACTGAATAAGTGCTATTAATTCATTATAAAAAAGATTAATATTAAAAACCCAGTATTTGGCATGTTTGTGATTCGGGCTACGTAGCAAAGTCAGCTTTAAAATTGGCAGTGGCGGTTCCACGTGAGGATGGGATGCATCTCCCCACCAGACGTTTTTGCTTGTGAAACCCATTTTGGATAAAAGTCCAGTAAAACTACGGGGAAAACTGCGGATGACCTTTTTGGCTTATCAACCTATTTTTCTGTAAAGGTGTAGTAAAATTAGGGAAAAATTCCCTGTTGTCAACCTTTTCAGGCAAAGTTTACTGATTTTTTCTTCTCTTTTCATCCCCCCACCAAGAAATCCTGGAACCGCCACTGGAAAGAGGCAAGAATAAGTTAGTTGTCGGCGTCTATCATTGACCTTGGTTGCTCAGCATTGAACTTCTATTATTATTTCCATGTGCCTCTTTCTTTTAAATAATGAGTTCCATGTTCCATGCCTGATACGCATGGAAAAAGAGACAGAAACGCTATAATAATATACGTTCTTCCATCTGGATTTCAGAAGCGAACGGTCAGTGACTCGGTCACGCTCTGACTTCTGGCACACGCCCTCTTCCTGTTTCCGGTCACTTCTTGTCACGACCAGAATTTAGAATACTTAGAAGCAATCGATTCCTCTGCTTAAGTCTCTGCTCCAAAAGACGAAGGAAAAATGGAAACAAACACACACACACACACACACTTTTCTCTGTTTCTGTCTCTGTGTCTGTGTCTCTGTGTCTGTGTCTCTGTCTCTGTGTCTCTGTGTCTGTGTCTGTGTCTCTGTGTCTGTGTCTCTGTCTCTGTGTCTCTGTCTCTGTCTGTCTGTCTCTGTTTCTGTCTGTCTCTGTCTGTCTGTTTGTCTGTCTGTCTATCTATCTCTCTGTCTGTCTGTCTGTCTGTCTGTCTTCTCTCTCTCTCTCTCTCTCTTTGAAAGTCTCGACTGACGCAGATTGTCGAGCAGTTAAGACCAGATTAAGACCGATAATTAACTGAAGAATAATTATGAAAACTGGTGGAAAGAGATAATTACGATCGAGAGCTAAAGAGGCAAAGTGAAACATTTCAGCTTCGCTTTCATACTCTTGTATTTTCGCAAAATGGCCGCCTTCAGAAGCTGATTAATAATAATAATAATAATAATAATAATAATAATAATAATAATAATAATAATAATAATAATAATAATAATAAATAATAATAATAATGTAATTAGCAAACAACGTCAGCAGAAGGGTAAAAATCAACTCATGATTAATCTTAGCTCATCTTAATCTTTCGCTGTCATCGGCCGATGCGAGGGCGACTTCCGAAATAGAGAATCTATTTCCGACAGCGGCAGAGAGTCCGAGTGACCACATAGGAAAAAAATTAAATGATAATCTACGCATTCACATGACATTTTCAGATTTAAAAATCGTTATATGTAATAATACGAACTTTTGCAAAAATCGACGAAGGAGATAGCCACTCCCCGTCATTTTTGACGGGTTAACAGCTAGTATATGTATAATTTTTCAAAGTCGTGTGTCTCTCTTTGTATAGCCGCGTTCTCATTAATTGGCGGTCTGTTTGGGAAAGTGCGGAATACAGATTGAAATCTTTGCGAAATGCTTGATGAATTTAATTAACTTGCAAAATCCACTTTCATTAATTTTCGACTCGGCCGATGAGTTTACATAAGCGATCAAACGGCCTTTTATCAGCTCTTGATCAATCTATTCTGCAGTGGAGTAGACAGGCTTCCGGATTGAGGGGAGGGGCACTTCGACAATTTTGGCTGAAAAAGTCTCCGACGATCAGAAAAACGGTCGTCAAGGTGCTATATATTCTTCGCCCATTCGTGATTCTCTCCGATCGTTCTACCCACCGCCACATCACCCCTAAATTTCTTAATGGTTTTACGCAAATCCAACGACCGGTTCCAGATAGAATAATGGTCCGGTCCTCGTGCACCCGTGGCTTGGTCATGCACAATGCTCTTGTGGATGTAAATTGTAGAAATAGAAATTGTCAGATTAATTTTTTAACATACGCATTGCCATTTTCACACCGCATCAGTCAATTTAACCACCTTCACACCGCTGCAGTCACTACAACCATCCTAACACCAGAGCAGTCACTCTAATCATTTTCACACCGCATCAGTCACTATAGCCATTTTCACACCGCAACAGTCACTATATCCATTTCACACCGCAGCAATCACTATAGCCATTTTCACACCGCAACAGTCACTATAACCATTTCACACCGCAGCAATCGCAGCAGTCACATCGCAACAGTCACTATAACCATTTCACACCGCAGCAATCACTATAACCATCTTCGCACCGTAGCAGTCACTATAGCCATCTTCACACCGCAACAGTCACTATAACCATTTTCATACCGCAGCAATCACTATAACCATTTCACACCGCAGCAATCACTATAACCATTTCACACCGCAGCAATCACTATAACCATTTCACACCGCAGCAATCACTATAACCATTTCACACCGCAGCAATCACTATAACCATTTCACACCGCAGCAATCACTATAACCATTCCACACCGCAACAGTCACTATAACCATCTTCACACCGCAACAGTCTATATAAACACTTGCAATTCATGTGTTGGAAGTGTCATTCTTGACCTTTTTGTATTCGATTCTCTTTCGCCGGATTGTTTACGACATTGTTTTCTTTAAGCTAACGCATCCATGTGCTTCTTCGCTTTTTTCCTTATTACTATATGTGATCGCCGTATTCTCGCTAAAAATCAATAGATTTTGGCTAAAGTAACTAACAATACGGCGTTAACTTCGCCTCGTTGTATCCTCTACGACCCGTTATCAATGATTTAACTCATCCTGACCTTTTATCTCTGACGTCATAATATATTACTTCCGTTTCTCTTTTGCTTTCCATCGACCGTCTTATCTCGTTTCGGGTCAAGTAACGTTAAAGAGATCGGGTATATAAAAGTCCTACTTCGCTCCATCTTATCGCTTTCTTCTTTCTTCGTTCTCGTGTACAGACCGCCTCTGTTGCAAATGTGTAAGAGGAATTATCACCCGAAATTCACTTCAACCCTTGACATTCGATTATACAAAATAGTCTTTTTTCATCGGTAGGAGACATCTTATTGAAATTCTTTCGTTCAGTCAAATAATAATAATAATTATAGAGAGTCTTAAAACCAGTTGAGCGCTTTTATCGGACTTTCAGTCGGGCTTGAACGGCGCCTGCGATGCTTCGGACGAGGGTCGTTGTGACACCCGGCCGGCCGCCGCCGCCGCCGCCGCCGCCGCCACGGCAGCTGTGACTGTCTCTTCGGTCGTCGAAGTCGGCGAGTCGCACATTGAGGCGAGTGACGAGCGGCGAGACAGACAGACAGACAGACAGGGCGCCTCGGACCGAGTGGGATAATCGTGCTGTTCCGTCCCTGGACACTCGGACGAACAGATGGGGATTGTAGAGGGGATCGGTCGCCAGCTGAAGCGCAGAAATTGATTCGAAGGTCGCTGCTGTCGCTGCTGCTGCTGCTGCTGCGCTGCTCGCTGCTGCTGCTGCTGCGTCGTAAGTGTTGTTTCGTTGCTTCTGTTTGTGTTTGCTAAACAGACAGAAAAACATTCGAATCTATTCTCCGCGTGATGTTTTTCTGTAGATCGGACCGTTGGAAATGGACGGATATTGTTTGCACATTTTTTGTTTGTATTTTCTTTGACCTAGAACAATCTGGGTCTGTCAACTCTCGAATTTTTTTACTGCTAAATGCGAGTAAATATTACGAAATTTATTAAATAGACTCAAAGAAATTAATATGTGAAAATGAAATCGCTGTCAGATGAAAGAAAGAGTGAAACGAAGAAGATTTATCGGACGATGGTATTTTGTATTATATTTTATATTATATTATGGTATTTTATATTATTATTATTGTTGTTATTATTATTATTATTATTATTATTATTATTATTATTATTATTATATGTTTTTTCGCTTAATTAGGACGGCAGTTCAGCATTTATCGTCGGTTCGTATACATTACTATGATTGTTCGAATTTTTGCGTAAAGCAACATCATAGGATTCGATATACTTCAGATCAGCGTTATAGAACGCAATCCAGTTACCCCATCTTCTGGAGAGGTAAAGTCAAACTGGTCTAGCGTTAGGTTTCTCAGTTACCGTCAAAACGTTGTCGTAATATTATTTTGGATTTGAGATTTAATGACGACGACGCTCCTATCAAAGGAATGTAGGTCGGGCCGGGGTACTTTTTGAAGTAAGAACTGAAGAATTGCGATTCTTTAAATTGTTTGGTTAAATTTTATCGAATTTCAAAAGGCTGTCGCTGGAATCATGCTCTGCCGAATAGGGCTTTATAGAATGCAAGATCAGATAAGATGATTGTCATATTCTCATTTAAAGAATCCAGTCATAATCTTTTAGATTCAGCTGCTGTTGCGGGAGGAGGAACTGTCAAATTTAGAAAGATCAGATAAGATCAGGCAGGGGTCACACCTTTAACCCCGAGGTGTCAAACGCCGCAGTAACGTATGTCTATAAGTTAACATTAGATTAAAAGACGGCGGAAGGCCCTTTGACGAACCAAGTGGGGAGACGGTGGGCGAAAAGGCGAAGGGCAGCAGAGGGCACCAGGAGAGCAGTAGAGGGCGTTAGAATGTTTCACCGAGAGATGGCAGTCGGATTTGGGTCCCGATCGAAAGTGATCAGTTAGAGCTTCACCGTGTTTGCATAAATTGCGGAAAGCAATCTAACGACTTCAGGGATTGATTCAATCGTTCAACAGACAACAGCGCTTCGCCATCGACACAATGGACAAGTTTGTTGTTGAACGTCGTAAACTGAATGTCGAAGACCCTGAACAAACTGTAAGTACTTCAGATACAACATCTGCGCAAATTATTCCATAGTGATGCGTGTAGGACTAGGACTATGCTACGAAAACTATAATCGTATAAATCTCAACACTAGACATGGTCACCCCAAGATTTATGGGACTCCCCCGAGTTGTTTTTCGCCATAGTTTTCATCCTTCCCAATCCTATTGTATGGAGCCTTATTCTTGATTTTATATCTTCTTGCTGACTGCCTGTGCTTTCAATCACACCTTCAACACATCTGAATGGCCTGACTCTTTCCATGTTTTTGTCCATTCGTTGTAATATTCACGATTTTTGTATTCCCTTTCGTTGTGTTATTAAAAACATTTTATTTTTGTTTACAATTACAGTACACATGGACTACTGCCTTCTTACAAATGTGATGAAATAAAAGTGTTGCAGAATGCAAATGTTTAAAACGATTGCCAGTTCACCTTGTGAATAAACATCTTACAGTCCCAGTGGCGTGCAGGGAGTTGTGGGCATACGGGCCTAATCGATAAAAACCTTCTTAAAACGTTTCTTTTGTTATAAATCACAATTGAAAATGCATTTTGGCTATCTACTGTAAGTTAGTTAGGCACCTCGACTCTCAACGACCGCTGTCGTTATATAGTAAACGGGCCGGGGTACTTTTTATTGTCTTCCGCCGCCTCTGCACGCAAAGGAATGTGAACTTCGAAAACAGAATATAGGCCTTATCACTGCTTCTAGAATGCGCTTCTGATGTTGAAATGATCTAGTCTTCGTTCATAGCTGTCAAATTTGTAGACAGCATTATGGATTTTCTATAGGCCTAATCGTCAAGACTAGAACTAAAGACGCCGCCAGGTGTGAATGAGTGCTGTATACGTGCATTGTAATTGCCACGCAAAGACTGAAATGGGTTGATCAGTCAAATAATCTTCGTTTGATTGAAATAAAACTCAATTAAATTTCAATCATTTATCATAGATCCGTAATATTCGAACCGATTCTCTTTGATTAATTATAATTAGAAAAGCGAGGATCTTCTGGAAATCAGAAATGCCGATTTTTCCAAAACGAAAGAAAAAATCAGTTTTCGGTTACATAAGAGGACGTCTTAAAAATCCAATTTCGTCGATTAAAATTTTTTTGTAGAAGATTAAAAAAATGAAACAAAATAATCCCGAGATTTTTTGAGCGCTATCAGCATTGTGCGCAAAACAGCATTGGTCATAAGTCATAACTATCTATCTCCAGTGGCGTAGCCAGAATTTCGGAATAGGGAACACTTCCATTTGTTCCGATATTGAGGCGCCTCAGGCACCACCGTTGCTACGCATATGCTAGCAATCTTTAGTTTAGTGGCCGCGTCAAACTGTGAACTGAGGCAGGGCTTTTAGCAGGTTTTTAGTATTACTATAGACCAGAATGCAATGCATTTGCAATCAATTGTTGATTGCACTAATGATCAAAAAGATATTAATTCTTCTTCTAGCGATTGCCTTTCTTTCTCAGCCATTCAACGGCATCAGGTTGAGCCTGATGCAGGGTCTCGGGTCATCAAGATATTAATAATTAATAAATAATAATATATAATAATAAAATAATTAATAATTAATAATTAAGATATTAATAATTAATTCTTATTCACGCCGTGAACATTATTTTACCCAAAAATTAGATCACACCGCAACTGACAGCAGATCACACCGCAACTGACAGCAGATCAATCCGCAACTGACAGCAGATCACACGGCAACTGAACCATCAGTAGCCCTAGGCTATCTGAGCTGTAACTATACTGACCAGTAGTGACAGCATGATAACTGAGCTTTAATAAAATATCAATAATTTTTCTGATGTTTGGAGGATTCTGTCTGTCCCTTTGAGTCTTCTGCTGTTCTGTGCATTGTACAAATATTAAGTTCAGAGCAGTGGCGTAGCGAGGCAAAGTGCCGCCCGGGGCGGAAAAAAATTGCCGCCTTTTCGTTAAATTCTTGACAAGCCAAAAAAACCTTATCGCTACTTCCTAAAAATTTTTTCATATGCAAAAAAGGGGTTTCTCGAAAATGCCGCCCCTAGAGCAAGTGCCGCCTGGGGCGGTTCGCCCCCACCGCCCCCCTCGTTACGCCACTGGTTCAGAGAGAAAGCGCAAACTTTTCGTTAAGTTATAATTACAGTGACTCATGTCTTGTTTTCAGTGATTTTCACACAGGCTTACTTAGCCTCCTAAACCACTTAAAATCACATTATTATTATTATTATTATTATTATTATTATTATTATACTGTATAGTCTGATACTGACTCACTCACTTCTTCCGATATTTTTGTCGCTGTGAAGGGATGCGATAGCTTTTGAGCCACTGTCTTGCAGCAGCTTGCGGCAATGCGCGGAGGCATCTTTAGGAACTCGATCCATATCCAGGTTTTTCGGTTCTTCTTGAATCGATCGACAGTATCGCCCTATTAGATATGCGATCTCACCAATTGTGGCACACAAATAAGTCTTAATTAATTTCAAAGTCTTGGATAGGCCCTCATCAACACCTGTAGTAACTGGAATCGTACAAGTTATTCTTGTCAGACAGCATAATTCGTAGAAGACATATCTGTATCCACCTAAAAGGTTATAAATCGAAGAATTTGTTGTCCTGGAGTTGTTATCTTGGCATATTTTCCAACTGCACTCATCCGTTGAAGCAGTCAACTCATTTGTCTCAATTCCAAGGAAAAGCTTCATTAGCCTTGTATGTTTGTAGTGCTTAACAGAAGCTCTTACAGCAACAATGCTTGGAAAATGCTTGCTCGTAGGAAAAACGCAGCAATACTGACACATTCTTGTGATAACCGAGAGTTTAGCTGTACTAAAGTCTTATCAATGATGGGGAAGTAAATTTCTTTACCTATGAATCATGTCTTTTTATCACAGTCTGGAACTGACTTATTCACTTTACCAGATATTTTGTCACTGTGACGTACAGTGGCGGTTCCACGTGGGGATGAGTGGGATGCATTCCCCCACCGGATTTTCGGAGTTACTTTTTTGCTTGTTAAAACTTATTTATTTTTGGGTAAAAGTCTAGTAAAACTAACTGGGGATGATCTTTTTTGCTTGTAAGCCTATTTTTTTCGGTAAATGCGTAGTAAAATTAGGAATAAAATTCTCTTCTTTCAGCCTTTTCTGGAAAGTTTATCGATTTCTTCTTCATATTTCATCCCCCACCAGCTTTCTATGAATTCATTCATCTCCCCACCAAGAAATCCTGGAACCGCCACTGGTGATTTTCCGTGCAAAGGAAAGCGGAAGTTCCTGTTTCGTTCGATTGGATGGACGAGTTACACTGAATGGCGGTCATGCATAGATTCTGTCGTTGTTCTTCAGCACTGGCTACGGTACATGTATGCACCACACGTACCATTTGTTCTGTTGTCATTCATAGTCACTTTAAGACCATTGATCAGTTCTCATGGCATTGCCCTGTCCATCTTAAATTAGGCTTTGATGTATAGCCGATACATTTCTTTCGTCTCAGGTGGAGCACACCTCTTTCTAGAAATCAATGTACTGTTTTAATAGCTTGCGGTTTGTGACGCTCGATAATTTTACTAGTGAATTCAGAGATTGGGGTTGGTGATAGGTTGATGAGATCATAGATTAATATAAATATGCTACATAACAAATAAATATGATATTATTAGTAGATAGATGATAGATAGATAGATAGATAGATAGATAGATAGATAGATAGATAGATAGATAGATAGATAGATAGATAGATAGATAGATAGATAGATAGATAGATAGATAGATAGATAGATAGATAGATAGATAGATAGATAGATAGATAGATAGATAGATAGATAGATAGATAGATAGATAGATAGATAGATAGATAGATAGATAGATAGATAGATAGATAGATAGATAGATAGATAGATAGATAGATAGATAGATAGATAGATAGATAGATAGATAGATAGATAGATAGATAGATAGATAGATAGATAGATAGATAGATTATCTATCAGATAGATAATCACATCTGCGAGGCGCATTTACTAATGCGCGCTGCTGTTACATTAAAGTAAAACGTCTTAAGGTTGGTAAGAAATGTTGAGCGTGAAACCACGTGATCGCGTAGGCCTATATATTTGTCGGGAGAGCGTTTCAAATTTGAGGCGCAATAGCCTTGCCGGTACGATCACCAAGTCTACTATGAGTTCTCGATGTGACCAGCAACCGAGTAGCAACAGTAGTAGCATCTGTCCAAGATAGTAGCATCTGTCCAAGATAGTAGCAGAGCATAGTGTCTTGTTCCGATGCTTGCAGTATATTGAGAATCGCAGCATTTAATCTGCACCGAACCTATTCTCTAGCGTCATTCGGCTTCTTTCTGTTTGTCGTTGGCATTTCATTATCCACTGTTAAATGCTCAATTGCATTCAGGATAATTTGCATTCGACTGCTCATGTACAATTTTACAGAAACGAATAATCTGCTCAGTGGCGTAGCCAAGGGGGTTGGGGTTAAAACCTCTTGGCTGCAGAAGAAAATTTTTTCAATAGGTCTCCATGTATTTTTTATTTTCGGACGCGGTTTTGGGGATAAACCCCCGCCCTTGGTTGCCGACGGAAAATAATTTCTAAGCGCCATACGAAAGGCGATGACCTTTTTTCCTTCTCAGAATGTTACGGTAGGGAAAAAGAAAAAAGAAGAGGAAATATGGGAATTACCTGTTCTTGCTTATCAAGAATTTTAGAAGTTGGTTATGATCAAAACCAAAAACCCCCTTCCAGAAATCCTGGCTACGCCACTGAATATGTTGAATAATGAGACCTCTTGACCCGTAAATTCATGTTGGAACTCGCGGCATGCACTGGGCATCGGATGTTAGATACAATAGTTCAGTGTTTATTCTATAGCCACCTTGACAATGGGGGATTTTGGAATGTTTGGGGGGAGACAAGGTCTGAGCCTCCAAAAAACTTAAAAAGCAAAAAAGGTTATCTTCCTTTTAAAAATGGGTGACAAGCAAAAAAGGTCATCCTTCCAGCCTCCCTAATACTTTTATACATTTTACCCTTCTGAAATGTCCTGGCAAGCAAAAATATTGTCATCCTTACATTTTTCCCCTCTTCAAAAAATAAAAGCCCCCGTCGTCACACTTTGGAGGGAATTTCCATCCCCATGCAACATGTAAAAAAATTGGGGGGGATTTTTAAACTTTGGAGGGGAATCCCCCCCCAGAGAAGGTCTAGAATAAACACTGCAAGAGTTATAGTTGGTAATGCGAGTGGTCCACGCAACACTGTCAGTGGTCAGTGGTCTGAATATCCAGACACGACAATTGTTATGTTATGTTACTCGGATAATTTATGCAGCGCAATAATTAATCAAAGCAAAAAGCTAAAGTCAATAGCGCTTTGCATTTCACACACACTAACGAGATGTTAAATAAGTGACCCGAACATCAGTTATCTTCCATCATCGGGTGGGTTGTTTATTTAGCGCGCGACATTCACAGTTTACACACACACATATACAAACGCACACACGCACACACATACAAACACGCACGCACGTACAGACAAACAGTCAAGTAACGTCGAGTTGTAGGCATTCACAGAGGTTAGGAACTCGCATTGGTGAACGTTTTACGAAGATAATTGAGAATCGACTGTATAATTAGAAATGATTATTACAATCACAGCGAGAAGATAGAACGATGGCAACGTCATTATTATTATTATTATTATTATTATTATTATTATTATTATTATTATTATTATTATGAAATTTATTTATTTATTTATTTATTTATTAAATCATTGTTATTGTTTTCATGAAAAATCTAGGCGTATTCGGACTTGACAGCATTTTCTTGATAATTCCTTTTTAATTAATTAATTAATTTTATTATTATTATTATTATTATTATGTGATGAAAGTTCGTGACAGCTGCGTTGAAATCTTTGGAGCATTGCTGATGGAGCAGCTGTCAGCTTCCTCAGACTCCTTCATCTCCGGATTGTCAGATCAGAAGACAACAAATGCAGCTTTGGCTTCAGATACTTCGTTTTCAACCAGTGACTCCAGAGCCAGAGGGATGAAGCTGCAGGTGGTTTTTTGAAGGTATTTTGCCATTTTCCAGCCTCTTTGCAGGTCGGTCAGCAAGTGGAGAATATGCTGTACTGACGACAGTAGAAGCCACCCTTGATGTCGCAGTAACGTCCCAAATAACGGATTTTCCGATTCCATGGGATCGCACAGATTCTTCAGCACCATCGAATCTTGGTCTGAGGTTCCAGACGATCCGGCTTTATCAACGAACGGCATTAATTATCGTTATTATTATTATTATTATTAGGTTATTATTATTATTATTATTATGATGCCCATCTTGTTGATGAAAGTTCCGCAGAAGGCGACTGCGTTAAATCTCAGTGTCGTTCAGTGATAGACCAGCTGCTACACGCACTGATTCGATGTTTCTCTTTCATCTCCGGATTGTCAGTGCAAAGAAGACCAGCCAATTTGCTTTGATGTCACTGCGTTCATTCTTTGATTGTCCCCATCGTCTCCAGAGCCAGAGGGAGAGTTCTTTCTCGATCAGTGGATTGTGATTGTGATTGCTGATTTTCCTCTATGTTCGGCGTTTGCAGGCTGGTGATACTGCACCATGATGCTGTGCCGATGACAGACGTTCGTCTTCCGAAAGTGTCATGTCTGCTAATAATAACGTAATAAAATAACGCATTTTCCTGTCCTCCATGGGATGAGAGTGCAGCCATCTGGTCGTTTTCCATCGGATCTTGAAAGACCTGAAGGTTCCTTTGACGACGGAAACCGACCTTTATCAACGAACGACATAAGATATGTCTGGCAGAGAACAAGTTGGAGAGTTCTTTTGTGATCAGTGGATTGCCCCATTGTGATTGCAGATGTTGCAGCTCTATGTTCGGCGTTTGCAGGCTGGTGATACAGCACCATTCAGCGGTTGCCGATGACAGACGCAGTCTTCCGACAGTGGAGTACAGCATTATTATTATTATTATTATTATTATTATTATTATTATTATTATTATTATTATTATTATTATTATTATTATTATTATTATTATCATCATCATCATTATTATTATTATTATTATTATTAAGACAATTTATAGAGCGCAGTAAGCATAGTGAAGACTTAAGCGCTTAACAATGAACACTAATTATAAGAGATATTAAACATATGCGTCTTAAGGCACTTGATAAACAGATCAGGGAGGTCACAATAATTGTCACGTTCTTCGGCAGAGAGTTCCACAGACTTGGATTGCCCCTCCGGAAGGATCTGTCACCGAAGACAGCTGTCTTGGACGGAGGAGGAACCACCAATTGACGACAGTTGCTTGAGCGAAGCCGCGATCGCCGGTCGACCGCTGTAGACTTGATGACCAGGCCCGATAAGTAGCTGGGGTAAAAGGGGTCATGCAGCGCCCGAAATGTTAGCCAACAACGTTTGAAGGTTGTGCGCTCCGGAATCCTGAGTCAGTGAAGATTATCGCGTAGAAACGGTGTCACGTGCTCGTTCCAACTCCAGCCAAAAAGTCATTGAACTGTAGATTCGACGGAAGCGATTTCGATACCCACAGGAGAGCCCTGGTGTTAACTCGACCTTCGCTCAGTTGCAACGGTAAAACGAGTAACGATGACAGCATTACGAAGGTATAACCATAGGTTCGGCGGAATGACTGGCCACCGTCCGTCGGTGAATGGCTTAGCTACTCCACGGGCGGCGAACCAGTGGCGGCTCCAGGATTTGGCAAAAAAGTGGGGGGCGTTGGGGTGGCAACTTCTATTCATGGGGGCCAACCATTTGTTGTTTAATGTATGTAGCATTAAGTATAGGGTCCCAACAGGGGGCCACTGGGGAGAGGCACTCAATGGGGGGCACGGGCCCTCTGGCTACCCCGGTGGAGCCGCCACTGCGGCGAACCTTCTCCTTTCTTACAATCTCTTTGAAGACTTGAGATCGATCGCTACGATTATGAGCAATTGAAGTTTTCCGTGTCTCGTATTAATGGCAGCTTGTTATTTTAAAAACTATCGCTCGATTTTCCCTGAAAGCAACGTTGTCATTGTTCTATCTTCTCGCTGTGATTGTCATAATCATTATTAATTAGGAATTTAGGAGGTCCGACCACATCCATCATTCCAATATCGTCGACCACCACCAATGGGGGGATGGAGGGTCAGACCCTAAACTAAAAATCAAAAATGTCTGCCACAGTTGTGGGCGGGGGCGGGTCTGCGTTAACAGGTGGCAGCAAACGCCCAGATCGAACATTGTTCATTACCCAGCAGCAGCAGCAGCAGCAGCAGCAGCAGCACGTGCCTAATTATCACGGCAGTACTAAAGATGTAATGAGCGCTAAGAGCCTTAATTGCACTAAATACAAGACACGCTGTTGTTGTTGTTCAGGTGCCGAAGCCAAATTAGATGGTTTTCATCAGCAGCGGTAGCGGTAGCACCGTCACCCGATTGTCAAAGTAAATGAGTCTCGACAATTATACATCGACATGTTTGCGATAAAAACAGCGGCGTCGTGACTTTGTACGGTCCTTTTATGATCCTTTTATGATCGCGTCTGTTGGAATACGTTTAATCACTCTGAGGAATCGTTAATTACTCTTTCCCACGAAGGTCTTTTATTAGGGGTTTTTTTCGTCTGTGGTAATTTTTGCCTGATCTGTTGTTTTGTCGAATGGTGTTTCTCTCGGCTTATATCGGTCACCGATTCTGTCGCTTATAAGCCGTAAACGATATCGGATATCGCCCCATCTTTCTATTAAATATAGAAATTGTTTGTCGAAGAGTCATGGGCAGGGATATTTTTCCACCCCCCCTAACATCCCCCAATTTGAGACCGCCGCCACCCTCTAACACCCCCAGTCACAGCTATGGGATGCTCTTTTTGTTTGTCAGACTTTTTGGCAGAGGACCCTCAGAATTTACCGACACCCCCAAATTGATAATCCTAGAAATAACCCTGGGACTCATGGGCATAGACTACTTCTGACCTTAGAACCCAGAGAGAAGATATCATGCATGCAGGAGCGTAGCGAAGTCACACAAAAGTGGGTAATGTGTAAAAAGAAGTTTGCAGACTTTGTTATCCGCTCTCCATTTTAATATTGACGAACCAAAACATCTTCGCCAATTTTCTTTTAAGATAATACAACTGGTGAACTGGACTCTAAGAGGCCAATAACTATGTGCTTCTACTGTCCGTACAATTTCCCGGTCACCTACTGTATGTACGGAAGCAATTTCGTGACCGCCAACAGCCACCTGTTCAGCGTTGTTCAGAGCAGAAATTTATGGCCGACACCAGTGACCCTACACTTTTTGCTACTTAGGTCCCGGGGAAGAGCTGGAAAGCAAAACTCTTCTGATATCCCTCGCGTCATTGCCGAACGAAATAGCGAACGGCGATTTCTCTGCTTCCGTGGCCATTAGATAAGTAGTAGTTGTCATGAGAGAAAGACAACACGACAGGAAAATCCGAAGATGCCGATTGGCTGAAACTCTCGTCTTGCTCAATATTAATCCCTGCGTCATCGTTACGCAATCAATTAATGCCAGAATGACGTCACAGACAGGACGAGTCTTATGACGTCACCGACGGGACGCGTCTTAGGGCGCCAAACGAAATGACGGACGGATGGACGGATGGATGGATGGACGGATGGACGGATGGACGGATGGATGGATTGAGTGCTGATTCAGTTTTTCCATCAAAGGGATGGCCTTCATTTGCTGCGCCATTTGACAGTGCACAAAATAGTAGCACAGGTCGCAATTGTCAAAGAAAAACTCAGTAGTTCAAAGTCTCGCTTTCCTCCACCACCACCTCCACCTCCACCACCACCATCATCATCATCATCACCACTGCTACTGGCATCGTCCTCAGTGAACTAGGCGCTAGTGGAAAGGATTCGAGGCATGCTGACCGTCACCTCTTTTTTGTAAAGTGCTCTCGTCCCCTGCCTGAGCTTTAAGATAGCGCTATATAAGTTGTCGCTCTAAAATAAAAAAATAAAATAATAATAATAATAATAATAATAATAATAATAATAATAATAATAGAATCTGTTTCTGAGTGATTCTTCAGAAGAGGCGCCATATCCTACATACATTCTGTTGCATTGCATTGTATCTTACTCTCGCCAACGACTACTGTAAATTGAGCTTGAGCTCTGAATCGCATGTCACAGGACTTTCTGAGCTTATATACCAGAGCATACTACGCTCTTCATTCCTCTTTCTTTCGTTCGTGCGTGCGTGACTCTCCTGTTCATTAGCGTCGATGTTTTGACGGAACATATTTTTACGTTTTGGCGTAACCTCTGATCTCAAGCGTGATTTCAATCAGCATTTGTCATGTCGTGCATTCGTTCAGCTGGCTGCGATGGAATTGTAGTCAGGAGTTCTGAAAGCAAACCAAAAATACGAGGCGGGAAATTGTGTCCTAAAGGCAAAGTAAATCAAGTAAAGTGGATGCAAAAGCATTGGATGCCACCGAGAACAGCATAACTTAAACTTTGATTCTTATTCTTGAACCACAGACTTTTCAGAGGAAAGAAATAGCATAAAGCAATTTGCAACTAACGTGGGAAATCATGGAAATGTCTCCAGCACTTGTCGATTAAGATCTAAAGCTGATTGGAGTCGTGGTGACCTGTGACCCCTGGAACAGGTTCATCGAGTACAAGAGGTAACCGATCTTCCTGCGTCTGTTATTGCCATTTCATTCCAAACGCCGGTTGCATCTCGTTGTCAACGACAACAGAACCGTTGCATTATTAATAATTGCGCAATATCAAAGACTCAGTCGACAACACTCGGGCGAAATTGCGTCAACAATCCTTATTGCGAAATACGTTCACTAGAAAACGCAAACAGCAACTCAGATGCATATATAAGTTTTTAGAAAATTAAATATATAGATAGCTGTTATTTTTGAGATTCAGAGATAGTACTGTATTACATAATTCTGGTAAACATGTTTGGAGACACTAAAGTGGGCAGGAATACCAAAACTGGAGCAAAATTTAATCTGTAACTTATACTGGAATGAATACGCCACCATAAGAATAAAAGAGGAAGAATCCGAGAAGATACAAATAAACAAAGGAGTCAGACAAGGATGCATACTATCCTCTTTACTATTTAACCTATATACAGAGCTATTAATAAAGGAAGCAATAGAACAAACTCCTGGAATGAAAATCAATGGAACAATCTATAACATACTCAGATACGCAGATGATACGATAATCTTTGCAGAAAAAGAGGAAGACATCCAATTCATAATTAACAAGCTAAACGACAAAAGCAAAGAATACGGGATGGAAATTAACAGAAAGAAAACAAAAACTATGATAATAAGCAAACACAAAAATGAGAAACAACATCTCAATTGAAAACACTAAGGTGGAACAAGTAAAGGAATACAAATATCTGGGCAGTTTCATAACAGAAAACGGACGATGTACAAGAGATATAAATGTCAGAATTGCTATGGCCAAAGAAGCCTTTTGGAAGCAAAAAGAATTACTAAGAAGAAACCTAGACCTAACACTAAAACTACGAATCTTGAGATGCTATGTATACTCGGTTATCACATTCTCCTGCGAATGCTGGACTCTAACAAAGCAGTTGAAAAATAATAAAATACAGGCCTTTGAAATGTGGTGCTTCAGAAGAATCTTGAAAATTAGCTGGCAAGAAAGAATAACAAATGAAAAGGTACTAAAGAAAATTGGAGAAAAGAGACAACTTCTGACAGAAATTATAAACAAGAAAACACAGTATGCTGGACACGTAATGCGTGGTTCAAGCACAGAACAAGCAAAAGTAATGTAAACCTATGATAATAAGCAAACACAAAATGAGAAACACAACATCTCAATTGAAAACACTAAGGTGGAACAAGTAAAGGAATACAAATATCTGGGCAGTTTCATAACAGAAAACAGACGATGTACAAGAGATATAAATGCCAGAATTGCTATGGCCAAAGAAGCCTTTTGGAAGCAAAAAGAATTACTAAGAAGAAAGAGGGCAGATATGAGGGAACAGGGTCAGAGGAAGACCTAGAAGAGACTGGCTGGACGACGTTAAGGAACACATACTGGAAAAGAACTACGGAAGACTAAAATGGATTGCTGAAGACAGAACGAAGTGGAAACAACTCATGACCGTCAACCTTCAGTTATGAAGATGACACAATGATGATGATGAAACATGCTTCAGAAAGTTCAAAAGCCAGGAATTTTTGGCTCAACTTGTGCCCGCAGATGAAAAAACAACTGGCTGAGCCAGTCAAACTGTCGCATCTGAGTAGAATCGGCAAAACCAATTGATTTTTGTTATTGTAGTGTCTTTTCGTTACTACAGCATGCATTATGACGAGGTTTATAACTATATAATTAAAAATTTCAATGTTCGTTTGTACGTTTGTACAAAATCTTTAATCTCCGAAGGATCTTTTCCGATTGCTTTTAAATTTTCACCCAGCCCTCCGTTCGAATACGGGCGTCTTTCTATGTTGCATTCAAATACGTCCGTGATTTTAAATACACGTTTTCAAAACAACTTGTTTTTGAAAAACAGCGCCATCTGTTGATTGGCGGTCAAATGGAGCTGTTGTCGATTAATCTGCATTAGGCGGGACTGGAAGAAGAGTAGTAAGGGGAGAGGTGGGGGAAATGGAGAGGGGAAAAGAGAGATGGAGAAGGGAAGAGGGGCAAAGTACACCTTTGACGGACACTTACCTCACATCCCAAGGCGTCACTTAGCAGACATGAAAACACTGAATTATATTATAATTACAGGACGCGCTTTCTTCTTTCATTCTTTCCCTTCCATTTAACCAGACTGAGCGAGCCACAACAACGCGTGTCCGTCCGGGTACAGCCAATATATATATATATATATATATATATATATATATATATATATATATTATATATATATAAAACTATATATATATAATTGTGGACTGGTTTGCCAAAGCCTTTATGCCAATTAGCTTGAATCTTTTGGTTCGGACCCCAATCGTGCCTCGGTGGAGATATCCGCGGACCGCCACACAAACAATTTGAGTATGCCTGGTCTATTGTCTTCCGCGGCAAAGACGATTCGCGCTATTTACCGTGTGATAAAGTATTTAGTCACTTGAACTATAGGCCTATGTATTCTTTTACTTCTTTGTGGTCCTTACGCCTCTGCGTTCACCCACCGACACAGCATTAAGGTTTGCGTGTTTCGTTTACCATAATTATTTCTTCTCTTTGTTATTTTACTCACTTTCGCCGAATCGCCGTACATTAGACCTGACACTTTAGATTTTCGGCGGCGAAAGACAGATTTCTATTATTAGAGAATTTCAATTGATTCTTGGAATAAATTCCTTCCTAAAATGCTTGTCTGTATGCAGCGCCCGGTCTCGCCGTCATCACTCCTTTCCTGTCGCGGTTTTCACCTCTGCGTAAAGTTCTCGTCAAATTGGAATTTTCCAGTTCAACGCCGCGAAATCCCTTCAGCGCCTTATTAGCACAGTTTATGTCGTCAGCTCTAAGCCATACTATAAAAACGACAACTGGATGACCTCACTCACTCACTCACTCATTCATTCACTCACTCACTAGCCGCCTCGAATTTTGTAGCGTGCAATTATTACGACTTACAATTATTTCGATTTACGAAATTGCCAATAGATTCCACTTAATTGTTTATTTATACGGAGACAATGTTCGTTTGGGGAATAACGGAAACATGCCGTCGTCGAAGTGAAGTGTCAGGAGAAATTATCTGCTGTGCTCGCTCACACCCAGTTGAGCATCGAAATGAAGTCTGCGTCGCATCTACTGAATTTTCCACGATCTTTACGAGAGAAAAACACGCAGAAACCGCTGCCACGATATTTCCATTCAAATCATCTCACTGCTTTAAAGTTTATAATAGCTATGGAATTGGAACAAAAGATGCTATAGCAGGCCCGTGCGAAGTGGGGGTGCAGCTGCACCCCCTGGAAAAAAGCAGAGGGTGCGCTGCATTTCCTGGAAGATGGGGTTGTCTTTTTTCAAGAGACATGTTTTGCTTGTCGCTTCAAAAATCAGACAAGATAGGCCGTTTTTTGCTTGTCACTTCAAAAATTTGGCAAAAGATTTTTTGCTTCTCGCCCTTAAAAATCTGCACCCGCGGCTCCAAATTCGTTCCGACGTGCCTCTACTATAGTCATTTCTCTTCACGTTAATGCCAATTCGGTCTGAAAATGGGTACAAGCGGAGGTCCTATCTTGCGCTGGTAAAATCAGAGCTGAATTACTGTTGAATAATCTTATGGAGCAGTGCTTATTCTAGGCCTTCTCTGGGGGGGAAACCCCAAGTTTTAAAATCCTCCAAAATATGTTTTATATGTTGGCTGGGGGATGGAAATTTTCCCCAAAAAGTGTGGAGACTCAGATCTTGTCCCCCAAACATTTCAAAATCCCCCCAATGTCAATGTGGCTAGAATAAACACTGCTTATGGAACGATATGAAAAACACTTGATTTCGACTTGCTTGATTTTTTGAGGAGTTTGTTTTCGACATTAGCGGATAATTCGAATATCATTTAAAATCTACAGAACTCTTGCAGTTGTCTGTACTCTGTAGTCATGACGAGCCACGCAATGTGAGTGTTCAAACCGATTTGAGATAGTTTTCAAAAGAGTTTGTCTACGTGTGATATCTGATATCGGATATCTTCGAAAAATCCTGACAAGCAAAAAAGGTCAGCACTAGGGTTGCCATATCCCGATCTCCAAAATACCGGACAACCGTGTAGATGACAAAAATGCAAACGTAACAAGATGGACCAGGGAAAAATTTGTATTATATATTTGTTCAAAGCTATTGAATTTTAAATTGGTGATTTTGCATGTTCATTCCAAACTTCATATCTGTTTTCTCAAAATTTTACTTTTATGGATTAGATCACTCTGATCCTCAGCGCCTCAAATAAAATACATTGTAAATAAAACAACAAAACTGATACTGTCTCTTTAAATATATGTGAATTTTACCATCGACAACAAATAAATAAAAAGAAACTGTTACTCGATTTTGTATTTATTTACTGGACTCAGCTGTTGTTATTATTATTATATTGTTTTATTTTTCAATTGTATAAAATGGTTACTGGTACTCAGTTGTTTTTATTATATTACAATATTTTATTTAAATTTTTTCAATTATATAAATACTTAATACTTAATACTTAAAATTGCATATCACTAATTTTCTTCCATGTAATCAATGGATCAAATGAGCCAATAGCATTTGAGCCAATACAGGCCCTTGAAAGCATGGGTCCATCCATATATAAGTAGGCACTGATGGGGAGGGAGGGTTCGATTTAGGAGATTTTACGTATGCAAGGTGTGCAAACGAGGGGATTGTGTTTAAAATGCAGTATGTTTTTTGTGTATGCATTATATGGATTATCCCTATACACTGCAACTGACAACACCGGTACTTTTAAAATTAATATTATTTCGTAATAATGTAAGGAAGGCGTATTGCGACCATTTTGCTCTGAAACTTCACTAACAATAGGAACCTCTGTTTAATTAATCAATCAGAAATACCTTGCGGTTAAGCGATTTTTCTCCATTCATTGGATATTTTAGACGCGTAACAAAGGTGTGTTCTTGAAAATTAAAAAAATAATTTCAAAGAAATTTCAAAATCAATATCTCTTTTTTTGTCTTACTTGGCAAAAATGTGAATAATTCTGCCTAATATATTTACCATATTTTCATTCAAATTGAATAAGTGCTTCTTTTGCCATTTATTAAAAACTCAAAGATTCTCTTTTTTAATTAACGTTCGCCAGATGGCTTAATGAATTTTTAAAATATTACATGTTATTATAATTAGGGTCTCGGTATTTTACAAAACCGCTGAAGTTGTCCCAGTGTAGTTTTAGTTATTGATTATTTTTCAGTAACAGTTACAGTTAAAGTTATTGCCATTTTCAGTTACAGTTTCAGTTACAGTTAATTATTTTTCAGTTATTTTCAGTTAATCGCCATTGAACATATTAATGAAATGTTGATGAAGATCAAAGCTCGTCACATCTTCAAAAACAGACTGAAAAGTCATCTGTTTAGGAAGTCATACTCCCTGTAAAGGTCCCTTTGTTTTGGTTATGTTATCTTTACGGCGATATATACACTGTAAATAGTCCAGTATACAATATAATACAATTGATGCTTTTACTTAATAAGCAGTGACTCTATTATCTCTAATAAGGATTGAAAAATCTACCTATAATCCTATATGTCCATATTTTCACATGCATGTCCATAAAAACATGACATAAAAATAAAGATCGAGAGTTTCAAATTTGTTCAATCAAAGATCATTTTGTGTGGCGTTTGACTTTTTAAGTTAGTCATTTTTCAGTTATTTTAACTATTTCAGTTATTTATTTTTCGGTTACAGTTACAGTTAACTGATCTGTTAGTTTTCAGTTAACTGATATTTCAGTTACAGTTACAGTTAACTTAAACCACACTGAGTTGGCCGCAGTTCTAAACAAGGTCTGGGAAACCCTGCTTTAGACTGCTTAATAATACACATGTACGAGTTGAGTTTTCCCAAACATATACGATATTATTTATAGGAGAATAATATTATAGCCAAAATGCTGCATTGTACCAGGCTGGGAGTGACTTGTTTGGTGTAGTTTGGTATCTTGCAAGAAAATACCCGGACATGCATGTCCGGTATTGTCTCAATTCTTTCACCGGACAAATAGACAAAATACCGGACAGTCCGGTTAAGAACCGGACATCTGGCAGCCCTAGTCGTAACCTGTTATTTTGGTTCATTAAGTTAATCATACAGCTAGGCTATATGAGCGCACGGACAGCGCCCATGCCGCTATATTGATAATCTGTAACCTAATTTTGGCGCCCCTCCACCCACAGAATAATAATACGTAATAAGAAAATTTTGATCGGCCAATTAAGTGTGGTTTAATCCCTCAACCCCAACCCCTTTGGCTACGCCACTAGCATGCACGGATCTCGCACTCAATTTCATGCATACGTCTACCGGAGGCGAATCCAAAATGCAAACTATTAATTCGTAGATGCGACCAGAGCGCGATTTGTAGGAGGAAGGGGGGAATCTTTCCCCACTAGTGCATCCTCGACTTTCCCCACTGCACTTTCCCCCACTGCTACATTTCCCAACAACTACATCCCCCAAGTTCGACATATTCCCCCCCACACTGCTCCAGGTCACAAATCGCACCCTGGATGTGACTCAGTTTAGATGCGAACAACTTCCCCGAGGTCGGTTTGTAGTGGTAAGGGTCAGATTCGAACAATTACGCAGCAGTCTGTTTTCGTTGTGTTAGAAGCTGAGTGATTTACCGATTGCTTTACTATAGAAAGATGATGGAACTATTGAATTGTGAACTTATAACCTCTAGAGGTGTGCTACGAATATTTGAATTATTGAAAATTATACACGAGGTACATGTATGTTTTGTATGAGGATGTTTCATCTTGTAAACAACCATTTGGCGTTGCCATGGGGAGGAAAACGAAAGAGGGCATGGGGGCGGCTACCCCTTTGGGCAACGTCCTGGAGACGGCGACCTTCGTTTTTAACCTTCAAAGATTTTTGGGTCGGAAATGTCGATGTGCCCTCCTCCCATATTCTGGAATCCTGGCTACGCCACTGTAGACCGTGCAATTAGTCATCTCTTCACGGAAAGCGAGATCCAGTGGCAGTGATTGGAGCAATAAAACGGCGGATGAAATAGAACGAAACGCGAAGAGAGAAAAAATTTCGGGATTTTTTATTATCCACCGGGAGTTCCATGCGGCGTCAATCTAACCGATAGTTTGAATCGCTGATCCTGGACGGAGAAGATAACACTGCCTTGCACCATTCTCCCTCTCTCTGTCTCTCTCTGTCTCTCTCTGTCTCTTTCTTTGTCTCGGTCTGTCTCTATCTTTTTCTGTATCTATCTGTGTGTGTCACACACACTGTATCTGTCTCTGTCTGTCTGTCTGTCTGTCTGCCTGCTTGTCTCTCTCTCTGTCTCTTTTTTTTCTCTGTCTGTCTGTCTGTCTCTCTCTCTCTCTCTCTCTCTCACACTCTCTGTCTCTGTCTTCTTTTTCTTTCCCTCCCTTTTCTCTTTCTCTGGCTCTGTCTCCGTCTCTCTGTCTCTCTTTGCCTTCGGGTAATGACTTTGCGTCGATGTTGATTCGAATCCACTGGAGTTTAAAAGGGTAATTGAGCGGAATCGAAGTGGCGCTGTGGGGACCGAATATTCACAGAGGAAACTGCCATATTGATTTCAAAACGAGGCTCTATCTACACAAGCTACCCATGAGTCCCATAATGACAAGATATTAACCTCTGAACGGTGCAAAAGCTAATAACCGAATGAATTGTAAATACGACCCTTCTAGAAGATCATTCGTTTTGCAAATAGCTCCAACTCAACCCTGCGATCCAGAGAAGATTTATGTTGCAGTTTGTACAATGATCTTCCAGCGAATTGAGTATTTTCAGATCTAGGC
Source organism: Metaphire vulgaris (assembly GCA_018105865.1). Lineage (NCBI taxonomy): Eukaryota > Metazoa > Annelida > Clitellata > Crassiclitellata > Megascolecidae > Metaphire > Metaphire vulgaris. The sequence continues at coordinate 11,493,634 of CM030842.1, read as the reverse complement.
TTAAAACACATCTCTTCCAATTAACAATTTAGCACTTCCTCCACGGCATGTCTTGCTGTTTCTTACTGACCTGGTCATTCCAGACCTGGTCTTTTCCGGATGGATTTGGAGTGCCCTAGACTTTGGCTTTCGTCATACCCACGGCGCTATAGAAGTTGTCTTGATAACAATACATAATAATTAATCGTTTGCGGCAGCAGAATCAGTGCTATAAAATGAATTATCATTATTTTTCTATCATCATAATCGTCGTCATCATCATCAGCAGCAGCAGTTATCATCAACGTAATTATCATCAATATAATAATTATTATCATCATAATTATCATCGTCATCATTATTAATCATTATTATTACTATCATGAACATCATCACCATCATCACCATCATCATCATCATCATCATCATCATCATCATCATCATCATCATCATCATCATCATTATCATTAATTTGAAAATTGTCTGCGATTGATTTACTGCTGACGCATCTTGAATTAGATTTTTTCTGCATGACAAGAATTCGAATATTCGCGAGTGAATGAATAATAATAATTATTGTCGACTGTCGAAATCGTCTATTATTCTAAGCAAATGTCGTCACTCGTTTAGATCTTCCGTTGTTTTCCGCTACACCGCTGACATCTTCGGCGCGAAGACGGCTAAACGTGAAACATGTGTTTCGACAAAATTTAGGTCGAACGACCAAAAACTCTGGCCTCGAATCATTCGTAAAAAGCCTGCTAGACTATGTCTTATGCTCTTAGAGTTGCCCTCTTCTGCCCTCATCTTCCCCCACTTCACCTGCATTCAGGGCCGCCGAGAGGGGGCATTTTGGTTCCACAGCATTGCCGTGGCGGTCTGGAACTTGGGCCGATGATAAATATGTATAATTAACAATAAGATGAATAATAACACAAAAGTAGAGGGGCCCGGCGAGCAAATAATTTCATGATTGAAAAGATTGACGGTAATTTTAAGATGTAATTAAGGCTAACAAGCAAAAAAGGTCGTCAAGAAATTTTAGTCGGCACAGGAGCCCGGAATTTCTCTCGGCGGGCCTGCCGAGATGGAAGCAGAAAATTTGATGGAAGCAGCAAATTCACAGGTGAATGATTGGTCGATACTACAATGAAATACCCAATCTATAATAATTAATCTACTTGATAGAATTTAATCGATCGATCTGGACAATCGGTCACTCGGCACATTCAGTCGATAATCTCTAAATCTCAGCTGATTGTACTTCTGTTCGTGTGAAAACAAAACAGCGCCGTCAAAATGCCACGCTATGGTTCGTTGTAAAGGTTGCCGAACTTGCCGTGTTGTTTGGACAGAATAATTATACAAAAGCTGATGGATTAGCTGCAAGCATTATTATTATTATTATTATTATTATTATTATTATTATTATTATTATTATTATTATTATTATTATTATTACAAACATTTATAGAACGCAAATAATCGCAAAGCAGCAAATGCGCTAATGTCAGTTGCAAACCGAATCATACAAACGAGAATGTCTTCAGTTGTTTTCTAAAGGAGAACAGCATGGATTGTGTATGCCTAGATTGGTAAGGTAAGCGCACATATTCAGTGGCCGGGCCGAGAATATGGAATCCACTCCCAGCATTGGTCCGGTCCGTTGAGTCTCTGTACGCAGTGTTTTATATAGGCCTATTAGGGTGAGACCCAAAAAACCTCGAAATAAACCCCCAAAAAATTTGGCACTGACAAATTTTTGCATTGAACTTCCCCTCCAGCAAAGTCAATTTCTCTCCCCCCAATAAAGGAGCGACCATCGACTGATTACAACAACATATTAAAATGGCGCTGTAGAAATTAGCGATGATGATGATGATGATGATGATGATGATGATGAACGGATTGGATATGCACAGGGCCGCCGAGAGAAATTCCGGGCCCCGGAACAAAAACATTTACGGGCCCTTAACTTAAGAAAAATTTATCAAGTCTCCGAAAAACCTGACAAGCAGAAAACATTATCAACTCTCCAAAAACAGCCTGACAAGCAAAAAACGTTGTCAATTCTCAAAAGACACCCTTACCAGCAAAAAAACCTTATCGTCACCGGATCTGGGCCCCTGAAAACTCCATGGGCCCCGGTACAATGTACCGGCTGCACTCCCCTCTCCTCAGGCCTGGATATGCAGGTAGTAAGGCTCGTAGAATCAATTCACTCTTCACGTCAGCGTGTGCATATGTGCACAAACTGCATTTTAAACAGCTACCATGTAGGAGGAATACCTTGGAGATAAAGCATATACGAGATAATAGAGATCATCACAGACAGTGGCGTAGCCAGGATTTCCGAAGGGGAAAGGTTACGAACGCCCATTTTCAAATTCCCAACTTCGAAAATCCTGACAGGCAAGAAAAAGTCGCCACCTGTTATTTCTATTATTTTGTTTCATTAAGGTAGTCATAAAGCTATTTACGAGCGTGAGGACGGCGCCTATGCAACCAATTTTTTTATTTTTTCTTTGCTTCTTTTTTTGCCACCTTAGACTCGATTTTGGCGCCCCTCCACCCACAGAATAATAATACGCAGGAAAAAGAAATTTTCGGTCGGCCAACCAAGGGGATTTAACGTAGGGATTGTAACACTGTTAAAAATTATCTCTGATCACAGAGATAATGACGCTTGACTTTTCGCACAAAACATACATAAAGTGTATAAAGTAGTCGACATCACACACAAGGCACATACAGTACATCCAAGTTAATCAAGATAATCGGTGTTAGAAAAAAATGTCCGCGGACAAAATATCACGGAGACAAAATGTAATGGGGACAAAATGTCAGCGGACAAAATGTCACGGACAAAATGTAACCCTAACTCTAATCCTAACCCTAAACCGCGACATTTTGTCCGTGACATTTTGTCCGTAGCATTTTGTCCGCTGACATTTTGTCCCCGTGACATTTTGTTCGGCCACGAGATAATCAATATACAAATCCAATGACAGTTTCACCAATGCGTTTCACCAGTGCACCAGTTATCAAGGAGTATTCATCATTCATCACCTATACTCGGAAAAAGCATTTTGATCAGCGTCCGATGATAGCTGTCCACAGGTTGCAGTGTTACGGCGGGCGAGTTTAGATAATGCTGCTTTATTGTCTATACTTGCTTCCGCTTGGGAGAAATGCCGTCAAGTTTTGCATCTACATCAATATTGCATGGACGGTCAGTTTGGCGGGCGGAAGTAAATTCCAACAGGCTGTGGAGGCGGCTTTTATGAGAAACGTCGTCGCGTGCGAGTAATGCTCTGTTTGTGTGAAATTAGCTACATCTTGCAATTCGATTCCATCCACTCCACTGCTAAAAAAACAGAGGCGTAGCGTGCACCTTTGCGGCAAAGGCGTAAAACATGGGGTGGGGGCGGCGGGAGACGGTCCCCCAATAATTAGTAAGAGGGGGACAGAGTATCAATGTTTTGTGCCTTATGGTAAAATCTGGTAAAATCACTCATTGTGGATGACCTTTTTTGCTTGTCAAGACTTTTTGGGGATGAAATGGGGTGTGACCTGACTTTATGAACGATTTTATCCCCCCCAATGTTGACGCCAGGTTTACGTCACTGCCTTTGCCGCCCATGACTATATCCGCCCACCCCCAGGAACAAAACAAAGACAGTGATGGCGCGCCGCTTAAAAAAATTCTCACAAAAAAGGTCGCCATAACAAATCCGTTTATCCGCATCTGAAAATCTGCTGACAAGCAAAAAAAAGGAAACAAGAGGTCGTCACAACAAATCCGTAGCTGAAAATCCGTAGCCTGACAAGCAAAAAAGCTTGTCACTTTCTTGTAAATTTGTCGCCCTCAATCGTGTGCCGCTCATGGCTAAAGACATAATAGCCATTCGCACGCAACGCTTCTGCTAAGAAGCAAAACCCTTTGGTCATAGTAATAATAACCGACAAACGGACAGCTTATATTGGCGGCGTGTATTGCCCTTTTACAAAGTCAGGTCGCAGAAAACTATTCCAAATAAATTACTTGGAAGAATCTCCAAGATTTTTGAAAAGAGAGAGAGAGAGAGAGAGACATGTATGCGGCAGACTTCCGCGTTCTGCCATATGTTTTATTATGTATCGCCTTTACATAATTAGCCTCCAATTCATTTTCCACGCTATTAGCATTTTGAATTTTGCCCATTCTCGTAGGCCTATCTCGAGACATCTGTAGTTCCCACGGGGTTTCAGCGAACTCTTTAGAAGAGAGAGAGAGACTTTCTAACTGTTCAAGAATAGAGGTTAATATTTAAAGTCTTCTCAATTTACCGGCATTATGGTCGCGATAACCGTATTTTGTTGAAGTCGTTGTAAAGCTCACGCTCATTATTTTGCTCTCGGGGAATATACTGTACATTGGATTTTCTCGAGCCATACAGTAGATCAGTTTCATGCGCTTCGCTGGCTTTCGAATACCACTTTCGCGTCAGTCGTAAAGAGAAATAAATGCACAAACTTTAAATTTGCGACAGAGATCTTGACGTTCAACCCAACCCGATTTCTCAGAAGCCATGCCCCGCACCAACCCCAGAATTCCTGAATTCATAAAACGAAATTATTATTATTATTATTATTATTATTATTATTATTATTATTTCAAGACAATTTCTTGAGCGCAGTAAACATGGCTATCGAAGCAAAGTCAAGAGCGCTTTACAAAAACGAGCTGTTAAACAAATGCGTCTTCAACGAAATTGCTTTCAATACCGCGCATTTCCTGGATTAAAACAGATAAAGTTAAAACGATATTATACCTAGATGAGTTAGTAGTAATGGATAGATAGTATTAGTAAATGCTTAAGTGATTTGCAAACACGGAGATATTATCATAGGCGCGCTAAATTCTTTGATTCAGTGGCGTAGCCAGGATTTCCGGAAGGGGGTGGTTTGGTTTTGACTTTTGACCGCCTTTCCAAAAATCTTGACAACCAAAAAGACGTCGTCACCATTAGCGCTTAAATTCTTTTGGTCGGCAGCGCCAAGGGAAGGGGGTTGACCCCAAAACAGCCTCCGAAAATTAAAATTGCATGGAAACACATTTTACAAAATTTTCGTCGGCACCCTAAGGGGGTTTTAACCCCAAGCCCCCTTGGCTACGCCACTGCTTCAATTAGTCTGGTTGTTCTTTCTATTACTTGTAGGACGACTATCTCTTTATGTTCATCCTCTCATTCATTGTCTCTTGGGAAAGCCAGAAATAGAACTCTTAAATTGATTTCGGTGGGCGTTAAAAGGAACATAGCTAGCCAACGCACCTGCGACCGACCGACCGAATCAGGTCTAAATGGAGTGTCCACGCACCCTTCATTCGTCCAAACCAAATCCTTTTTTTAAAAATCGTACAATTTTTTGTCTTCGTCTAGTTGCACCTGCGGCAGTGGAGAAAGAAAGACGCAACTGAAAAGAAAATAAAGACGTAAGTGCAGAGAGTTTGATAAGTGAAAACGAAGCCTAAGGAAGCAACGCGCTGCTTGTATTAATATATATTTGTGTAAATTTAGAGGCGGCGTAGGGTGGGGGGAGAGGGGTCAAGTCGAGAAAATCGTCGTTCGTCTCGAACTTAAAACGGTCGTTGCGCAATTTAAGGAGCCCGTGTAACGATATTAGGGTGCGCGGTGGAGCAGTGGTTAGCGCACTGGTCTGCCAATCTTGAGGTCCGTGGTTCAACTCCCGGGCGCGCGGCAGAAACATTTCGGTTTGTATCCGTCCCAAGCGCCCCCAGTCGACTCGGCTGTGAATGAGTACATCGGGTGTTAACTCGGTGGAAGGAAAGGCGGCGAGGGATAGGCTGGCAATACGCCCTCATTCAGTCGTTGCCGTGTAAAACTGAAGGCGCTAACCCTTCGGTTCTTCGACGGGTCCGCGATGGGCCGATGGCCTATGGAGTATACCTATTGAACGACATTGCGAAGTGATTTCTTCTTGCACTTCCCTCGATTCTTACACATTTCAGCGCTTTCGAGCAGTTCCTGTCTGATGAAAAAGATATCTCTGTATAGAGTCATTTTCTAAATTTTTGTAAATCAAAATCCTAGCTCTCTAGCTCTCTATATAGCCTGACGCTTCCCCGGCCTTCCCGTTTCGTCTGGAGGGAATTTTGGGAGGGTCTTGAACTCCCCAATTGGTTCTGTTGGCAGACTCCGCCCAAAAACTCGGAAGTAAATTTAATTGAAACATCGAGATTTTGTGCATATTTTCAAATTTAATGACGCCATGTCGGCAACCGCCACCCAATGTTTCCTCTCTAAGGCTTAGTCTAAGCGTGCGCGTGTTTACACACAAAGAGGTCGCAAAGCAAGCGCACAGAGGAAAACATGGAGCCCACACATTTTTGATTTGTTTATCAATTGCTTTCATATATCATATACGTACTTACTGATAAAGATGCACGCTTTGTTGTGAACTTATAACGGCTCCATACAATTACTAACTTATGGTCCAGACTATGGGCAAAAAAAGGTATTTTAATTAATTATTTGTGCAAATCACGCGGTTCCGAATAGGCTTATCGAAAAATTAGGGTTCATCCACATAGTACGTACGCAAAAAGGCATATTTTCAAACCCCCGTTGCACGTAGCGTACATAGGAAAAACTCCAAAATCCGACCCCTCCCTCGCAGTGCGTACGTACTATATGGATGGGCCCTTACAAGAACAGAAATCCAGTGATAGAAATGTCTTAAAATAGAAATTTGAAATCATTGACGTAAACGTGGAAGAAAAAGTGGAGAGCTGAGCCCTGTATACCTTCCCCATTCCCTATTGTAGCCTCTCAAAAATGGGGAACTTGCACCTAGAGGCCTAATAGAAGTTTACGCTTATGTTTGAAATGAAAACGAACAGCAACTCTATTTAAGAGTTCATGGTTGCGCTTGATTGGGAACAGTTTCAAGATCTAGCGAATCGAATGGATAAAGGAGGAACATGTCTGACATTCAGCGCAAACTGTGAACCGCAATTTAGCTTAATGAATATGTTGAAGAACAAGAGAAGGAATCAATTATAACAGGGTTTTCCCAAACATTTTGAAACTGCGCCGAGCCTCAGCGGTTTTGTAACGTGTCGCGACCCTAATAATAACATGTAGCATCAAAAAATGCATTACGCCATCTGGCGAACGTTGGTTGAAATAAAACTTCTGAGTTAAATAAAGGCAAAACAAAATGAAGTCAAATCTTTATTTTCGTACTCAACATCAAGAAAAAATCACTTGAAATAGAATCAGCATAAATGACAACATACTTCAATATGCCTCAGTTCATTATTAATAACATTCTAGAGTTGTGTGACTTAAGCATCTATTCAAATAGAGATCAGTTTTTTATATCAGACAGATCAGTAATGTAGATGTAGATACATGGCATGGTTCAAGATATCATAATTATTTAATTGAGGATATGTTTAACTATTAAGAAATATTTCTGTAATATTAGTGGGCCTAAGTAGCTAAGAAAGATGTCCCTGATTCAATTCGAATGAAAAATGTGGCACATATATTAAGCAGAATTATTCATATTTTGCCAAATAAAACGAAAGAAGAGAAATAGATATTGAAATCACCTGAAAATTATCTTCTCTAATCCTTTTTAAAATTTGCCAGGAACACACCTTTGTTACGCGTCATAAAAATCCTATGAGTATGGCAAAATCGCTTAAGCGCCAGCAGTAGAAATGTTTGGTGTGCAGTCATTCCTGTTGTTAGAGGAGTTTCACAGCAAAATGGTCGGAATACGCTTTCCCTGCGTTATTGCGAATTAAGGTTAATCTTTAAAAGTACTATAGGCCAAGGTTTCCCAAACATTTTGGAACCGCGGCCCACTTCAGCAGATTTGCAACGTGCCGAGACACCAAAAAGGGATATTTTGACACCCCCTAAGACCCTCCAACGCCCCCAATCTGAGAACGACACCCTAGAAACCCTAGAATTTAGAATCGAGATATATTTTGACACACCCAACACCCCTTCCAATACCCCCCATTTTGAGACCGACAGCCCCAACACCCCACCCCCAATCTGAGCTAGGGATGACCTTTTTCAGGCTTTTTTGAATATTTGAATACTTTATAAGTTTTTTTTTTATTTTGCTTGTCAGAGTTTTTTGGATACTTGACAAGGTTGCTTTTGCTTGGCAGATTTTTTCCAAATTCTGACACCTTCCAAGTTTTCTTGACCCTCCCCGAATTAACAATCCTAGAAATAATCCCCTGAATTCACAATCCTAGAAGTAACCCTGGACCAAAATCATAACATGGCAATATCAAAAAAAATGTATTAGGCCATCTGGCGAACGTTTGTTGAAAATAATATTCAGAGTTTTGAATAAATGGTAAAACAAAAGCTCTGATTCAATTCGAATGAAAGTATGGCAAATATATTAGGCAGAATTACTCACATTTTTGTCAAATAAGACCAAAGGAGACAAATAGATATTGAAATTTCTCTGAAAATTATCTTTTTAAGATTTCCCAGAAGCAAACCTTTCTTACGTGTCTTGAAAATCCTATTAGTATGGCAAAATCGCTTAACCGCTAGGTTTTAGTATTTCCAGTTCGGAGATTTCCTATTGTCAGCGAAGTTTCAGAGCAAAATGGTCGGAATACGCTGTCCTTGCGTTATCGTGAAATAATGTTACTTTTTAAAAGTAATGTAGGCCTAAAGTTTACCAAATGTTTTGGAACTGTGCGACCCACTTCAGCGGATTGGATAAAACACTAATCACTTTAATATAAGCCGTGTATGGAGGATTCCGGGCATATAAATTTCTTAAGACCTAAGCCTACTTGCAAATTTCAAGGCTTGTGACATCGTGTTATTGGTTGTAAAATGACACTTTTGAATCTAATTTCGCGCTACCCCGCGACCCACTAGACTGAGCCCTGCGACCCACTGTGCCCATTCCATCCAAGTCAGTTACGCTTCCTCCAAGAAGATGACTCATAATGCGCACCATCCATCATGTCTAGATGGTATTCTTCTAATTCAGTGTTTCCCAAAAGTGGGTCGCAGGGCTCAGTCTAGTGGGTCGCGTGGTAGCGCGAAATTAGATTCAACAAAGAACCCTATACCTTCTCTTTCCTATGGTAGCCTCTAGAAGAGAAATTCCAAAAGCATGAAAATCATAACCCCTTTGCAGATTTGTAATGCTTGATTTATGATGCTTGATGTTTTTAAACTAATGAATGTCTTATATTGTTAAACCGCAGGTGTAATTTTAGTCGTAGCCTCTAGCCTCGAGCCTCACTTTTTGAGAGGCTACCATAGGAAAAGAGAAGGTATAGGGTTCGCCGCCTCCCCCACTTTTCATCCAAGTTTACGCCAATGCATGTATTTATATTCTAAAGTGGTGCGAAAATTGTAAAAAGTGGATCATTGACCGACGAGAGTGTTCTGAGACGTATCAGCTTGTTAGCAAATAAGTAATGTCGATTACGGACAAATTCTCGGCACGCCCAGAGACTGACTTTCCATGTAAAATTTTGACATCGCATAAAAAATTTCATGCGCACACAGACTAAAAACTTAGAGGGAACATTGCCGACGCCCAGTAGTCATTGACTGAAACTTTTCACCGGCTTTGCACTGATCTTTCAACAAGCGCGGGACCAGCACAGGAGTGGTCCCGGTCTCTCTGCCCCGCTCATGGCTGCAATAATGGGCATCAGTTCCCTTAACTTAAGGGGTGGAGTCTGGGGCCGAGCCCCAAATCGCTCCAAATTTAGTGTGATACTAGATTCGAATCCTGAACTTTTGAGCAACTCTGCAGACTGTATGACAGCAATTCGGCGATCATCCACCCTCTGCTCACCTGCTCACCTGCTCAGCTCACCTGCTCACCCAGGCCCTCCGAGAGGGGCAGGGGGCACTGCACAGGGGCCCGGCGGTCTCACCTGCGATGATGAATATGTATAATTAACAATAAAATGAATAATCCAAAGAATGGTTAAAATTCAGTTCAGCGTCCGAGCACAAGGGGGCCCAGTGCTGCTAAATGGGCGACAAGCAAAAAAAAGGTCGTTAACACTTATAATAAAACGGCTGACGAGCAAAAAAAAAGGTCGCCAAGAAATTATGACGAAAAGGGCCTGTCGGCCATTCTGCACAGGGGCCCGGAATAATTATTTCTCTCGGAGGGCCTGTGCTCACCCGCTCCGTCCCAGCCGCAGAAAGTTTGAGTAATATTAGAATTAGGCGGCGCAGCAATAATCTATACGTCAGATGCTTTAATTATGATTTATTAACGAAGCTGTAATACAACTTTTTTGATTCTGTCGAGAGTCACCTACCCACCCACCCACCCCTCGCAGAAAATGTCTCATTGGTTTTGCGCAAATCCCGTTGTTCTTCGTTATTTTCCTCATATCTTCATGCCGTGCAATGCGTTATTTAGTCAAAATTCAATTTGAAACTGTTAAAACCGTTAACCTGTCCTCACTCGTGCAAAGGTCGACGACAAATGAACGAAGACTGCACCTGCGGTCCAGTCAACATGGGAAACTCCTCGTCCCTCCACCATCCAAGACCATCAAGATGGGAGAAAGGTCGTTCACGCGGGAAAACCCTGCATTGTGAAACAGTGGCGGCTCTAGGATTTGGCAAGTGGGGGGCGTTGGGGTGGCAACTTCTAATCATGGGGGCCAACCATTTGTTGTTTAATGTATGTAGCATTAAGTATAGGGTCCCAACTGGTGGAGGGGGCACTGGGGGCCAGGCTCTCAATAGGAGGCACGGGCCCCCTGGCCCCCCGGTGGAGCCGCCACTGTTGTGGAACACTCTGCCGGACAGCGTGACCAGCGCACGGACTCTGCCGGACTTTTTATTAAGAACTTAAAAACTCACTTATTTAGAATGAGCTACTTGTAATTATTATAGTAGTAGAAGCGCTAGTAGTTGACGTGGGCCTTAGCCCTAGTACATCTACCAGTCGATGGCGCTTCAAGTGAAAAATTGAATCATTGTCCGTGGGATTAGGTTATAAATAAATAAATAAATAAATAAATAAATAAATAAATAAATAAATAAATAAAACATCGATATGCGTTTGTGTCTGTGTTTTTCAATGGACAAACGCTGTCAACATTATGGAGACATTAGTGTTGTTCTATTTGTGTCTTACGCTGATGACTAGTGCAGTATTTGTAGTGGGAATAGGTCTGTCATCGGGTACCCGGGTTCTCGGGTACCCGGGTACCCGAAGACAGTCCGGGTACCCGGGTAGTAAAAGTGGGAAGGATTACCCGTGAACAATCTGCGGGGAAAACATTTTGCCGACTGACTGTTACAGATTGAACTTGGCCTGTTTTAAATACGTTTTTACTGTTGTTGAAATTTGGCTTCGTTTTAGTTTAGACTAGTATATGTAATGATTTTTGATTAATCATATTAAAAGTTAAAATAAGTTTATGTTGCACATATACAGATCATTAATAATATTAAGTAGGCCTAACGGGAAGCGTATCTTTGAATACTGTATGAAATAGGCAGCTTGTGTACGATTTGCGGTACCCGTTCGAAATCTTGACGGATACCCGGGCCGATTTTTTGAAGAAAAAATTGACAGCCCTAAGTGGGAAATGCTGTAAGCAGGAATGTTGATTGCAGAGAACAGGCATGCTTGTTTAGCCTAAATAGGTTATTAAGGACATCATATTTTTAACATCGCCACATTCGGACCTTCTTTGACATGTCAGCGTTGTTAAAGCGCTTTTGATTTTGGTATAATATAACTACGCTACAGCACTAGATAAATTGTCCTGGAATACAATATAATACGATCACGTTTGACACGATTCTCCGATATGCTTCCTTAAAAGCAAATGATATTTTTCTGTCAGTTTACGACTAATGACCTTTAGAGACTCAGACATTTTAGGTTTGGTTAGGCCTAATCGTCGGCCAAGTGCTTCGGCTCCGCACTGGACAGACGCTGTCGCGTTATGTGCGACGGATCAAAGACTTTGATCCGATCACCGGTCTATAGGCGTAGTCATGTCATCTCAAAGAAGAAACATCTGCGCCGAAAGAGAGATTACAATTATTGGGCTCCAAAGCCCGGAGCATTTGCCACTAATAATTATATACAATGGTGATCATAATGCAGACAGGCGTCCTAAAGAAAAAGCCATTCTTAGACCTGAGGCGTTAATTTTACTTTTCCGTATCTCTTTTATTCTTCCTTATAAGCGCCTAGTAATAATTAAGGAGCTACTTCGGGTGCTGCTTTTGAAAGCGCTATAGAAATTAACGAGATTTTACTTACTTAATTAATTAAGCATTAGCTGCTATGTTTGGTCGCCATTGTAATGGTCATCTTTAAATTGTTAATATCTATGCTAATGCTCAGTGGCGGTTCCACGTGGAGGATGACTCTGGATGAGTGGGGATGCATCCCCCGCCGGACTTTTAATTTTTAATTTTTTAATTTTTGTTTGTAAAACCTTTTTTTGGGTAAAAGTGTAGTAAAACTACGGGGGAAAAACTGCAGATGACATTTTTTTGTCTGGCAATCTATTTCTGGGTAAAAGTGTTGTACAATTATATTATGGGAAAAAGTTCCCTTTGTCAGCCTTTTTCGGCAAAGTTTTCATTCATTTTCCTCTTCTCTTTTCATCCCCCCTCCACCAAGAAATCCTGGAACCGCCGCTGCTAATACGTTTATTAATGAACATTAGACAACAGAGTTTAGAACCTGAACATAACGCTGGCATTTCTTTCGTTCTTAAGTTCTTTACTGTGAATCGTGTAGTGGGGCGATAGAACTGACTCCGGGCCAAAGATTTGATCGTCGTCTCCTTAGACTGATCGCCAAGAATTGATTTAAAGTGAGACGCACTATTTGAACGTTTAAATCTTTCTTGCTCTATTTCTTTCAACGAAACAGCAGGCATTTTTGAATTGTCATTTAATCGATACAAAGGCCGGTCATTTTTTAAATAAGGTATTTAGAAATTGTATTGAGAGAAGTCATTTTTAATAGGATGTACTCAACGGACCTCTCTAACGAACAGCCGCCTTTAATGAACGCTTAACGAGGTCATTCATAAAAATTAGATTGTAATCCGAAAATTTCCATGCGAAATTATGCATTTAGATAAATTTACATGAAAATAGAAAACGTATTTGTAAATAAATAACTAAATAATTATCGTCGATAAACTCGTAAAAACAAATAATAGAGTAATGTAATACATAAAATGAATATATATATAGTCTATATAATTTATTAAATTAATTGATCAATATAATAAATTTTAAAATGCAAAAAGTAAGAGGTAAAATAATTAAATAATTAATAAAATGAAAATTAATAACTGATAATTTAATTATTATATAAGCTATCTCCCATAAATCGTTCAGATATCGGTCGAAAGTTTCTCGCAATACATGAACGAGAAAGATTGCAGATAACAAGCAACGGAAAAGAAAATGTCTATTTGTGAACTTAGGCGATTTTTTAAATTTATGAATTTAAAATTCTCTGCGGAAACAAACATGAACCTGTAATCAATTTTTAATTTTGTATAAAATAAAGTCTCTCTCTCTCTCTCTCTGTCCACTACCAAGTTTTAAAATTAATTACTGTACATGTTTGCGGAAGTCATAGATGTGAAAACCAATTTCGAATATTTAATACACATGTAATTATTATTCTAAATTAAAACTGCCCCATTCTGAGCAGCCGACTTCATCGCGATTTGCAGCCACGCCTCTATAGCGTCTGTAAATAGAAGAACTTTGGCGGCCATGACAACTCTATATGGCCCACTATTAGAAAAAAACGAATTTTTCAACGAACTTTCGCGGAAAGAAACGAAGGTTTGAGATTTAAAACAAACTTAACGTCGTCGTCGGGCGTTCAACTCCTCTTGAATCCTCAGAAAACCCCCGTGGCTTTTTTCGTCGAAAGACTTGAAAGGCGTCTTCAAACGCCCCGACAACCTAAACGTCCACTCATCGACAGAAGAAAGACCTTGAAAGCTGCTTCACGTCCAGTCGGTGTCGGTGGAGAGAGAGAGAGAGAGAGAGAGAGAGAGAGAGAGAGAGAGAGACAGACAGACAGACAGACAGACAGACAGACAGACAGACAGACAGACAGACAGACAGACAGACACAGACACACAGAGACACACAGAGACACACAGAGACACAGAGAGAGACACAGACAGACAGAGAGACACAGACAGACAGACAGACAGAGACAGAGACAGACAGACAGACACAGAGACACAGAGACACAGAGAGACACAGAGAGAGACAGACAGACACAGAGACACAGAGAGACAGACAGACAGACAGAGCAGACGCTTTGACGTAGAAAGGAAGCGAATAGGTCAAAGACCTTAGGCAGTCGATAGGTCAACGGAACTGAATACAGATTGTGGCATTTAGGAGTCACGGGGAAGAATCACCAATCGTTTTTATTATTATTATTATTATTATTATTATTATTATTATTATTATTATTATTATTATTATTGTGTGAAAGTTCCGTGGAGGGTTAGGATCATCTCAGGTACTTTGCACGAGACAGACCATCATGCGGAACTCTTCGTCGTGTAAACCTAACCCTAATCCCTACAACAGACCTGCATTCTACCCGCCGCACATCTTCTTATCATCCTCCATAAAAATACTTTACCGCGACCGCCTGCCTGGATCTACAACCTTGACCACCACGGACTACGGATTACGGACTACGGATTACGGACTATGGATTACGGACTATGGATTACGGACTATGGATTACGGACTATGGATTACGGACTATGGATTACGGACTATGGATTACGGACTATGGATTACGGACTATGGATTTATGGATTACGGACTATGGATTACGGACTATGGATTACGGACTATGGATTACGGACTATGGATTACGGACTATGGATTACGGACTATGGATTACGGACTATGGATTACGGACTATGGATTACGGACTATGGATTACGGACTATGGATTACGGACTATGGATTACGGACTATGGATTACGGACTATGGATTACGGACTATGGATTACGGACTATGGATTACGGACTATGGATTACGGACTATGGATTACGGACTATGGATTACGGACTATGGATTACGGACTATGGATTTACCCAGGTTGAGCGTCCGTGTATAAGCTGGTGCATTGCGCCAAGCTCTCGGTCAGCGCTATAGAAATTTCGTGTTTTTACTTTACTTTACTGACCACTGACCAATCTAACTTTCAGTGGCATGTCAAATGATAATAACAGAACATAAATATTACTGATACGCATTTATTTAACCAGTTTTAATACGCGAATGTCGTCGTGCGTACGGCGCTATAGAAGTCGTCGAGAAAGAAAAATGGCGCTGAGTTAGCAGAGTGGTAACGACGTTGAGCGATAGAGCAGAAGTTCGCGGGTTCGAGATCCACAGAAGCCCCAAGGTCGACTCAGCCTTACTCGCTAGAGGGCAGTGGCGTAACGTGGGGGAGGGCGGTGGAGCACTTTGGAGACAGCCACCCGGGTCCCGGGAAAGGGGGGGGCCCGAAGAGTGATATTTTTAATTTTTTATTTGTCCGCCAATACTATAAATGATGTGACGACCTTTTTTGCTCGTCAGCCACAGGGCCCCCATATCAAGGATGCCCCCCGGGCCCCCAAAAGTCACGCCCCGCCTTAATATGGCCCTGGCATTAGCCCCGTATCCGTGGTATTGCACGCCGGGCTGAGGACTGTAGAATCGGAGATCAGTGCCGTCTTTTTGAACCCGTGAAGCAGCTCGGAAAGGACTTTGAGATTTTCAATGCACAGATACATCAATATATCCGCGAAAGACGAAATCAACTCCAGAGAGAGAGCAGTCGAAGTGGATTCTACCAGGACAGACTCCGGCAGAAAAGTCATTTGGAAGAGATGCGTCCTAAGCCGAGATTTGAAACTATTCAGCTCGTTGGAAGAGAATTTCGACTTCAATGCTTTAGTCACATCTAGCAATGAATCAATGAATCAGCGAATCTTGTTGAGTTATAGAGTGCTTTTGGTGATTTAGCTCGGACTTTGAATATCGAGACTGACCATGCAGTGACCTACGGTTTAAACGACTACGCCCTGTCCGACTGGCAATCGACGTGAATTTCTAAGAACAGTTTTAATGTTAGAAAGGGTATTTTGATGTGTCTATCTACCATAGCTTTGAATCATTTGAAGTCTTTCGGATTGAATCTGGCAATAACAGTGCAGAGAAAAATGCATTCCCTCAATTAATTATTTACTGAGTCGCCGTGTTGCCGCTATGCCATTTTATTTCATAAGAACCGTGAATCCTCGGTCCTGTGTAAAGAAGAAATGCGCAGATCCTCTTTTCTTCTTTTCGTCTTTAAGAATCTTCGCGCAAAAGCCGGATGAAAACCGGCTTCTTTGATTTAAACATTTGCTTTGGTCTCATTTTGCCGACACTTAGGCTAATGCTGTCGAAATATTGCAGCCGCACAAGTAAGTAAGTAAGTAAATAAGTAAGTAAGTAAGTAAGTAAAATCTCGTTAACTTCTATAGCGCTTTCAAAAGAAGCACCGAAGTAGCTCCTTATTCCTATGCGCTTAATCTCGAAATGAAACAGCTATAGTATTATGACTAAAATGATTATATTCCTCTCTCTCATTCTCTCTCATTCTCTCTGTCTCTGTCTCTCTGTCTCTCTGTCTACCTTTCTCTCGCTCTCGCTCTCTCTGTCTCGCTCTCTCTGTCACTATCTATCTATCTATCTATCTATCTATCTATCTATCTATCTATCTATCTATCTATCTATCTATCTATCTATCTATCTATCTATCTATCTATCTATCTATCTATCTATCTATCTATCTATCTATCTATCTATCTATCTATCTATCTATCTATCTATCTATCTATCTATCTATCTATCTATCTATCTATCTATCTATCTATCTATCTATCTATCTATCTATCTATCTATCTATCTATCTATCTATCTATCTATCTATCTATCTATCTATCTATCTATCTATCTATCTATCTATCTATCTATCTATTTATCTATCTATCTATCTATCTATAAATTTATGAAAAATATCTATCATCATCTATCTAAATTCTATCTATCTATCTATCTATCTATCTATCTATCTATCTATCTATCTATCTATCTATCTATCTATCTATCTATCTATCTATCTATCTATCTATCTATCTATCTATCTATCTATCTATCTATCTATCTATCTATCTATCTATCTATCTATCTATATATCTATCTATCTGTCTGTCTGTCTGTCTGTCTGTCTGTCTGTCTGTCTGTCTATCTATCTATCTATCTATCTATCTATCTATCTATCTATCTATCTATCTATCTATCTATCTATCTATCTATCTATCTATCTATCTATCTATCTATCTATCTATCTATCTATCTATCTATCTATCTAATGCTATTTTTCTTTTTCGCAAATTTCAAAATCAGTTGAAGAAGGTTTTTTTACATGAAAACTAACGTGAAAATAGATTTTTTTGAAATACTTAAAAGACACCGCAAAAAACAAATTTCCTGCGCTCGTCTAAGTCAATATTTATTAATAAATGTAGTTTTTGTTTTTTGACCAATCGAAATCATGACACCCAGTCTCCAGAGTAGCGGTAATGATCTGAATTTTGGAACTGCTGCAACCCCTCGGGCTCGACGAGAGTCCATGAAGTGTACGTTAATATATTTTTCGGCGAAAACAATCAGAATCGTCTTCTTTTCTGCGAACTCTTCATTTATTTACGGCGATCTCTGCGTTTTGCAGCGTTATGTGTGAGCGTTAATGCATGCGCTGAGCCGTTATTCGCGATACGAAATAAAACGAATCCTAATCCTCACATCGTATACAAGCCTGCTATAATTGTATACATTCTGAAATTCTGCCTAGTATTGCATATACAATTTGTCAGTAACGAGAATTATAAATTGATTTATACTTTGTTACCCTCTTATGACATCAAAATTCTTTCATATATAGAATTTTCACATAATAATAATAATAATAATAATAATAATAATAATAATAATCTTATTCAGTTTCATGTCTTTGGTCTTGTCTTTACTGTGCTGAAATAGCGGGCGCCGTCGGCTGATGCCCTAAGCATTATGATGGTGGCGCCATATAAGTTTATTGATTGATATCGATTGAAAATACGTGTAGATAAAATCTATTAAGGGTCTGTCCATTAATTACTACGTCAACAATTTAGGGGTGAGGGGCTTGAAAAAGTTTTACAGTTGTTGACAGGGTGGAGGGGGTGGTCAAGAGAAGTTGACGTCAACAATTTCACTTTTTACAAATAATCAAAACCTAGAAAATTTCATGGAATACTACTTATTATAATGGAAAAAAAACATGGCAAAAAAGGTCATAACCATCACATTTTGACACTCGACGAGCAAAAAAGGGAAAATATGGTCATCACCGCAAACAATAACAACCTTGTTATTGGGAACTGTCATTGATCTTGGGGGGAGGGTCAACAGTTTTTGACGTAATTATGGGGGTAACTGAAAGTTGACAGTCGTTGACAAGAGGGTGGGGTCAAAAATTGCCCAAAAATTGTTGACATAATTAATGGACAGCCCCTAACTGGTCGATTTCTTGCTATCTCAGTATATCGGATATAGGCGTGCATGTAGGCTCATAATGTGAAGTGCTCATTGTAAGATGGTTCCAAAATAATCTAGAACTTTCATACTGCAAAACAACCGAAAATTTTCAATGTACATATATATAGCACATCTAGCGCCATGGAAGTTTAGTGATTGATGTTGATCTTGCTATCTCAGGATATTGGATATAGGCGTGCATATAGGCTCAGAATGCGAATTGTAAGATGGTTCTAACATAATTTAAAACTTTCATGCTGCAAAACAATCGAAAGTTTTCAATTTATATAGCGCATTTGTTTGCTTCGCTGGGCATCAAACCTAAGCGCTTCGCAGACGGTGTTAGTTTCCCTGTGTGCGTCAGTGAGAGATTAAACCAGGGATGGGCAAAGTGCGGCCCGCGGGCCACATGCGGCCCTCGAAGCCCTTTTGTGCGGCCCTCCGACTTGGAAAGATATTGCATTAATGTGCGGCCCTCGAAGCCCTTTTGTGCGGCCCCCGACTTGGAAAGATATTCTTGACCTCACTTATCACAATAAAATAAGGCGGCTGTCACGCAGAAATGTGCTTCAAAGATTCTTTAGTTTGAAAACTGAAATTCTTGCATTTTTGCATGACAATAATAGAGAGCATGAGGTGTTGTGTGATCGCATTTGGTTATAAAGTAGTTTTTGTTCATGACAGATATCACAAAACATCTCAATGACTTGAATTTGAAACTGCAGCCCCAAGGCCATAATAAATATCTGCCAGATATGGTTATGGCAATTGAATCTTTTAAAAGTAAACTTACATTGTTTAAATCACATTTACCTGTCATGAACTGGACAAATTTCTCTTGTCTCAGAGAAATAATGCAGGGAGAGGAAAATTATCCAGAAAACTGTGATTTTGTTGCTGAGTTAGACATTTTGTTGGAGGAGTTTGAAGGAAGGTTTAATGGTTGTTCTAACATAAAACTGCACATAGGGCCCTACACTTCTTCAGGAATCCATTCACGTTTGATCCGAATGACCTTAGTGAGGCCATCGTGAATGGCATTAGTCTAGCACAGTTAGAACTACTGGAGATTAAAATTGATGATGAACTTACACAATCACACGATAAACTTATTCCAGCTGAATTTTGGCAGACTGTTAATCAGTATTCCTATCCCACACTTAAGATGGCAACAAACAAACTGCTTTGTATGGTTGGGAGTACTTATTGCTGTGAACAGTTGTTCTCACAAGTAAATTTTGTAAAGAACAAACTTAGAAATAGACTTACTCAAGACCACTTGGTATGTCATACGCGCAAGTATCAAAAGTTACTGTCCACGTTACGACAGCATACAGTGCACTGGTCTGGTGTCATGAAAACCCACTTAGAGTCTAAATAAAAATGTTCTTATTTATTACCATTACATGATGACCTATTCATGTTATGTCTGACACTTTGTTTTTAACTGCTATATATGTGTGAGTTTCTTGATCTACATTCTAATACTGTACATTCAAGTATATTTTATAATAATAATTACTTGGGCCTACACAGCACAGTAGGCTTATATGAAACGTTATGATAAAGTCGTTTTGAGATTACTTAAAAATATAGGCCTAATTCTAAATGTCGAAAAAATTTGTGCGGCCCTCGGCTTTCTTCACAGACACTTTTGCGGCCCTCGGATAAAAACTTGTGCCCATCACTGGATTAAACGCTGAGAAACGTAGGATTATGTTTCTAAATGTCACGCTTGAAATCGGATGGACAGGACGGGATCCAATGCAAAAAGACACTCTGTAGTCCAGTGTTTTCCAGACTGTGGGTCGCGACCCAAAAGTGGGTCGCAGGTAGCAGTCTAGTGGGTCGTGGAGTAACGCGAAATTAGATTCAAAAGTGTCATTTTATAACCAATACCACAATGTCACAAGCCTTGAAAGTTGCAAATAGGCTTAAGTTTAAAGAAATTTATATGCCTGCAACATTCCATATACGGCTTATATTAAAATGATTATTGTTTTATCTAATTTAGTTGACAATGTGTTTGCAGTGTTACATAGCCGCTAAAGTGAGTCGAACAGTTTAAAAAAGTTTGGAAAACCCTCGCCTATAGTACTTTTAAA